>JASEVX010000008.1:2146617-2578643 GCA_031761405.1 Serripes groenlandicus | reverse complement strand
TGGGTATACTACAACTGAGCTATGGGTATACTACAACTGAGTTATGGATATACTATCACTGAGCTATGGGTATACTACCACTGAGCTATGGGTATACTACAACTAAGCTATGGATATACTACCACTAAGCTATGGGTATACTACCACTGAGCTATGGGTATTTTGCAAAATCATAGACGTGGTTTGTCACAAAACTTGGATTGATTGATTGTGTTGTGTTTTACGCCGCTCTCAACGATTGTTCAGTTATATCACGGCGTTCTCTGGGTTAATTACCAGAACTACTGATCCATCTATCCTGACACCAGTCTTTGGTATGACCCGGCTGGGGATCGAACCCGCGACCTCCCATATCCGGGGTGGACGTTTTATCATTATATAACCGAATGAATGAATGAATGTATATTGTTTTACGGCGCATCGACAGCTAAGGTCATTTAGCGCGCAATTAAATTTAATTATTCATGTTCCCTGGGTAAACAAACCAGTACTAGGCTAAAAAATGTGCCTTGCCCAAGGGCACTCCACTATGACCGTAGTGCCGCGACTGGGGATCGAACCCGGGTTATATAACCGAAGCGGTTACAATACTTCGAAACTGCATCCACTATACACATGTATGCAAATTAGCTTCTTTTAAGATGAAGATATTCGTCAGGAATTTGGAAGGTTGAATAATAGAAAGAAAATAATCTATTTATGTTGAACGAGTACGCTCTTAGTTTAAAAGGATCTAGACAGACAGACACACAGACACACAGACAGACAGACACACAGACAGACAGACAGACAGCACAACCTTGATATAACAGATTAGAATATTAACAAGTTCAGGTGTCAACTGTTTTACTTCGTTCTGTTTTAGAATAATAAAGTTTTCATAATTTGATCCGTTAACTGAGAAAAATGTATTAATTTAGTGTCGGAAAAAAGATAAGAAGGGAAATAACTCAGGCATATTTTTTTTCATCGGTGAAAGTGCTTTCCCTTGAAACTTCTGTAAAAAAAACACGGATATATATATATATAGAGAGAGAGAGAGAAAGAGAGAGAGAGAAAGAAAGAGAGAGAGAGAGAGAGAGAGAGGAGAGAGAGAGAGAGAGAGAGAGAGAGAGAGAGAGAGAGAGAGAGAGAGAGAGGAGGTAGGAGAGCGAGCGTGTGAGAGAGAGAGAGAGAGAGAGAGAGAGAGAGAGAGAGAGAGAGAGAGAGAGAGAGAGAGAGAGAGAGAGAGAGAGAGAGGGGGGAGACAGACAGAAAGAATAGTAAGAGACAAAAAAGGAAGAGAGACCAAGACGGATACATATACAATGAAAGAGAGACAGGGTGTGTGACAGAAAGAGAGACGGAGAGAGACAGAGAGACAGTGGAGAGAGACAGAGAGAGAGAGAAGAGATAGAGATAGAAATATAGATAGAAAGAGACAGACAGACAGAGATAGAGATACAGAGGGGAGAGCGATTAAGTCGGTTGTATTAACAGGGGCGTAGATATCTTATATACGTCTTCGACTTTACGAGTCAACTCGATAAGCAATCGTACCTCTTCGGTAAAAAACGTAAATTGTTGAGAAACGGGTTGTACAGTATTCGAATAGCAAAATTACAGATATTATTTAAGACGAAATTATAAAAAATAGTATTTTTAAGTAGAAAAGAAGTCCATTGGTAACACCCCAGACGTAATCGGAACTCTATAGCTTAGTCGTAAACTTGGTCTATTTATGGAAATAGCCGATTTGGGCCCGATTGCCAAGCCGTTTTAAATCGGTAACTCCCGACATTTGACAACCGTCAGACTTCGGCAATCTCCGTTTGTATATTAGGAAAATCGCCGAGGTTTCCGAAACGTATGTTTACCTGTACAATCTAAAAATAGCTTGAAGGTAAACCGGTTTGTCAGAAGTTGCGGTGTGTCAACTAGAATAAATGAATTGTCAGAAAGACGATTGGGACAATTTACTCTTAAGCGCGTCACACCCATTCATATAGGATAAACAAGTTTGGCTGCTGACCTAATTTAGGACGACCACTTTATGTGTGTGTGCCAACTTATCAAAACTATCTCTGGAACCGTTTCAATAATTTTCAAAATCTTGTAGATTTCTTTTCGGATATATAACTGTATTGGGATATTTTTAGAATAGGAATAAAAGAGTGCCGTATTTTGGGAGATATTGTGCGAATACACTGCTGTGTTTTTCTCAACATTTCTTTTTAATTGACATTTCATTAATTAACACATTTAGCAATGGATTCCCACACAGTTGCTCGGTCCTTTAAGGGCCACGCAGCGACCTCTGGAGTGGATAATTGGTGATGATTCAGGGAAATACGTTCAAAATAAAACTGGTGAGGGTGAACGAACAACTCAAGACCGCTGGAATGAAGTCGACAATTTCGAAACTGAATTCGACGACGGATTTCGACTGTGTGCCCTCATCGCGTCCCTTTCAAAACAAACGTATCAAGTCGATTAAGAATCCCAAGAATCACCACCAGCAGCTGGCTAACGTCGCCGGAGCGCTGGCAGCCATAGCAAGGACAACATCAGGCTTGTTAATATAGGTATAACATAGTTTCATCTTAACCCTTTCCCACAAATCTGCAGCAGATGAATTTGAAAACATCTACTCGAGATTAATTTGATATAATTACTTGAAAAAAAATATATTGAAAACATAGTGGAAAAAGGAGAATTTGCTTGTTTTGAGCAATTCTTCATTTGTCACAAAGTTTTCAAAGATTGTCTGCTGCAGGTGTGTCAAAATGCCTCTACAGGTGGGAAAGGGTTGACCTTTTCTCACAAATAAACAGTCCCACTGATAAATATAACTTTTGAAAACATTGTGGCAAAAGGACTTAGAAATTGGTGAGTAAAGTCTCCTTTTCATCACAATGTTACTGGCAGCCATAGCAGACAACAACACCAGGACTGTCAATATGGTATATAACAGTCTTAACATACTTTGTATCATAATTAAAGTAGTATTATTTACCGAGACTGGATAATAGAACATTCACAACGGTACAGACTACTGACTACATAGATCCCTATAAGTATTTCTGAGTACGCTTGAATTAAATGTTTTATTCCAAAGTTTCCAGAGATCCAGATAAGTCTCTTTTTCCCGCAATTTATCTCTTATTATTAAAGTGAACCCTATGTTGGAGGTTCTCAAAAGAATTGTTTCACTGAGACGATTCTTTTGATGTACACCACAACATAGGGTTAGATGGTCAAATTTGGATTAATTAGAAACATTCAAAAAGTCGTTCACCTAGAGCTCTGCCAAACTCATCCTCGGTACCAAGGCTATTCATAAATAAACTGAAACCTCGGACAAAAATAAACTCGTTGTTTATTGTTTGTGTACATGTGTAGCTGGTGATGTTTCTTGCGTGAGTCAGCAAATTGGCTAGCGAAAACTTCGCAAAGCATGCACAACGATTTCCTCCGTAACTACACTTTAATTTTCGTATCGCATGAGGTTTGTGTCATGTGGTCATTCAATCGCTGCATTTCACCTCATAAATTATTCATGAGTACAAGCATTTTTAACAGCCAATTTGCCCAGGGTATTATATATGTTATGAATAGCTGGGTACCGAGGGTGTGCCAAACAATAGCAGTCAAAAAATTTTCACTTGCAATAGGGACATGTAGCAGAGTAAGCGCAAACAAAACATGAACAAAGTATGTCATCTCAATTGGACCTTAGACATCAAAGAATTAGAGACCTGACATTCCGAGTCTGAACCCACTCGTTTGCCCTGATACTTTCAATGTCGTCTGCAGGAATCTGCCGTGATTGAGTGGTTAGCGTCGGGGATTTAAAACCGGGCATCCCAGGTTCGATCCGCAGTAGCGGCACGAAGGTCAGGGTAGAGTGTCCTTAGGCAATGCACATTTCCTAGTCTAGTACTGGTCTATTAACCCAGGGATCATGAATAAGTGAACTGTCGCCGTGATATAACTGAAATAATGTTGAAAACGGCGTAAAACACCAATAAATCGTTCGAAGTCGTCTGCTGCAGATTTGTAATATGTGGGAAAGGGTTAACTAGAGTTCTGGTTTATCCTTTTCTCTATATGTTTTAAATTTGTAAGACTTCTCAGGAAGAGGCCTGGATAATGGGCGTAGATGGTCGAAGGTAGCTGTCTGATTATCTATTTGAAACCTATGTGGGTTTACTCAAAAAAACACTCATAGACTAGGAAATAGAAAAAATGGTCATTGAGAATGATTTATAGACATTATAAAAAAAAAAAAATTATATGCAAATAAAAAAGTCCTAATACGTTTCTTTGCAAATGGATTTATTATCTACATTGTGTTATCTTAAGACGGAAGTATACAAAATTGAACTATATATTCTGCTGCATTCCTGTAATCATTTTTTTTAAATATTTTTTACAATATTTATAAAGTATAAATGTTAACCCATTCCCTCATAAAGGCTTTTTTTTGCAGCAGACTCCTTTTTGAAAACATGGTGAAAAAGAAGAAATTGCTCAATTTAACAAGCAATTTCTCCTTTTGACACCATGTTTTCAACTATATTCAATAGTTATACATTTATTTATAGAGGTTTTCCATTTGTTTACCCAGACGTTTTCAACGTCATCTGCTTCAAATGTGTTGTATGAGGGAAAGGGTTATCTAAGGCTTATTCAATAAGTGGCATCCATTATTTTAAGAGAACAAGAATACATGTGCAACTTCACTCAAACTGATCTTGGTACACATTATTGTTGAAAGTTGCTTAAAACCCTTTCCAACATACAACAAATCTGCAGCTGACAACTTTGAACACCTGGATCATATTTATTTAGAATCTCTTTCAGTGAATAAATAATTAATGAATATGCATGTAGTTGGAAACATTGTCGCAAACGAAGAAATTGCTCTCAATTTTGAGTAATTTCTTCTTTTGACTTAATGTTTTCTGAAGTCATCTGTTGCAGAAGCGCCAGAATGGGTCGGCACGTTTGTAAATGGTAAAGGTAGTAGTGCACAACAGGATACAAAAGAAAAGACTGCCGGCTGCAGACTGTAGCTTTTGTGAACCACATGTTTACTTAAAATTAGTTACTACAGCCCTGATGTGACAATTTGATTTTGTTTTTAAAAACAAAATTTATTGAACGAATTAAAGTATAATTCTAAAACATGAATTGAAAACATAATGTGGGGAAAACCTCCAATGTTTTTAAAAGTCGTTTTCTGAAAATGTGTTGACTGTTAATTGTCAATGATTATACAACGAGTAAGTTTTTAATGGTATTTTAATGGATGCAGTGACTCACTCTCACCAAATAGTTTCACACATAAAAAATAACAGGATTATTTAACCCTTAACTGCGTACAACATATCTGTAGCAATTAAATCATGAAATGACTTTTAGTAATTATTAATGCAAAATTAAAGGAAAATCTACGTAAATGAAAGTATGATCATTGAATAAACTATTATTGAAAACATTGTGGCAAAAGGAGAAATTCATTTTAACCAAAGTCCTCTTTAAATGCCATAATATTTTGAAAATTCATCAGCATGCCTCTTGGAAATGGTTGATCAAATAGACTTTTTAGCCAAGAAATAGGGGAGTTTATGTAGTCACCCCGGCGTCCGCGTTGGCGTACACGTTGCCAGCTTGGTCAAACCTTTGCGTGCAAGGCCTTTTCTCAGACACTGAGTATGCTGTTGCTTTCAAACTTCACACACTTATTCAGGATCATTAGATGACCTTGTATGTCAAGTCCCATAACTCTGGAATGAATTTTGACTGAATTGTTCCCCTTTTTGGACTAAGAATTTTTGTCAAACCTTTGCGTGCAAGGCCTTTTCTCAGAAACTGCGTATGCTGTTGCTTATTATATATAAACAAATTTACAGATTTAAAAGGCCCACAAGGGCCTGTATGGACTTTTTGCATGCATGAATTGTAAAGGTGTTTTATCTTGCACTAGGTGATACTGTGTGACTTTACATAATGCTATAACTGTTCTGAAGTAGGCCCAGGCTGATAGACGATGGCCCTGATAGGCGAGCTATATTGTCCTCCGACAACTCTTGTTTCATAAAGGAATATTTTGCAGAGATGCAGTGTGCATTAAAAGAACTAAAATTTGTGGTCGCCTGCACTGGCTGGGTAAAATTTTGTCTCTGCAGCAGACAAGACACCTCGGTAGGGACAATTGGGCTGTTGGTTGTGGGTTGTGTGTTTGAATCCAGCTGGGCCAACATTCTTTCCGACATTTGATAAAAGTCAATGTGACTTAGCTTCATTCGTCTTCCACCTGAATGGGCTATCAGTCTATGTGGAAAAGCAGCTAGATGCTCAATGGAAAGAACGTTTTGTGATTTTGTACTGGTGTGACCAGGGGTTGTGAGTTCGAATCCCGGCTCGGCCAACTTTCTTTCTGACAATTGACAAAAGTCAATGCGACATGCGTCATTCGTCTTCCACCAATGGGCTAAGTCTATGTTGAAAAGCAGCCAGTTGCTTGGGAAGATTGTTGTGTGGAGTACTGGTGTGAGAAAACCAGGAAATGCATGAGTAGGTGAACTGGCCGCCGTGATATAACTGAGAAATTGTTAAAAACGGCGTTAAACCCCAATCAATCAATGTACTGGTGTGAGAAAGCCAGGAAATACATGGGTAGGTGAACTGGCCGCCCTGATATGACTTAAAAATTGTTGACAACGGCATTAACTTAAATCCCCAATCAATCAATCTCTGCATTTACAGACACAACAAATTGTCGCCCAAAAAAACGGATTCAATGAATAAACTTTCATTTAAAGAGATTGCCCTTAATTATGTTTGCCAAATTCATTTTAACCCTTTTCCTCATACGACAATTCTGCAGCAGATAATTGACTTTGAGCGTAAACTCTCAAAAAATTAGAAAATCTCTATAATTGAATGGATATATAACCTATAATGACTTAAAGTGGGAAACATTGTGTCAAAAGGAGAAATTGCTCGTTTTGAGCAGAGCAATTTCTTCTTTTGTCACTATGTTTTCAAAAAGCTGTCTGCTCCAGAGGAGTCAGAAAGTATCTATATGAGGGAAAGGGTTAATATCATTGTGGCAAAATGAGAAACAGCTCATTCAATATGAGAAGTTTCTGTCAGTTTACTATATAATACATTCAGAAAATTTCACAAACAAACTGCAGCATATACATCATTGTTGTCAGGAGTGCATGTAGGAGGGGGTTAACCCTTTCCAAACTACAGACGCTTTCTAATGCATCTGCAGCAGAAGTTTTTGATAACATTGTAACAAAAGGAGAAATTACTCAAAACGAGCAATAATTCTCCGTCTGCCACAATATTTTCAATTCTATTCAATTTTTAAACTTTCGATCATTTATAGAGATTTTCCAGATGATTAAAAGTTGTCTGCTGCAGATTTGCTGTGTGTGGTAAGGGTTAAACACAATCTGTCTTGTAGCCATACATAAGATTGCTATTTTGTTACTTAAAGGCAACTTAATACAATGTAATATATCACTCCAATAGAGCCTAAGCCTGTAAGACTTGATATAATTAATTATTTATATAGGTAACAAACAAAAGGGAATTCCATCTCCATTTAGATCCACAAAATCAATAGACTTTTCTTCCGCATGATGATATATAGCCCTTTCCCACAAATAGACGCTTTCTGACGCCTCTGCGGCAGACGACTTTTGAAAACACTTTGACAAAAGGTGAAATTGCTCATTAAACGAGCAATTTCACCTTTTGTCACAATGTTTTCAATTTATTTTAGTAATCGTACTTTCATTTATAGAGATTTTCCATTTGTTTGCATGATTGTTTTTCAAAGTCCTCTGCTGCAGATTTCTTGTATGTGGGAAAGGGATAGTAAGAGAACGTTCCAAGGCTTGCATGTATATACTAGCGTTAATTCCCATATGCAAGAATTAAGGGGATAGTTTTGTTTATTTGAGATTTAGGTTGTTTTCAACAATATTTCAGTTAACCTTTTCGCTCATATAGACGCCTCTGCAGCAGACGGCTTTTTGAAAACATAGTGACAAAAGAAGAAATTGCACAAAACGTGCAATTTTTCCTTTTTCCACAATGTTTTCCACTTTAAGTCATAGGTTATCCATTCAATTATAGAGATTTAAATTGTTTGGACAAAATATGTTCAAAGTTGTCTGCTGCATAATTGTCGTATGAGGGAAAGGGTTATATCCCAACAACAGAACACTTATTCATGATCCCTGAAATAATGTAAAACACAATTAAAACCATTTATAACCGCTGTAAGCTTTAAACATACATGCCAAGCTCAGTCGGTAGCGACACGGGCTGTCAATCCAGGGGTTGTTAGATTGAATCCCGGCTCGGCCAACTTTCTTTCCGACGTTTGACAAAAGTCATTGCGACATGCGTCATTCGTCTTCCACCAATGGGCTAAGTCTATGTGGAAAAGCAGCCAGTTTCAATCAATCAATCAATCAGACATACAAAACTGAAAAATAATAATCAATATTCATAAGTATAATAAAAACTAAAGATAACATTTTAACATTTGCACACATATCATTTGGTTAATAATGGAAAAGAGATGTTAACCCATTACTTAACCCTTTCCCTCATATGACAATTCTGCAGCAGACGACTTTGAACATATTTTGTCAAATAATGGAAAATCTCTATTAATAAATTGAATGGATAACCTATGACTAAAAGTGGAAAACATTGCGACAAAAGTAGAAATTGCATGTTTTGTGCAATTTCTTTTTTTAATTGTTACTATGTTTTCAAAAAGCCGTCTGCTGCAGAGGCGTCAGAAAGCATCTATATGAGGGAATGGGTTAACATGACTTTTCAAAGGTCGTCTGCTTTACAATCCTCTGACAACAAATTTCAACAATCCAGAAAACTGAAACTGAAAGATTTATATTGATATAGAGTTGAAAATATTGCATTAACCCTTTCCCTCATACGACAATTCTGCAGCAGACGACTTTGAACATATTTTGTCAAAACATAGAAAATCTCAATAATTAAATGGTTAACCTATGACAAAAAGTGGAAAACATTGTGACAAAAGGAGAAATTGCACGTTCTGTGCAATTTCTTCTTTTGTCACTATGTTTTCAAAAGACGTCTGCTGCAAATGCGTCGGAATGCGTCTGCAAGTGGGAAAGGGTTAAAAGGTGAAATTGCTTGTTTTGAGCACAAATTCACCTTTTATTGCAATGTTTATAAAAGTCATGTTCAATGGCAGGTGTCAAATGTCGTCTGTGTGAAATATGGGTTAACACTTTCCCACTTACGGACGTTTTCTGACACCTCTAGAGCAGACGACTTTAGAAAATTACCTTGTGGCAAAAAAGTGAAATTGCTCAAAAAGTGCAACATCTCCTTTTGCCACAATGTTTTCAGCTCTATTAAATAATTAAACTCATTTATTGAGATTGGTTACTTTTTGCCAATACATGAATGTTTTTTAAGTTGTCTGCTGTAAATTTGATGTGGGAATTAAGGGTTAAATAGTATACTAAGTTAACTTTTATGTGACAAGATACAGATCCACCTAATGGACCCTTTCCCACATACAACAAATCTGCTGCAGATGACATTAAAAACATGTACACAAAATAGTCAACATCTCAATAAATATTAAATATTAAGTTGAAAACATTTTTGTAAAAGTCGAAATTGCTCATCATAAGCAATTTCTCCTTATGCCACAATATTTTCCTAAACAGACGCTTTTTTAAATGCCACTGCAGCACAGACATTCTAAAACATTGTGGTAAATTGAAAAATTGGTCTTCAATAATGATGAGCAATTTCTCCGTTTGCCGCAGTGTTTTCAACTTTATTCAATAATTACACTTTGTCTGCTGCAGATTTGTTGGGAAGGGGTTGATAATACAGTTTTGCTTATGTAAATAACATTTGATTCATCTGCAGAAGACAACTTAAGCCTTTCTCACATACAACAAACTTTGACAACATGCATATATTGACCAAAATATGAAATAAATCTACAAATGAATGATCCATTATTAAATAAAGCTGAAAACATTGTGGCAAAAGGAGAAATGTGTTCATAAAGTGTTGGGAATCCGCCGTGGTCGAGTGATTAGCGTCGGGGATTTGAAACTGGGTGTCCCGGGTTCAATCCCCAGTCGCGCCACTGTAACGGTCATAGTGGAGTGCCCTGGTTTGTTTACCCAGGGATCATGAATAAGTGAACTGTCGCCGTGATGTAACGGAAATCATGTTGAAAGCGGCGTAAAACCCCAATAAAACAACAACAAAAATCATAAAGTGGCTGTATGTGGGTTAAAGAAAACACTGTGGTGAAAAATAGATTGCTGACACAGTACAATATTTTCTGCTTCTGTCTCTTATTGACACGTTAATTATGTCTCCCCCATACATAATGTTTATGCCCGTTCCGTCCTTCCGTCTGTCACATTTGTTTCCGCTCAATAACTGAAGAACGTTTGGGTGTAGGAACTTCCTACTTGGTATGCATGTTGGTCATGACCCCTATTGATTTTGATGTCAGAAGATCAAAGGTCAAGGTCATGGTGACATTGTGAGGTAAAAGATGGTTTCCGCTCAATAACTGAAGAACTGTTACCTTTATTATAGTTGGAGGGTCAACTGAATAGCCATCTGTATGCTCAATTACAATATCATAAGCTTCTACAAGAGAAAGTTGATGCAAGGCATCAATGTCGCCGGAAAAGACTGCATTGATTTATTTATGTATTCTTGACTTTCCTTAGTCTATTCAAACATTAGGAACGTTGAAATGAAAACATTTGCTTATAAATATTATATTCATACCTATAAAAAATGAACGAAATGTGTACACATTTATCTTGGCTTAAATTTAATTTTGCTGTTGTTACTTATTTAAGTATTCATTCATATAATTTCAATGTTTGTCAATCTTTTTCGAATCACAAGGTAAATATCCTGGTATTGCTTTAAAGGGAGGTAATTTGAAGAAAACAAAAGTCTTCAAAAGGAGAAATATATCAGCATTACCGTCTACAGTTTAAATTGTTCTATTGTTTGTGGATTTAAAAATGTTCTTTTTTTCTTATTTCTACATGTACAACGAAATATTGCGGCTTATCTTTGACGCTTTGCGTCAAACATTCGTCTTGTACTTGTCTAAAATAAAATAATATCACTCGCTTTTTCATATCGAAATGCGCATGCGCGAAAATCGATGTTAAAGGTCACGAAACTACACAACAGAATAGGGTCTATATTTAGATTAGAAACAGTTCCTACTTTAGATATTCATGGATTAACATTATTAAATGAATTCTACACAAATCAAGACATCTCTTTGAACATGAAAACAACATTTAGTAAGTTAAAATTGCTATTAAAAGGAGAATCCGAAATTGACCTCAATGATGACACATAAGAGTCTGCATTAGGGGGTGTTGGTTCACGTCTTGAAGGGACCACTTTTGTCTTCGTAAATAAGACAAATAACTTAAATGCGAGTGAAATAAAAAAAACTGCAAACATTAAAAAATCGGAATATTTATTTCATTTTAGATGTGTCATTTATTAGTGTTCGTAAACAACCACAATTGTAATATGTTCAAATCATCTAGATGTGTTTCTTTCTAATAATAAGCCGCCCTCCCATGTGATTTCCGAAAAGCTATTAAAAATAGAAGTCGCGGGCTTCTGCCCGGCGACTAATAACAGTTACTAATTCATATAACAGTTACTTCATATACACTTAATTATGGGTTCTATAAACACAGTGTCTCATGTCATTTAATTGAAATCACCTGTTGGAAAAGTGGGCGGTCCCAATCAATTACGGCAGTATCAAAACGTTGTGGCATTATGCAATTTACTGAAGAGCAATATTATCACAACTTCACAAGCAGCATCTCCCCTGATGTGTGAAAGAAAAAACTTGTTTACCCTTTAATAAATTGTATCCGTTGCTGAAATTTGAAACATTTAATTGATTTACTGTTTCTTTTAACCTTTTCCCACATACAACAAATCTGCAGCAGCAAACAACTTTGTAAACATAACACACTAACATTTAAAAAAAAATCTATTTTTGAAAGTAATTTTCAGCTTCTTAATGGAGTTGAAAACATTGTAGGAAAGGGAGAAATTGCTAATCATTTGGCAAAAGTCAACTGCTGCAAGTAAGAAAGGGTTAACTTGGACAAGTTCCTGAAAAGTTATGCATGCCTTCTTTCAGAACAGCTGCTGAGCTCTTGTCTCCTCAGTGTCACAAAGCATACAGCTTTAACCCTTTCCCACATACAACAAATCTGTAGCAGACGACTTTGAAAACAATTATTGGCAAAATCATGGGAAATTTCTATAAATTATTAAAATTAAGGTACAATTAATGAAAAAAATTGAAAACATTGTGGCAAAAGGAAAAATTGCTTGTTTTGAGCAATTTCTCCTTTTGTCAGAGTGTTTTCAAAAGTTGTCTGCTGCAGAGGCGTAAAAAAATGTCTTTATGTGGAAAAGGGTTAAAAAATTTATCTCATGTAGAACATTTGTAAATGTTTTAAAATTTAAACAACTATGACAGGGAAGGTGGTTAATTGTCAATTATAAGGAAATTGAACATTACTGTGAAAAGATGATATCATGGTGCATATATAACATTCAATTTGCTTTTTAATTAACCCTTTCCCACATACAACAATTCGGCAGCAGACGCCTTTGAACATATTTTGTCAAACAATAGAATAATTAAACTCTCATTAATTGAGATTTTCACATTTTTTAATTACAATATGTTTTCAAAGTCGGTCTTCAGCAGATTTGTCCTATGTTGGTAAAGCCAAAGGTTAACCCTTTCCCTCATATAGACGCTTTCTGATGCCTCTGCAGCAGACAGCTTTTTGAAAACATAGTGACAAAAGAAGAAATTGCTCAAAACAAGCAATTTCTCCTTTTTCCACAATGTTTTTCACTTTTAGTCATAGGTTATCCATTCAATTATAGAGATTTTCTATTTTTTGACAAAGTATGTTCAAAGTTGTCTGCTGCAGAATTGTCGTATGAGGGAAAGGAATGGAAAATCTCTTGAAATTAATATTTCCTTATTGAATAGTCTTGAAAACATACTGGGAAAAGGAGACTTTGCCAAGTCTTGTTCGGATAAAAAAGGGTAATACAAAAATCTGCTAAATAAATGACAGCCTCAGGTAAATAAACATAAATAACCAGTTAGAGACTCCCACCCATATAAACCCTTTAATGTAATGAGCCAGCCATGTCTAGCAATTTGGGTTCTGAAACCTTTCTCACATACAAACACTTTTTGACTCCTCTTCAGCAGACGACATTTAAAAACAGTCTGGCAAAAGAAGAAATTGATCATTAAGAGTAATTTCTTTTTTTGTCATAATGTTTTAAACTTTACTCAATAACTATTTTTAGTCTTATATAGAAAGTTTCCATATTTTCGATTTAATTTTTTTAAGGGTGTCGATCTGCTGCAGTTTTGTAGTATGCCGGAATGGGTTGATTTATGTGTGTTCATTGGCTCATCTGGAGCAATAATCTCCTTTTTCAAAGATATTTCTAAAACTTCTTGTAATAAATATAATTACACTGGTATTGCTGAAGGTTTATGGTACAAAACTGAATATTTAATATTCTGTCTACAGTCTGTAACATTTTTACCCTTTCAATGCAATTTTTAGCTCACCAGAGCACGAAGTGCTCAAGGTGAGTTTTTGTGATCGCCTTTTGTCCGTCGTCTGCTTGCTTGCTTGTTTAAAAAGGACATGGCCAGCTTTGCATTTGGAAGAATCCATAGCAAATTTCTAGGAATGTTGAGGTAATTTAGCAATAAACAATAGAGTTGTTGTCAGATAGCCTTAACCCTTTCCCTCATACAGACGCTTTCTGACGCCTCTGCAGCAGACGGCTTTTTGAAAACATAGTGGCAAAAGAAGAAATTGCAGAAAACGTGCAATTTCTCCTTTTGCCACAATGTTTTTCACTTTTTGTCATAGGTTATCCATTCAATTATTGAGATTTTCTATGTTTTGACAAAATATGTTCAAAGTCGTCTGCTGCAGAATTGTCGTATGACTGGGAAAGTGTGTTAATGCACCGGCTGGGTCCTGGCTCTTATAACTGGTGCACATGGCGCAGGATTCACAAAATGGGCTCAAGCAGTATCATGGTTGCCCCTGATAATTATGCATCTGCAGCAGAAAACTATTGAAAATATTGGGTCAAAAGGAGAATTTGCTGATAGTGAGCAACTTCTTCTTTTGCCACAATGTTTTCCACATCTTTTCAAACTGTTATATATTTTCAATATTTATCATTTCATAGTTTCAAAGTTTTCTAATGCAGATTTGTTGTATGTGGGAAAGGGTAAAATAGGTTTTCCTTTAAGGTTTTTGATGGTAAACCTCAATTATTGACATTACACAATAGGGTTACCCTTTTTAACTTCCCATTCATGCATGTAAATTTAGTGTCATGATATTCAGGAGATGATCATAATCTCTCTAGACTATATTGACCATCTACAAATAGGGACAAATATGGAAAAATGTGTAATTATTGAGGAGAGTTGAAAACATTGTTGCAAAAGGAGAATTGCTCATGATGAGCAATTTCTCCTTTTGCAACAATGTTTTCAAAATTCTTCTGCTGCGTTTGCATCTAAATGTGTCTGCAAGTTGGAAAGGGTTTACTTGCCGACAAATTGACAGGCGACACATCTGTTACAGCGAAAGCACAACCTGCTCAGTTGTGTAGTTGTAGATCATCTGCTTCGGTTTGGGATGTTGTGGGTTCGATCCCCGTCTGGGTCCGCATATACTAAAGACTTTATAAAGATGGAAGTAATGGCTGCCCTCCTTGTGTTCAGGGTTGTGAGGTAAGCGTTACGGCTGACTATAGCTGGTGTCAGGATAAAAGGACCAGTATTACTGGTAACTTTCCCAGGAAAAGCATTGTTATAACTAAAATATTGTTGAAAGCAGCATAAAACACCATTTTCAGTGTTTTACCAAAAATGCTGTTTGTAAACTTGTACAAATTGAAAATATGATAAAAAAAACATATAAGAACTTATGTAATAATGAAAATAATAATTTGATATTGAGAACGAATATTTCTCATTATTTTCTGCCTTTAATGTTCTGTATTTTCAAAAGTTTGAAACTCGTTTCATCATTTATCTTCACTTATAATTTACCATTAAATTATAAATTATCTTATGATTTGTGACTGCTTGAAAATTTCTGACGAACAAACAGTAAAATCTGAAAAAATAGAACTACAGTTTTTTTGTCTTGCCACTATGAATTTTAAGTTGCAAAAGCGAGACATAGCGGTGTGTCTATTCTTGCTACATTGGCTGAATAATGAAAATAATAATTTGATATTGAGAACGAATATTTCTCATTATTTTCTGCCTTTAATGTTCTGTATTTTCAAAAGTTTGAAACTCGTTTCATCATTTATCTTCACTTATAATTTACCATTAAATTATAAATTATCTTATGATTTGTGACTGCTTGAAAATTTCTGACGAACAAACAGTAAAATCTGAAAAAATAGAACTACAGTTTTTTTGTCTTGCCACTATGAATTTTAAGTTGCAAAAGCGAGACATAGCGGTGTGTCTATTCTTGCTACATTGGCTGAATTAAGACATATAAATATGCATTACCTTTTGTAAAAGGAGAGATATTGCTCTACATGAGCCGATTTCCTTTCACACAATTTACAAAAAAACTATGGACAATTTCTATAAATGAATGTATTTATTTTTAATAAGGCTTGAAAACTTTGAGGCGAAAGGAATATTTAAATGTTTAAGTGTTGCGTCATGCAGGCGTTAAGTTACCAAGTTTTATTCTCATTGTATTTTAAAAGGTTTTACTATTGCTTTGACAAAACCATGGACACTATATTACAATATAGTGTCCCTGACAAAACGCTTCTTGGGTATCATATATACTTATATAACATTTTGTGCATCTTTTTAAAAAAACAATAACAGATTATTTATTTATCAAATAAGAATAAATTCCAAATATTTTGACACACTTTATTAAATCAGAGATTCTGCTGTATAACATATGTGAATCAGTCTTCTCAGAAACCTCAGCTGAAAAGTAATACCTTGCGAAGACTATATAAAACAAAAACAATATTGGTTTTCCTCTATTTCAAAGAAGGATGACTAATTTCTACCACATCAGGATTAGCCATTTCCCACTTGCAGACACATTTTGACATATTTACTGCAGCAGACTTAATTCTTGACAAAATATTGTGAAGAAATTGCTCAACTTCTGTATGATATATAGAAAGTGTTAATTTAAAACTTCCAAGTTTCAAAATATGATATATTTTTAATTTAACTTTAACTTTGAAAACATGGTGACAAAAACCTGAAAAATCTCCATAAAAGATGGCGCATTTTGTTAAATAAAGTTGAAAACATTGTGGCAACAGGAGAAATTGCTCATTATGAGCAATTTCACCTTTGGCCACAATGTTTTCAAAAGTCGTCTGCTGCTTATAATTGCATCAAAATACTTCTGCAGGTGGAAAATGGTTAAAACATCTTCAACATATCGGGTCAGTTATTAGTGTACCCTCTCCCACATGCAATTATAAAATTTTGAAGCATTTGAGCAATTTCTCCTTTTGTCACGCCAAGCCCCGTTAGCTCAGTCGGTAGCGACGCAGGCTGTCAATCTAGGGGTTGTGAGTTCGAATCCCGGCTCGGCCAACTTCCTTTCTGACGATTTACAAAAGTCAATGTGACATGCGTCATTTGTCTTCCACCAATGGGCTAAGTCTATGTGGAAAACAGCCAGTTGCTTGGGAAGATTGTTATGTGGAGTACTGGTGTGAGAAAACCAGGTAATGCATGAGTAGGTGAACTGGCCGCCGTGATAGAAATTGTTAAAAACGGCGTTAAACTCCAATCAATCAATCCTTTTGTCACAATGTTTTCAACCCCTTTTCGATAGTTTTACTTTCAAATTTACTTTCACTTACAGAGAGTTTCCATTTTATTGTCTAGATGTTTAGAAACTCGTATGCAGCAGATTTGTTGTATGTGGGAAAGGGTTTCTAGAACATGTGGGTGTCTTATTTTAATTCATGAAATAGTTGAAGGGCGAGGCCACCGGTTTTGAATTGGAACAAATAATTTGATCTCTTATTCATATTTGGGGATTTACTGTTTTATTTGCATTTCTTCAGTCTATAGACTTTGCATACAGTAGAGCCTTGCCCTTTCCCATATACAAAAAGATCTGAGGCACAGACCACATTAAAAACATCAGGTTTAACTCTTTACCTCATATAGACGCTTTCTGACGCCTCTGCAGCAGACGGCTTTTTGAAAACATAGTGACAAAAGAGCAATTTCTCCATTTGCCACAATGTTTTCAACTTTTAGTCATATTATCCATTCAGTTATAGAGATTTTCTATTTTTTGACAAAATGTGTTCAAAGACGTCTGCTGCAGAATTGTCGTATGAGGGAAAGGGTTAAACAATGTTGGTAAACCTCTGTAAATAAAACTTTAATCCTTGAATAGATTTGTAATCATTATGGCAAAAGGGGAAATTGAAGCGATGAGCAATTTAGCATTTTGCCTGAATGTTTTCAAAAGTTGTCTGCTGAAGAGGCGTTTTAAAAAAGTGTATAACACATACATACATTCAATTTGAATCAAAGTACAGAAAGTACTGGTAACGAATTATTTTGAACATGTATTGTAAAATTAAATTTATGAATGCAATTGATCATGCTATTGCACAATTTAGTCTATTTTATTATTATTAATATTTTTGTCCAGAGATTTTTTTTATCAGTTGACAGTTTTAGTAAATGTAGCATTTCAACGGCGATGCGAGCGTTTAACATGCACACTAACTCTTTCACTGAGCTCTGCGTAAAGTCTGTCAAAACACCCATGGCATATTTGTGAGATTTACATTGTTAGTTTGATTTGTTTTCGTCACCAGGGGCGGATCCAGGATTTCGGCTTATATTATAACTATGTTTCATGTGAGTGAATTAATTATTATAAATCTATAATGTTTAAAAAATCGCATAAAATAAGAATTAAAAAAAAAAAAGAACAGTTCCAATTGGGACCCGAACTCGCGTCCATAAATAGTCCATGCTTAGAAGTTCTACACGCTCTGCATTACACCACGGTACTTTGATACAACGTATGAGCGTTACTTTCGTATATATATTAAGCTAACTGAATGCGCGCGTATGTAAACCATGATCTATAATTAGCTCTGCGTAGTGGCATATTTGTGAGATTAACATTGTTCTATACAGCGTGGGGTCGACTTCTAGTGAATGGGCATACAACTAAAATTCATACTCGTGCCTTATACGTACCTGCCGACAAATGAAATATATATGCGCGTACTGTTAATTTGATATTTTCTAGAAAATTGATTATCTATGATGATTCGATAGTATAATTATGACTTCACTGTATTGAAATAACACGTAGAAGTCATTTTAATATCGAAAAAATACTAGGACTATTTAGGTGCAGCGAATGTGTATTCTAAGCGGAAGTGTAGTTTAACCGTGACTTCCGGAAAAAAAACGATCGCGTTAACTGTATTATTTTTTGGGAAAAAATAATTCGTTAAAAATCACTTTAGAAGAAATTTAAGAAATTTGTAAAGAGATGAAAACATTATGTTACAAAAGTAGAAGTGACATGTTCAGTATAATATACAAGCAATTTCTCCTCTTTTTTCATATTATATACTGTCATATGAAGCTGTCTGCATTTAAAAAAAGTGTCAAATACTTTATGTAAAAGCTAATAATTTCAACTGAACACTATTTTTAACCTCACCTACAATCTATATAATCTTTAACCCTTTCCCTTGTATAGACGCTTTTTGATGCCTCTGCAGCAGACAGCTCTTTGAAAACATAGTGACAAAAGAAGAAATTGCTCAAAACAAGCTATTTCTCCTTTTGACACAATGTTTTCCACTTTTAGTCATAGGTTATCCATTTAATTATAGAGATATTCTATTTTTTGACAAAATATGTTCAAAGCTGTACGTCTGCTGCAGAATTGTCGTATGAGGGAACAGGGTTAAACCCTTTTCCACAAATCTAGCAGAGACAATTTTGTTTGAAGAAAATTGTCTTTACAAGGCAGAATATCTATATAAATGAAAGTTGAATTGTTGAATACTGAGTTGAAAACATTGTTGCGAAAGGAGAAATTGCAATATTATGAGCATAATGCAAATTCTCCATTTGCCGCGCAATGTGTTCAAAAGTCGTTTGCTGCATATATTATGTGTCAAAATACAGCTACAAGTGGGAAAGGTTTAATTCAGTCTCATTACAAAAGAAACATGCTATTATACCATTTTAGACCTTCAAATACAGAATATGAGAAATGTGTGAAAGGAATAAAATAAATCAGAAAGAAATATTGTTTTTAGTTCTCCTTTGCCTTTAACCCTTTCTCTCATACGGCAATTCTGCCTTTTGAAAAATGAGGAATTTCTCCATTTGCCACAATGTTTTCAATTTTTTTCATAAATTTTACCTGCAGCTTAACCCTTTCCCTCATACGGCAATTCTGCAGCAGACGACTTTGAACGTATTTTGTCAAAACATAGAAAATCTCTATAATTGAATGGATAACCTATGACTAAAAGTGGAAAACATAATGTGGCAATTTCTTCTTTTGTCACTATGTTTTCAAAAAGCCGTCTGCTTCAGAGGCATCAGAAAGCATCTATATGAGGGAAAGGGTTAATTTGACACCTACAGGAAGCAACTATTTGGAAATATTACCGAAAGATTAATTGCTCTTATTAACAAGAAATATCACAAGAGAGTGTATATCCATATTATAATCTAAATTTTCCAGTTTTTCTTCTTTTTTCCCCCCAAGAGTTAACAAGGCAGCTCACTCTTAATCCTTTCCCTCATATAGCTGCTTCCTGACGCCTCTGCAGCAGACGGCTTTTTGAAAACATGGCGACAAAAGAAGAAAATGGATTTAACCCTTTCCCACATACAAACACTTTAAGACACCTCGATCTGCACCCAAAACGACTTTTGCAAACGTTAAATGAGCAATTTCTCCATTTGACACAAGTTTTTCAACTCTTGTTTAATAGTTATATTTTTATTCACAGAGATGTTTCTTATTTGTGTCTAGCTCCCCTGCAAAATGAAATTCATGAAATCATGACTTTTCATACCTTTTAAGGATTGTTCATGAATCACTCTTCATCAGTTCTTGAGTAGTGTTCATGAACATTTGGACATGAACAGTCCTTGAAGTTTTTTCTTGGACAGTTCATGAACAGTTGAAGAACATGTCAACTGGTTCAAGAAAATATAAAAGTTCTTAAACGGTTCATAAACTGACATCATGAATGGTTCAAGAACAGTTGAAGAATTTGTCAAGTCCTTAAAATGTTCATAAACTGACATCATGAATGGTTCAAGAACAGTTAAAGAATTTGTCCAGTTCTTAAAAGGTGCATGAATTGACTTCAAAACTGGTTTAAGAACAGTTGAAGAATTTGTTGAGTTCTTAAAAGGTGCATTAATTGACTTCAATACTGCTTTAAGAACAGTTGAAGAACTGGACTTGAATTTGAAATATACCAAGGGAGTTAACAATAGCATAAAACACAGGAACTCTTCAAAAAGAAGTAAGTCATGTTAACTACTTCCTTTACATTTTTTGGTGGGCCAAATATGTTGTGGTTCAAATTTAAGGCACAGAGAAGATTTTTGTGATTTCTGATGAACAACTTGATTGGTACATTTGGTACATGTCTTGAAATTGTTACATTGTTTAATAAATTATCAAATTGTATTGTGCTATGTCATAAACAACATCTTTATATTGGTGATTTATTAATGTATCACATTGCCACATGTATGGAAGAGGCCATGTCTTCATACAGTGAGTGTGTAGCACATCTTTTAAAACTTGTGATTTACAGTAACTGTTATTGTTCAATTATAAGTTCTTTTTCAAGACAATTAATGTAAATATTTTTTTTAAATGATATGTAACTTTGTTTGAGGACAAAAATGATAAATTTCAAGGATGTTCAAGAACTGTTCATGAACTGTTCATGAATAATTTGAGGCATAATTTCATTGATGTCTCAAAGGATGTTCAAGAACTGTTCATGACTAGTTTTAGGCACTATTTTCAGTTCATGAACTTTTTAAGAATTTGTGTTCATGAAAAGTCCTTGAAATGCCTGGAAGTACAAATGAGACATTGAAATATAGAGGGAAAATGGTTCATGAGTGGTTCATGAATAGTTCAAGTTCCGGCACTTTATTGTTGTTCTTGAACTGTTCATGAATACATCATGGACAACTGATCATGAACCTTTCAAGAACTGTTTATGATCTACTGTTCAGGAACTCTTTTTTTTAAGAACTGATCAAGGATTTGTCTCATTTAAATTGTACTTCCAGGCATTTCAAGAATTTTTCATGATTGTGGATGTGAACCATTCATGAATTTTTCAAGAATAATTCATGAACTGTAACTGATCACTTCGCAGGGGCTGTTTTCAAAGTTGTCTGCTGCAGATTTGTCATATGTCAAATTGTATGTGGGAAAGAATCAGGATTGGTAGGACTAATCTGTGAACAAATATGGAAAATCTAAATAAATAAAAAGTGAAATTATTGAATAGGAATCGTCTGCTGCATACATGTCAAAATGAGAGTTATTATCCTTTCCCACTTATAACAAATCTGCAGCAGACGACTTTGAATACTTTGTGGTGAAACATGGAAAATCTCTTAACCCTTTCCCTCATATAGACGCTTTCTGACGCCTCTGCAGCAGACAGCTTGTTGAAAACATGGTGACAAAAGAAGAAATTGCTCAAAACAAGCAATTTCTCCTTTTGCCACAATGTTTTCCACTTTAAGACATAGGTTATCCATTCAATTATAGAGATTTTCTATTTTTTGACAAAATATGTTCAAAGTCGTCTGCTGCAGAATTGTCATATGAGGGAAAGGGTTAAGCTGTAGGTAAAATTTATGAAAAAAAATGAAAACATTGTGTCAAATGGAGAAATTGCTCATTTTTCAAAAGTCGTCTGCTGCAGAGGCGTCAGAAGGCATCTATATGTGGGAAAGGGTTAAACAACAGAATGTAGTTGAGAGTTTCCATAGTTTTCCCTAGATGTGTTCAAAGTATTCTGCTGCAAATGTACCGCCTCGGTGGTGTAGTGGTAAAGCATAGGTCGGGGTTGGATCCCCAACTCGGTCATACCAAGGACTTTAAAAATTGTAGTAGTGGCTGCCCTCCTAGGCGGTCAGGGTTGCGGAGTTAGCATTACGACTGGCTGTTGTCAGGATAAATGGACCAGTAGTTCTGGTAACTTATCAAAGAAAACGCTATATATGATATAACTGAAAAATTGTTGAAAGCGACGTAAAACACAAATCAATCAATCAACCAACTGCTCCAAATCTGAGAAAGGATTAAAACCTTTTCTAACCGATATCATTTCTTGTTTTCAGGACCCGAGGACATTGTCAATGGCAACCTTAAGCTCATTCTTGGACTGGTTTGGCATTTAATTCTGCGATACCAGATAGGGAAGAGCAAGGCCCCAACCAAAAAGCTTATGTTGGCATGGTTACAAGCAGTCATCCCAGACTGCCACATTGGCAACTTTACTTCAGATTGGAACGATGGAGTGGCTTTACAGTAAGTATGACACTGCATAGCTACAGATTCTTAGCTTGTCTGTTTTTCGAAGAATTAGATTCTGAGGTATTGTGATACCCTTGGCGATGTTGTTGCCGTCTGTGTGGTCTCAATTTTAACTTTAACATAACCTCATAACTAAAAAAATGCTCAACATTTTTACATGTTACTTGGTAAACATGTTCCTCGGAACAATATGCATGTCTAACCAAGTCACATAACTAATTTAATGATTCAGTAAGTAACCCCTTTTTCGACTTAGAAAAAAGCAGACGAGCGTTGGCGTTCGCTTGCGGTGCTCTTGTTTTATAAACATATAATGGAGAAAAAGAGACATGGGTCTTTCCCAAAATGTCTCAGCTCTGTTTTAAAGATTTTAAAAGTTCTAAATTTCCAGATGATATATTTCCTATAAAGAAATTCAAATTTCATCATTCTGATATTTTACTATTAATTTTGTTTCGCCTATCTTCGTAGGGTGTAACATTATAAAGGAAATATTCTCCATTGTCTACCAAACCATTCACCAACCCTGTGGTTAGAGCATGAGGGGGAGACCTTCTGGTCTTGCCAAAAAAAATGATAATGGTCAGTTATAAGCTATAAACTCCTTTGGACTTGTAGGGACAGAATTAGACTGATTTCCATGTATTTCAATATCCTTTAATTCATATTTCCCAGTATTTCAATGCCCATGAATTCATATTTCTCTGTATTTCAATGCCCATTGATTCATATTGCCCTGTATTTCAATGCCCATTGATTCATATTGCCCTGTATTTCAATGCCTATTAATTCATATTTCCCTGTATTTCAATGCCTATGAATTCATATTGCCCTGTATTTCAATGTCCATTTATTCATATTTCCCTGCATCTAAATGTTCATATCCCCCTGTATCTAATCATGTCCATTAACTCATATCCCCCTGTATTTAAGTGATCATTTACTCATATCCCCCCTGTATTTAAGTGATCATTAACTTGTATCCCCCTGTATTTAAGTGACATTTACTCATATCCCCCTGTATTTAAGTGATCATTAACTCGTATCCCCTGTATTTAAGTGATCATTTACTCATATTCCCCTGTATTTAAGTGATCATTTACTCATATCCCCCTGTATTTAAGTGATCATTAACTCATATCCCCTGTATTTAAGTGATCGTTAACTTGTATCCCCCTTTATTTAAGTGTTCATTAACTTATATCCCCCTGTATTTAAGTGTTCATTAACTTGTACCCCCCTTTATTTAAGTGTTCATTAACTTGTATCCCCCTGTATTTAAGCCCTGTATTTAAGTGATCATTAACTCATATCCTCCCGTATTAAAGAGATAATTAACTCATACCCCCCTGTATTTAAGTGATCATTTACTCTTATTCCCCTGTATTTAAGTGATCATTTACTCATATCCCCCTATGTATTAAAGTGATCATTAACTCGTATCCCCCTATATTTAAGTGATCATTAACTCGTATCCCCCTGTATTTCTGTGTTGATTTAGTCATATATCGCTGTATTTAAATTTCCATTTACTCATATATCCCTGTATTTAAATGTCCATTTATTCATATCTCCCTGTATTTCAGTGTTTATATTTATCTGTTTTCATAGCTCCCTTTATTGATTCATATCTCCCAGTATTTGTCATTTGTCATCCATTAATTTATATTTTTCTGTATTTCAGTGCCCTCATAGATTTCTGCAGACCAGGCCTATATCCAGATTGGAGACACTTAAGTAGATCAGACAGGTATGTGTAACACTTTACAACATGCATTTTATCCTTTCCCACATACAACATTTTTGCAGCAGACAACTTTAATAATATCTGGACAAAAATGTGAAAAATCTCTGTAAATGAAAATATTATTACTTAATCAAGTTGTAAACATTGTGGGAAAAGGAGAAATTGCTTGTTTTGAGCAATTTCTTCTTTTGTCACATTGTTTTCAATAGTCTTCCTCTGCAAAAATGTCAGAAAGCATCTATATGTGGGAAAGGGTGAACTCAATTCAATCAATCACATGCATACACATTTTGATGCATCTGCAGCAGAAAACTTTTGAAATTATTTTGACAAAGAAGATAAACCCGATATGAGCAATTTCTCCTCTCTCCTACAGTGACTGTTTTTAACTCATACTTACTTATGCCTGGCAGCGGTTGTGAGTTTGAATCCTGGCTCGGCCAACTTTCTTTCCGACGATTGACAAAAGTCAATGCGACATGCGTCATTCGTCTTCCACCAATGGGCTAAGTCTATGTGGAATTTAAGCATCCAGTTGCTTGGGAAGATTGTTGTGTGGAGTACTGGTGAGAAAACCAGGAAATGCATGAGTAGGTGAACTGGCCGCCACGGTATAACTGAGAAATTGTTAAAAACGGCGTTAAACCCCAATCGATCAATACTTATGTCTGGTTGACATGTAAGCCTTCAAAGTCTATTCTGACCCATCTTCAGAACTGTTTCCCAATGTTGGTAGACATTCTCTCATACTCTCTACAGCCATGTTGATTGAGTTAAAGAAAATGGCCTCCAGGGTCTGGAGTGTAAGAATTAAAAAACATTATCTGAACCCTTTCTCACATACAGACGCTTTCTGACGCCTGTGCAGCAGACGTTTTAAAACATTTTGGCAAAAGGAAAAATTGCTCATGATGAGCAACTTTTCCTTTTGCCACAATGTTTTCATCTCTAGTCAATTATTATATTTTCATTTACAAAGATTTTTCATATTCGATGAAGTGTTTTTAAAGTCACCTGCTACAGATTTGTCGTATGTGGGATAGGGTTAAGAAGATTTCTGTTTTTTAGCTAAACTATTCGGAGAATATGAGAGCTATACTACTCACCCTCAGGTGTCGACGTCAGCGTTTTAAGTTATGGCCCTTTTTTACTTAGAAATTCTGGTTAAAGTTTTGCGTGCAACTAAATTCAGAGTCCAATCACAGTATTTACTTTATGCATTGCATTGAAACTTTATACAAGCCTACCCAACTATCACACCTTTGTAGATTATCAAGTTAGATAACTCTATTCTGCGTTTAATGCAAGTAATGGCCCTCTTTTTACTTAGAAATTCTGGTTAAAGTTTTGCGGGCAACTAAATTAAGAGTCCAATCACAGTATTTACTTTATGCATTGCATTGAAACTTTATACAAGTCAACCCAACTATCACACCTTTGTAGATTATCAAGTTAGATAACTCTATTCTGCATTAAATGCAAGTTTTTGGTCCTTTTTTTACTTAAAAATTCTGGTTTTGTGTGCAACTAAATTAAGAGTCCCTATCTCAGTATTTACTTGATGCATTGCATTGAAACTTTATACAACCCTCCATATCTCAGTAACTATTAAGTGGTGGAATACTTGAGCGTGCTGTCCTCCGACAGCTCTGTTAATCATTAACTTAGATACATACCAGTAAACCTTTCTATGGTGACCCTACCGCAAATTGAGTTATTTGCATGACAAACCACATTGCATAACTCAGTTGAGGGATTCCGGCCTGAGTGAGTGCCATCATGGTCCACTTGTTACTCAGATTCTTTCAAAGTCGGCTGTCAAAGGGTTCAAATCCTGTGATGAGCGGGTTCTGCCTTTGGGATTTTTCCACACAAACGGCGCGAGTACTGGTTAAGTTTCCAGGAAGCAGACATCGAGCGTGATTAATATAAGCTTAAAGCTTGTTTCGCAATCGATGTATTATAAATAAGTTTAAACTTAAAGTTGGCTGCTGCAAATTTGTTGAAACTGGAAAAAGCTGAAAATTTACAATAAATAAATTTTCGACAAAAGATGATGCAGTTTCGTGTACATTCCTTAACCCTTTTCCACTTGCAGACGCATTTTGACGCGAATGCAGCTGAAGACTTTTGAAAACATTGTGGCCAAAGGTGAAATTGTTCATGAAGAGCAATTTCTTCTTTGGTCACAATGTTTTCAACTTTATTTAACAATAAAGCTATCAATTATGGAGATTTTCTAGGTTAGTGTCACTATGTTTTCAAAGTCGTCTGCTGCAGATTTGTTGTATGTGGGAAAGGGGGTTAACTTGTTGTTACTCTCTGACAAATTTACAAATCCAATATTTTCTATTACAGGTTAGAAAATTGTCGTAATGCCATGGAACTCGCGAAACAGAACTTTGATATTCCTCTCGTTGTCCGACCTGAGGATCTATCAAGTTCTGACCTAGATGAGCTTTCTGGCATGACGTACCTGTCCTACTTTATGAAGGTCGACTCCCCTGGATATCATGCGACCTTGAACTTGGTGCGACGCCTCTTAAGACAGGGTACAGTGAACAACTTTACTGTAAGTAAAATATTTTTTTAAAAGAATAATATATAATTTAAAGAAGCTTCAGAAAATCTAGCCAAGATAGAATCTTTCATTTTAATGGACAAATATGAACTCATAATTATGCACCTGAACTCTTTGGAAAACATTGCGGGTGAAGGAAAAATGCAGAAATTAGGTATCTATTTCACAGTTAAAAGATAAAAATTATAGCCCAGAAAGAATTAATATGAAGCAATTGAAACTCAAGAAAACGTGCGTTTGTCAGAGTTGGTTGGTTATTCAGCTTAAGTTAAGAAGGTTGCCCCCCCCCCCCCCCCCCCCCCAGCAACAGTTTAACTATTATTTACGAAAAATATGACACTTAACTTGAATTATTTGCAGCCATTTTCCACATAGACGCTTTCTAATACCTCTGCAGCAGACAATTTTTGAAATGATTGTTGCCTTTTGCCACAATGATTTCAAAAGTCGTCTGCTGCAGAGGCGCCAGAAAGCGTCTATATGTGGGAACGGGTTAAAATAATATGCATTGGGGTAAGGGTTTAGGTCAAGGAGAAATATAACAGGGTTTTCTTTAACCCTTTCCCTCATATAGACACTTTCAAACGAGCAATTTCTCCTTTTGACACAATGTTTTCCACTTTTAGTCATAGGTTATCCCTTCAATTAAAGAGATTTTCCTTTTTTTGACAAAATATGTTTTAAGTCGTCTGCTGCAGAAATGTCGTATGAGGGAAAGGGTTAACTCTCTGCAAAACCTCATTCTTAATGTTTATTCGACCATAACATTTTAAATTTTAGGGAGTTTTTGTTAATCCTTTCCCACACATACACACACCATTATGCGTATTCATATCAGCTGAAGGTCCTGATTTAAAAGTTTGAAAAGGTTTAAAGACGCCTTTTGAAAACATTGTGGCTAAAGGTGAGATTGCTCATGATGAGCAATTTCTCCTTAGGGCAAAATGTTTTCAACTTTATTTAGCAATTAAGCTATCTTTTATGGGCATTTTTTCGGTTTTTGTCGCAAAAGTCGTCTGCATGTGCATTTTGTATGTGGGAAAGGGTTAAATCATTGAATAGAGCTTTGAAAAGTCATCTGCTATATGTGCCTGGATTTCGGAAAAGGTTCATGTCATTGTCTAGTGCGTACATTTGACCAACAACCCTGTAAACCTTTCACAATGCCTATAATGATGTTTTTTCGTCTCAAGATTTTATTTTGTCTCTTGATCCAATATTGTCTGCTGCAGATTTTGTCAAAATGTGTCTGTATGTTATACATTATTATTATTATTATTATTATTATTATTATTATTATTATTATTATTATTATTATGTCTCCCCCTGTATACAGGGGAGATATATTGTTTTTGTCCTCGGCGTCTGTCTGTCTGTCTGTCCTTCTGTCTGTCTGTCTGTCTGTCTGTCTGTCCGTCTGTCCGAAATCGTGTCCGCTCCATATCTCCAAGACGGCTTGAAGGATTTTCATGAAACTTGGGTCACATGTTCACCTCATCAAGGCGACGTGCAGAACCCGCGTCTCGACAATATAGGGTCAAGGTCAAGGTCACACTTGAAGGTCAAAGGTTTGAGGCTTTATTTCGTGTCCGCTCCATATCTCCGAGACGGCTTGAAGGATTTTCATGAAACTTGGGTCACATGTTCACCTCATCAAGGCGACGTGCAGAACCTGCGTCTCGACAATATAGGATCAAGGTCAAGGTCACGCTTGAATGTCAAAGGTTTGAGGCTTTATTTCGTGTCCGCTCCATATCTCCCAGACGGCTTGAAGGATTTTCATGAAACTTGGGTCACATGTTTACCTCATCAAGGCGACGTGCAGAACCCGCGTCTCGACAATATAGGGTCAATGTCAAGGTCACGCTTGAAGGTCAAAGGTTTGAGGCTTTATTTCGTGTCCGCTCCATATCTGTCCCAAATTTATAGGTTGGAATGTTTTGAGAGATTTTGACAGATATTTGAGGGGAGACATCTGTTTTTTGCAAAAACAATTCTAGTTATTATTGTTATTATTATTATTATTATTGTTACTATTATTATTATTATTGTTACTATTATTATTATTATTATTCTGATTGCAGACTGACTGGAATGATGGACAATTATTGTGTAACCTAGTTACCTCAGTTGGTGGTCATGTGACTGGTTGGCCGAACTTGACCAGTGATCACCTGGAAACCATGACAGCTGGTAAGTAGAATCTTACCCTTCTGAGTTTTGACTGCTTCTGTGGTGTAGTGATAGAGCATCCACATCTATGCAAGATGTTATGGATTCGATCCCCGGCTGGGTCATGCCAAAGACTTGGTAGTAAAAAATGTTGGTAATGGCTTTCCCTCCTTTTCGCTCAGGATTTTGGGGTTAGCATTAGAAATTATTAGCTGGACCAGTAGTACTGTTAATTGAAACAGGACATTGAAATATTGTTGAATGTGGCTCAAAACACCAAACTACCTTGATAATGAAGATTTTGCCCAATAGATCTCTTAACCAACCCCGTGTTTTAGGTACCTAGAACATTGGGTTTAACCCTGTCCAATATACAATAAATCTACAGCTAACAACTTTAAAAACATTAAAGCAGATATTGGGTTTAACCCTGTTCGATATACAATAAATCTACAGCTAACAACTTTAAAAACATTAAAGCAGATATTGGAAATTCTTCATGTTAGGGTTGACCTGTTAGAGGGGGTTTAATGCCGTTCTTCAACATTATGTCAGTTGTATCACGGCAACAGTTTCACTTATTCATGTGTAAACAAACCAGTACTAGGGTTTGGAAATGTGCATTGACCATGTAGAATGATTTAAAACAAAGGATAGACAATTACACCAGACAAATTGAAATGAGCCAAAAAATATCTTGCTATACCGGGTCGTATTGACTCTCGGGTTTGATTAATCTAACCCTTTCCCACATACAGACGCATTCTGATGCCTCTGCTGCAGACAACTTTTGAAAACATCATGACAAAAGGTACATTTGCTCAAAACGAGCAATTTCTTCTTTTGTCACAATGTTTTTTAACTCTTTTCAGTAATTAAACCAACATTTAAAGAGCTTTTCCTTGATTTTGCCTAGATGTTTTCAATGTCGTCTGTTGCAGATTAGTTGTATGTGGGAAAGTTTTAATGTAGAGTTTGGGTGTACATGTTCATTATCAAAAGTTGCATCTAGGATTTTATATAGAATGACGGAGGAGTCTCAGGTTGGACTATGCCAAAGTCTTCTGTGAAAAGACCCCAAATCCGCCGACATACCACAAATGTTTAATAATTACATCAACTTTCAGGGGTAAATGGAGCCAAAGGTCTTGGGATTGAGCCTCTACTGGGAGCCAAGGACATGATAGACCCTGAAGTGGACCATATTGCTATCATGGCGTACGCAGCTTACTTCAGAACCTTTAAACCATTAAAGTCGGCTGCGGAGAAAGTGATCTTCTCTTCCTTACCACAGAATGTCTCAGTTGGACAAGAGGTGAGAATGAATCTATTAACCCTTTCACACATACAATAAATCTGCAGCAGATGGCTTTGAAATTATCAAGTCTAAAATATAGAAAAAATCTCTATAAACGATATAGTATGATCATTGAAAAGAGTTGAAATAATTGCGACAAATGGAGAAATTGCTCATTATGAGCAATATCTCCATTTGCCACTATGATTTCAAAAGTTGTCTGCTTCAGAGGAGTCAGAAAGCGTCTACATGAGAGAAATGGTTAACTCTTTCCCCACATGATGCCTCAATTTGGAGAGGGCGTGTGTGAAATCTGGTACCAGGAACACTAGAGTAAATTAGTACATCTGCCATGAGCCAACAATGGTGACTTGCAGTGTAATCTGGTATCAGGCATCCAATAGTAAATTTGTACATCTGGCAGGAGCCAACAATGGTGACTTGCAGTGTCATCTGGTATCAGGCGTCCAATAGTAAATTTGTACATCTGGCAGGAGCCAACAATGGTGACTTGCAGTGAAATCTGGTACTAGGCATGCTGTAGTAAATTAGTATATCTGGCATGGGCCAACATTAGTGACTAGATTGATCAATTATCCTTGTAGCAAATTAGTACATCTGCCATGAGCCAACAATGGTGACTTGCAGTGAAATCTGGTACTAGGCATACTGTAAGTACATCTGGCATTGGCCAACAATAGTGACTAGATTTATCAATTATCCTTATAGCAAATTAGTAAATATACAATTGAGTTTCTTAAGATTTAGAGCAGACCAATACATCTTGATATTTGGAATCAATACCGGTACATGCATAATGAAGGAAACTGCGTTCAGAGTTTCAAATATCAAACATGTTTGGTCCACAAAAAGGCTGGCTCTATAGCCGCATGCTTGCTTCACTATGTCCAAAGGGTTCGGCTATTATATGTAAATTTCTGACCCATAAGATAATGGTTGGGTAGGTAACTCCAGACTCAAGTGTGTGTGGAATCCCATGTAAGGGAGTGAACTCTTCATATTTCAGCTTGATATGGTACCATTTGAGTTACTTCTCTTTGTATCCAATAAGGGGTGCAGACACTAAGGTGGCATAACACAGTTGAAAGCGGATTTTCTGTTTCCTGGGACACTCCAACTTTTATTCTCTCATTATTTCTCATAATATCCATACTGGTTTGATAAAAAGAGTTTTTCTGTATCAAGGAGTGCCAGAATTGCAGGAAAATGACTGGAAGTCACACTCTCAGTCCATATTATGGAAAGAATTGGCCACAAAAGTGGTCTGAAACAGGGTGAAAAAAGTAGGGCAGAAAGATCAATTTGACCCTTTATTCTAAAAATCACCCAACAAAAACGCAGGGGTTTAGAATAAAATTGAAGAGCTGCTAATTCTCTCAAAACAATAGGCAATCTGTGGATGCAGTCAGAAATACCACGTTACCAGCTCCTTTTCAAGCAATTTTGGACGCGAAAGCTGGTATTCAAATTTACCTCTAAATTCACGCCTAGCTCTGCAACCAGTGTTGTCAAACCGGAAGGAGAAGTGGGTTCAACTGAAAAATTCAATCCCATGCTTAGAGCTTACTTTTCACATTTATAAACATCAAAATCAACCATTTACCCAAAAATGTACCCAAAACTTACTATTTGTCATTATTTCTATTTTTGACCCTGGCCAAAATCCGAATATCGCGAAAGCTAGTGTTATATGTGTCACCTAATAACTGTTATGTCCAAAACAGGTGTCAAAACTGTCATCATCAAATTATTTCTGATTTTACCCAGGCTAATTAGCATATTCTCATTGGAACTGGTATCTGCCGCCTTACCTTGGTAATTTTTAGTTTTAGGACTTGCCATTTGACTTCTTTAAAAAATATCTGATGTTTTAACCTTTTCCCACATCATACAACAACAAGTCTGCAGCAGACTACTTTGAAAACCTCTTGGACAATTTATGAAAAAATCATTGTTTATGAAAAGATATTAATTAAAGAGTTGAAAACATTGTGTCAAATGGAAAAATTGCTCATCATGAGCAATTTCTCCTTTTGTCACAATGTTTTCAAAAATGTGTCTGCTGTAAAGGAGTCGGAAAGCATCTATATGTGGGAAAGGATTAAAAAAGAAAAATCTATGTATGTAAACAAAAGTGCTATATAATAAGAGTGTTCAATGGACCTTGTGTGATTCAGGGGATGTTTTATTATCTATTCATGGTTGTAATTTGATATTTGAGATTTTTTTACTTTTGTGGAATGTCAGTCCAGTATCAGATGTCAAGGTATCAATGTTACAAAATTTGATGGTCTGTGTGTATGATTATAGTACGTTTGAAAAAAGTGGGGACATGATTTTATAAAGACAGTAGTTCTTGGTTTTACTTGCTAAACTGGTCTTATCCCTTTCCCACATACAACAAATCTGAAGCAGACAATTTTGAAAAACATTTAGAAAAACATATGAAATATCTCTATAAATGTAAGGACAATTATTGAAAAAATGTTGAAAACATTGTGGCAAAAGGAGAAATAGCTCCTTTTGTCTAAATGTTTTCAAAAGTCATTTGATGATGAGGCATCATTTATACTTTTATTTGAAGAGTATTTTTGTCTAATTATTTTCAAAGTCGTCTGCTGCAGGTAAATTATTCTTTTCCCAACATCATCTTTCGTACTACAAAACCGGATTCCATAATGTCAGTACTTCAAAGGGTGAACTGACACTAAACAATTACTCAACATTATCGTGTTTAACCCTTTCCTATATACACACGCCTTTTCATGTATCTGCAGCTGCAGCAGAGGACTTTTGTGAAAACATTCATTGATAAGGAGCAATTTCCTCCATTTGCCACAATGTTTTCGACTCTTCAACAGTAGTAATACATTAATTTATAGATATGTTCCTTGTATTTGTTTAGATGTTTTCAAAGTCTTCTTCTGCAGATTTGATGTATATGGGAAAGGATTAACCTTTTCCATCATATAAAAGCTTTCTGACGCCTCTCTAGCAGACGGCTTTTTGAAAACAAGGCAACAAAAGAAGAAATTGCTTAAAACAAGCAATTTCTCCTTTTGTCACCATGTTTTCAACTCTGTTTAATTATTTTTCTTTTCATTTAAAGGGATTTTCTGTGCTTTTGCCAAGACGTTTTCAAAGTCGTCTGTTACAGATTTGATGTATGCGGGAAGGGATTAACTCTTTCCCTCATACGACAATTCTGCAGCAGACGACTTTGAACATATTTTGTCCAAAAATAGAAATTCTCTATAATGGAATGGATAACCTATGACTAAAAGTGGAAAACATTGTGGCAAAAGGAGAAATTGCTCGTTTTGAGCAATTTCTTCTTTTGTCACTATGTTTTCAAAAATCCGTCTGCTGCAGAGGCGTCAGAAAGCGTCTATATGAGGGAAAGGGTTAAGCATTTCACTGCTGGGACCGAGTTAGTGAAGCATAGGCTTCACCGGTCCGTCCAGACTCTATACTGTTTGCTGCCCAACCCAACATTTTTATCTTGATTTTCCTAAAATTTACTATCGACTCTTCCAAATGCAAAGCTGCATACGTCCATTTTAACCTTTTCCCACATGTGGACGCTAACAGACGCTTCTGTAGCAGACAACTTTTTGAAAACATTGTGGCTAAAGAAGAAATTGCTCAAAACGAGTATTTCTCCTTCTGCCACAATATTTTCAACTCGAGTGAATATTTAAACTTTTATTTATAGAGATTTTCTATATTGTTCCCCCAGATGATTTCAAAGTTATCTGCTGCAGATTTGTTGTATGTGGGAAAGGGTTAAATTTAGATCATCATTGAAGGTCATACAAGGATTTAAGAAAATGAACAATATGCTCTTCCTTGTAGAAAATGTTTGTGGTTGTAAAGTTGGAGAACATCCTATACATATAACTTACATTTGACAGCTCATTCAGTGAGTGCACAATTTACTGTTGTTGTATCAAGCTACGTTTGGGTGGGGTTTGTGATATTGTCTTTTGCCAAAGGATAATCATGGAAATTAAATCGCAGCAATCAATTAGGGATTTAGTTAGGCATTATGAGGGTGCATCCATGATGCAACGAAAAGAGACCAAGAAAGTTTCAAATCGAAACGTTTCTTTTTCATTTCCTCCTAAAAATGCATTCATTTCCAGCACGGTGGGTAACGTTCTGATTATTTGCTTCCTGTATTATGTTTTAACATTTTCCTAAATAGAAGTGAATTTTTAATCAGTCAGCATGCAGCAGACATGTTTTTAAACAATTTAAAAAAAATGAGATGTTGAGGAACTTTCTCTTTTACCCATAATTTTTCATGTTTTTCATTTTACAATATCTATGTTTTCCCCTGTTGTTCTCCATTTGATAAAGTTTAAAGCCTTTTCTGCAAATACAGTAATTTGGCAGCAGACAATTTTGAAAAACTTGTAGGCAAAAATATGGAAAACTTGCTAAAAAACAATAGAGTTGAAAATATTGTGACAAGAGGAGAAATTGCTCATCATGAGCAATTTCTCCTTTTGCCTGAATGTTTTCCTAAAGTCTTCTGCTGCAAATGTGACTGCAATTTAGGAAGGGTTTACCTAGCATATTCCAGGTGAAAAGCAAAACAAGTTGGAAATATTTATCATATTTGATAATGGCCACGTCATCCCAAAACTGACCATCTGGCTATATATGACCGGGAAAAGATCTATATCATACTGCACCTTTTTGCAGCTTTATCAGGATCGTCCCCAATTTAACCATTGAGACAATAAGAGCATCCAGGAAGGCTCTTAATTCCAACATGTACATGACTTTTGATGCATCTGAAGTAGGCGGAGTTTGAAAGCTTTTGATGCATCTGAAGTATGCAGAGTTTGAAAGCTTTTGATGCATCTGAAGTAGGCGGAGTTTTGAAAGCTTTTGATGCATTTGAAGTAGGCAGAGTTTGAAAGCTTTTGATGCATCTGCAGTAGGTGGAGTTTGAAAGCTTTTGATGCATCTGAAGTATGCAGAGTTTGAAAGCTTTTGATGCATCTGAAGTAGGCGGAGTTTTGAAAGCTTTTGATGTATCTGAAGTAGGCAGAGTTTGAAAGATTTTGATGCATCTGAAGAAGGCGGAGTTTGAAAGTGTTGTGGCAATGTTTTCAACTCTATTCAAAGTCAAACTATTATTTATAGATATTTTCCGGATGTTTTCAAAGTCATCTAATTCAGATTTGTTGTATGTGGGAAAAGATTTAGAAAAATTAGGACCAAAAGCTTTACTATGTAAGAATGTAATTAAATCCAAATTGCTATGATTATATGTATAAAGGTTGCCAGTTACTTGGAAAGACTGATTTTTTTTTTGAAAACTTGCATACCCCAAATCAATCACTTAACCCTTTCCCTCATATATACGCTTTTCTATTCAATTATTGTACTTTCATTTAAAGGGAGTTTCCAAATTTGAAAAGTTCTCTGCTGCATATTTATTGTGTGTGGGAAAGGGTTAACCAATTGTTTTAAACCTTCCCCACATATACACGCTTTCGGATGCCTCTGCAGCAGACGACTTTTGAAAAACATTGTGACATAATGAGAAATTGCTCATGATGAGCAATTTCTCCATTTGCCACAATTATTTCAACTGTATTCAATTATGATTCTATCATTTATAGAGATTTTCTATTGTTTGCATTTGATAATTTCAAAGTCGTCTGCTGTAGATTTATTGTATGTGGGAAAGGTTTAACATTTGAAACCTTTAAAGGTTGTTATTGTGTGACAGCTAGCTAGAGCAAACTGACTACAAGTAATGTTCGATGTCATTATTTGAATTATGGATCTAAATGTGAGTTTGCTTGTTTTGTAGTTTTATGTTTTATTACTATGATGAAACTACTTTACCTCATATGGTATTTTAACCCTTTCCCACATACAACAAATCTGCAGCAGATGACTTTGAAAACATGTAGGCAAAAATATGGAAACTCTCTATAATTTAAATGAAAGATCAATTATTGAAATAAAATTGAGAACATTTGACACATCTACAGAAGATAACTTCTTCAAACATTGTGGCAAAATGAGAACGCACAATTCTTCCTTTTGTAACAATGGTTTCTACTCAATATTGTACTGGTGATTTTGCATATCTTTGCTTATAGATGTTACCCAGGTCGTCCACTTCAGAATTGTTGTATTTGGAAAAAGATTAACATATTTCACTCTCCACTTTCAGGCTCAGTTCACAATTAGTATCGAAGACGAAGATGTGTCAGCCGGAGACATTAAAGCGGACGTGCAGGGCCCTGACACAACGAGTACCGTCCATTTTAACTGGATAGGTAAAACTGGAGAAGGTTATTTCACGCCAAACGAAACAGGGCTCCATAGGGTAATTATATTTATCACATGACAATGCTTGTATCAAATATAATATACCCATTGCAAATTTCTTTATATGTCACATGTGTAATATAACATGACCGAATCACTATTTTTGTATCCATCAGCGAATGTTTACAAAATGGCTGAGAACGTGTATCCAGTAAACCCAAACCTCACAATAGATGGACGAGGTAAAGGGACCATCATATTGGTCATAAAAACAATTTTTTGTGTGATTAGTTAACAGTTTATTAAGTATTACATGTTGGGACTATTTTCTGACAGTAAAAAAACGATTTTCTTTTCGTGTTTCGTCATGTGATAAAAAAGAATCTGATATTCGTTGTCATTTAATAAAGTTTTATTAAACTCGTCCAAGAAATTTGTTTAATAAAACTTGATATGAAATGATAACTCATGTCAGATCATATATAACTGTTTTCTGTATACACACATTTTATGCATGTTTTGAATCCTCTGTATTTAAACAAAATTAAAAACATTGTTGGAACTTACTCATTATGAGCATCACATTTTTCTTCTATACTCATCTCGGTAAAAATGAGGAAAAAGCCTACAAATAAAAGTATACTTATTGAACAGATTTGAAACCAATGTAATTTTGAATTGTATTCTGGGGAAACTGACTTAAATAAGGCAATTGCAAGCAGTGGAGACCATGACAAACCTTCTCATTTACACAGTTAAATCTGACTCTGCAGTGTTCATCTATTAGTAATGAAAGGTGGTTTTAACCCATTCCCACTTGCAGATGCATTTTGGTGCAATTAAAGTAGCAGATGACTTTTGAAAACATCGTGGAAAATGCAGAAGTTGCTCATATTCAGCAATTTCTCCCTTTTGCCGCAATGTTTTCAATGCTATTCAATAACTATTGCTGCAGAATTGTTGTATTTTGAAAAAAAAATTAAGAGACTTCTCTTTATGAAGATGAGATAGTATGAATGTGCAGGAAAGAATGTTTTCAATGCTATTCAATAACTAAGCTGCAGATTTGTTGTACTTGGGACAGTTTTTAAGTGACTTCTGATAAAAGACTGTTTTATGAAGATGAGACAGCATGAATGTGCAGGAAAGATGTCTATCTAGACTTAGCACTGAACTCTTGAGTACCCACAACATAGGTTTTAATGAGTGCTAACAGGGATATCATGGAATCAAGACCTGTTTACTCCTCCTTATCTAGTTCTCTGTTTAACCCTTTCCCTCATACAACAATTATACAGCAGACGACTTTGAACATTTTTTTGTCAAAACATAGAATTATAGATTATTTCCATAATTGAATGGACAACCTATGACAAAAAGTGGAAAACATTGTGGCAAAAGGAGAAATTGCACGTTTTGTGCAATTTCTTCTTTTGTCACTATGTTTTCAAAAAGCCTCTGAAGTCAGAAATCGTCAATATGAGGGAAAGGTTTACTCCTCCTTATCTAGTCCTCTGTTAGCATAGGTGTACTATTTCTTAGCTCAGAGCTCATACTTGTATTTTATTTATTTACAGTTAAATGTTTATTGTGAGAACCAGTCCATCAATGGCTGTCCAGCATCATTTAAAGTGTTGGCAGATCGCTCCAAAGTCACTTTTTCATCAGTAGAAAGTTGTGCCCTCGGGAACCTCACTGAGCTGCAGGTATATATATATGTCTTCAACACCCTACACTGCAAAATATTTTATTTTGTTTTCGCCGACACTTTTACCAAGTTAATCAAACTGTTGCCAGATATTTTCTCAGATATCATAATTCATTTCCATTTTCTAATACAAAGATAGAAGTGCTTTCTTTTCGCAGATATGTTTTTTTTTTGTACCAAAATGTAAGCAATTAGTGCTTCAATGAAAGGTCTTAAGTACAGCTAACGTTTGATGCACCAAGGAGTCCCCTGTGACAGGGGGTTCTTGTGTTTGATAAGGGACGCAACGTCCTGTGTTTGAATCTGATAGCAGCAATCCTGGTGGGAAGCCCATTGTCAAGGCAAATTACTAATAGTCCATAACTGGTTAACCACTTCCCATGACAACAAATCTGCAGCAAACGACTTTTGAAAATGTCTATTAAAAAATCTCTATAATTGTAGGTTTGATTACTGAAAAAAGTTGAAAACATTGTGGCAAAAGTAGAAATTGCTCGTTTTGAGCAATTTCTCCTTTTGTCACAATGTTTTCAAAAGCCGTCCAGAAAGCGTCTCTAGGTGGAAAGGTTGAATCACACAGGGATCACAAATAAGTAAACTGTTGCCATGATTACAAATAACAATTGATCACAGTTTTATATCAGGAGGAGTCGACTTCTCGCTACAATATCTCTAATATTACCAAACTTTGTCATATGTTATGACTGTGTACTCAAAAGTATTGTCCTAGTATCTACAACATAGGGTTTCAATGTAAACTTTGGATTTTATAACATTTACAAATGAGCCGTTTCACGAGAAAACCAACATTATGGACTGCATAATGTATCAATCCAGATCAGCCTGCTTAGTCAAAGCTGGCTAATCCGGGCTGTCACATTATGTCTCAGGGGAATAGAGGTATAGAGTAATGATTCCTGAAACAGAAAATCCATAGGAACCGAAAAAGTGTGTCCAGGTAAAGCCTGTGCAATATGCTTAGGCTGATCGGGGTCGATACTTTACGCAGAGTCAAAAATATTTGATTTCTCGTGGAATGGCTCAAATATAATTTAGAACACAAAATAGGCACCTTATCTTGATCGCTGCAATTTTATTTTATATCGAGTGTGAAACAAGCTTTCAGCTTATATTTATCATGCTCGATGTCTTCTGCCTGGTGAGCTTATCAGTACTGTGAAATGATGCCACAGGTAGAACCTGCTTTATCATCAAGTGGACCTGAACCTAGGACCTTTGGAAGAAAAGGCTGATGCTCTTCCACTGCACCTCTGTCTTCCACTCTGCTCTCTGCATTTGGTGCGTGATTTAACCCTTTCCCTCATACGACAATTCTGCAGCAGACGACTTTGAACGTATTTTGTCAAAAAATAGAAAATCTCTATAATTGGATGGATAACCTATGACTAAAAGTGGAAAACATTGTGGCAAAAGGAGAAATTGCTTGTTTTGATGTCAAATAAATAAGTTTAAATTTAAATTTAAAAATACATATTCAAGTCGAAAAGTGTAAAATCAAACGAAATATTTATTACAGGTGAACAGTGCCTCAGCCGGTGATGGTGATGTAAAAATTGAGGCAAGAGCACCAAGTGGTCGCACGTTGACACTGTCTGCCGTGCCCCGTCATGGCGGGAACTACATCACAAACTTTAACCCAACAGAAGTTGGTGAGTATATAAGTCCAGCTGGAGAGATCTGCAGAACATGGGCGGCACAAGGGGAAACGTTGCGGACTTGTCTGGTTTCTTCTTGAGTTGGACAAACACTGAATAGCTCTCTCTCACTTGGCTATAAATAAATAAATAAATTATTGACACTTTTTCTTTTGACACCAGAAGGCATTTGAAGGCTTACCAGCAGATGACTTTTGAAAGCATTTTAGGAAAATAGAAAGTTGGAGGTAATGTTACATTTGATGAAGAAATGAGAACATTGTGGCAAAAGTAGAAATTGTTCATTATTTTAAGCCATTTCCCATTGTTTACAGAGTTCTCTGCTGTAGAGTCATCCAAGGTCTTCTAAATTATAAGGAAATGTATCAGAATTTCGTCTATTTATGTTCAGTTAATATATATGTATACATCTTTTCTAACAAAAAATTCAACCAAAGGGGATTTGGCGACATTTGAGGGTAATGGGAAGATAAACATGTATATCCATTTGCATTATAGTCTAAATTTTCCATAGAATTTAATTCTCATATAAAGGTCGACGTAATTTTTTCGTTTGATTGTAACCCTAGTTTTTTTTATATAAACATAAATGGTGTTGTAACATGACTATTTGTTTGACCAGGAAGAAGTTCTCCTGTTCCCATATAAAATTACATTTTAATGCATCTGCAGCAGGGGAGTTTGAAAACATTGTTTGCAAAAGGAGAAATTGCTCATGATTGGCAAATCCTTCTTTTGCCACAATTTTTGTCTAGATGTTTTCAAATTCGTCTGCTGCAGATTTTCTGTATACATGTGTGAAAGGATTGACCAGCTAGTTTTTAGATTGATGATATTGGTCAATAATCAAATGAACCCTCATACAACATATCTGCAGCAATGATACAGACTATAAATTCTGATAACACTGTTGAAAAAGGGAGAATTGGCTAAAAACAAGACATTTCTCCTTTTCCCTCAAATGTTTTCACATCTTTGATGAAGTTTTGCAGATGTTACAAAGCCTTTCAGGGTTACTCAGATGTTTTCAAAGAGTATGACACTGAATATACAATATCCAGTAAATGTTAAAAAATTAAAAGATTTACTACAAAAGTAACAAATATACTATCTCAAAATATAATCAGGTATTTTTGTGTTGCCCACCTTTTGTAGAAAGACATTTAGGGATCAATTCTCCATTGTTTGTATGTTGCATCCTTTCCGATGTTTGATAAAAGTCAATGCAACAAGTTTCATTCGTTTCCTACCAATGAGCTAACAGTCTATGTGAAAAAGCAGCCAGTTGCTTGGGAAGTTTGTTGTGTGGATCGAGTACTGGTGTGAGAAAACCAGGAAATGCATGAGTAGGTGAACTGGTCACCGTGATATAACTGAGAAATTGTTAAAAACGGCGTTAAACCCCAATCAATCAATTCCTACCAATGAGCTAACAGTCTGTGAAAAAGCAGCTAGTTGCTTGGAAAGGCTACTGTGAGGAGTAGGGGTGTGAGAAAGCCATGAAACTTATTGAGGGCTTCATGCAAAACGGTTGTAACTTCATCTTGTTCAAGATGTAGTTACAACCGTTTTGCATTGAACCATCGTAATATGAGCTGGCTGTCATGATATGCTAATGCTTCTGTCTAGATTTAACCCTTTCCCTCATACGACAATTCTGCAGCAGACAACTTTGAACATATTTTGTCAAAAAATAGAAAATCTCTATAATTGAAATGGATAACCTATGACTAAAAGTGGAAAACATTGTGGCAAAAGGAGAAATTGCACGTTTTGTGCAATTTCTTCTTTTGTCACTATGTTTTCAAATAGCCGTCTGCTGCAGAGGTGCCAGAAAGCATCTATATGAGGGAAAGGGTTAAAAGAGATATACAAGTTGCAAATATATTGTCATAAAATGTCATATATTGTTTAAGCATTTGTCATGACATAAATCATTAAAGCTCCATCAATGTTACATGATAGATAATTTGTCAAATATTGTTATTTTGGAAGACGGCACAGGTTAGAATTTATTAGCTAAAAGAAAATATAAGCTTCGAAAAATATAAAATATGTTGAAATAAAAGAAAGATTTTTAAGTCATTTCGATATTTGAAGGTTTTACTCTATGCATGTGTGTGTGCTTGTGTTTGGTTTATTGCTTTGTCTGACAAATGCAGTCATGATTGTTTGTATAACAAACTAAACTGATGTGATATTTAACCTTTTTCCACATCCAGTTTGACACATCTGCAGCAGACAACATTTGAAAATATTGTGTCAAAAGCCACTAGTTTTCAATACTTTTCAATAAATTTATACCTTCATATATTGAGATTTTCAATATTTCCTCCTTGATGTCTTCAAAGCCATCCACTGCTTGTTTATTGCATAGGAAAGGGTTTATATTTTGTAAGCTTTGAAACTTGGGAGGAAAATTCATAATATTGAGATAATTTAATACCTCATTGGAAAAAAGAGACTCTGAGTCAACTCTTTTTTTATAAAACTGTCTTTTGCAAAGATGCCAGTCTTTGTTTGTCTAATTTGTTTTGCCAAAATGTTTTCAACTTTATTCAGTGATTGTACCAAAATGTTAATGCCATTGAAAACACCTGGACAAAAATATAGAAAATCTCCATATATGAGGTAATCATTATAGGAGAGAGTTGAACATTTTGTAGCAAATGGAGAAATTGCTCATTTCAAGTAATTTCTCCGTTTTGCCACAAAGTTTTTTAATAACATCTTCTGCAGATGTGTCAAAATTTCGTCTGCAGGAGGTAAAGTGGGTTAATTATATATAAGCAATATGCATTGAATATGTGTATTTGTACTGAAATGCCTAGAGTTTCAATGTACATGCATTATTGGCTGAACTAAATAACTTCATACCCCATTTTTGTCAATGGAAATGTGTAAAAATGGTAGTAGAAGCTTGTCCCTTTCTGGAATGAGGATAGTGCAATATGACCGATATGCTATATATCAAAACAGAATTTGCTATGAACATATCAATGTTATGATGTATAAAAAGTTAGTAGATTCAAGCTTCCTAGATAGACTGGCTAAATATCAAAACAGAACTTAACCCTTTCCCTCATACAACAGTTCTGCAGCAGACGACTTTGAGCATATTTTGTCAAAAAATAGAAAATCTCTTATTGAATGATAACCTATGACTAAAAGTGGAAAACATTGTGGCAAAAGGAGAAATTGCTTGTTTTGAGCAATTTCTTCTTTTGTCACTATGTTTAAAAAAAAACGTCTGCTGCAGAGGCGTCAGAAAGCGTCTTTAAGAGGGAAAGGGTTAACAATGCTAAGATGTAACAGTTATAATTGAAAGCAGTGTTACAATACTTATCATGGATTTTTTTTTTTTTTCTAGACGTTGCGTTTAAAATCAGTGTGTTGAATATATCGAGTGCTTGGCATGAAACAGTTGTAACTAAAAACCTATTTTGAAAACCCTGGTTTAGGGGCAATTTTGACCCTTTTGTAAACAATGCAAATTTAGATGCCATTGCTCAGAACGAGCAATGGCACCGTAATCTCCATTTTTTACCAAGAAAAATGATTTAACGCTTATAAAGACTTTATGGCGAGGTGATAAACCTTGGTAAAAAATTACTGATTTTAGTAACAACCGTTTCACGCCAAGCCCTCGATATAACTGTTTACTTGGTATTACCATTATGCTTTTAGAGTGCTAGCGTGTTTTTGTTGTTTAGTTATTTAGTCCCCTGTTGGTTGCACTGGGGGAGGGGCGGGGCCTCTGTCTGTCGAAACGATGTCATGATTTCAAAAAGTATAATGAGCTAAGTGACTGTTACTTGGTTAGTGCATAGAGGTAAATTAGGAGTTATGCCCCTTTACCATTTTTTTTTCTGCTAGTTTAAAGGTCAAGGTCACTCATGGGATTCTTCAATTATTCTGAGATTATAGAAAAGGGAATTAGGAAACTTGGTTTATGTATTAAAGGCACTTAAGAAATTATTTATGTCATCTTTTTTTTTATTATAAGTATTTTCAATGTCAATTCAGGGACCGTGTATGTCCCTGGTCAATTTAACCCTTTCCAGTCATAACTTTACATATATACATGTACAAGCTAATTTAGTATTAAGTTGTATGTGCATTAAGGCATATACAAGAATATGAACAAATCTGAAAGTTATGGTAACATTTTAAGGTTGGCTAACAACAAACGGGATTTCCCAGCAATGCTACTCTTCACTAGTAGGGGACTTTTGTATTGCTTAAAGTAAGTCAGTGACTTGTTTTACCAAATATTTTATGTTAACAGTCAGTGCATAGTTTTTGTTTCATTAAACCAGAAATATATAACACATACAATGTATAAACGAGTGTATTCCAAAGTATTAGAATAGCAATTGTATGTTGTACTTAATTATAAATTAGAATTAGTTGAATTTGAGGTAAGTTAATTTTTGTCAACTTTTTTGCATTTTTGTTCAGTAATTAAGGAAGTTATGATATTTTATTACCTAATATATATCTTATTGTTAGACTTTTCTTAATCCAATCATCATTAGCTATCATTGTTCACCCTTTCCCACATGCAAACAATCTGCAGCAGACAACTTTGAAACCAGCAACGCAAAACTATGGAAACTCTTTAAATGAAATTATTACTATGGAATAAAGTTGAAAACATTAATGGAAAAGGAGAAATTGCTCATTCAGAGCAATTTCTCCTTTTACCACTTAGTTTTCAACGGTGGCTAACTGCAAATGTGTCAATATGCATCTACAGGTGGTAAAGGGTTTATGAGTTCTTGCTTAGTTTATGAAGATTTTTTCTTTTTCTAAAGATGACATCATCAAAAGTTGTCTGCTGAAGTAGCATTAAAGACCAGTTCTGACATGCACACACATTTTGACCCGTCTCTAGAAGAATAATGACTTTTTCCATAAGATTTTCAACTCGATATACAAATCTGCAGCAGATGACTTAAAGATAATATCTCAGCCAAAGCAGTGAATATCTCCATTATTAATAATTTAATTATTGAATACAATTGAAAACACTGTGACAAAAGGTGAAATTGCTCACCATGAGCAATTTCCTCTTTTTATGCCCCGGCATACGAAGTATGAGGGGCATATAGTTTTCCGGTCTGTTAGTCCGTCCGTCCGTCCGTCTGTCCGTCCGTTCGTCCGTTCGTCCGTCCCGCTCAGGTTAAAGTTTTTGGTCAAGTTAGATTTTAGTGAAGTTGATGTACTATCATTATGAAACTTCACACAAATGACAATCAACATATCATTGTTTAAAAAATTGTATCAATTTGAGGTTGGACCAACTGTTCGTCCATCTGTTCGTCTGTCTGTTCGTCCATTCCATTCTCAGGTTAAAGTTTTTGGTCAAGTTAGATTTTAGTGAACCTGATGTCCTATCATTATGAAACTTCACACAAATGACAATCAACATATCATTGTTTAAAAAATTGTATCAATTTGAGGTTGGACCAACTGTTCGTCCGTCTGTTCGTCTGTCTGTTCGTCCATTCCATTCTCAGGTTAAAGTTTTTGGTCAAGTTAGATTTTAGTGAACCTGATGTCCTATCATCATGAAACTTCACACAAATGACAATCAACATATCATTGTTTAAAAAATTGTATCAATTTGAGGTTGGACCAACTGTTCGTCCATCCGTTCGTCTGTTCGTCTGTCTGTTCGTCCATTCCATTCTCAGGTTAAAGTTTTTGGTCAAGTTAGATTTTAGTGAACCTGATGTCCTATCATTATGAAACTTCACACAAATGACAATCAACATATCATTGTTTAAAAAATTGTATCAATTTGAGGTTGGACCAACTGTTCGTCCGTCTGTTCGTCTGTCTGTTCGTCCATTCCATTCTCAGGTTAAAGTTTTTGGTCAAGTTAGATTTTAGTGAACCTGATGTTTTAAAATATAGTTAACAACCGGGGCATCCGTGTTCCATGGACACATTTTCTTGTTTCACAATGTTTTCAAAAGTCTCCTGCTGCAGAGGCATCAGAAAGTGTCGGTATGTGGGAAAGGGTTAAAGCAGTATCTATTTAGATCTTCTAGCATGGATGTGCATGCAAGCAGGTGTTTTTCCACACATGTAATAATGACATTAAGGTTGAATTTCCCAGAGCATCACTTGTATAAATCTGTCCGCCTCGGTGGTGTAGCGGGAGGTCACGGGTTCAATCCCCGGACAGGTCATACGACTTTAAGAATGGAAGTAATGGCCGTCCTCCTTGGTGCTCAGGGATGTGGGGTTAGCCTTACGACTGACTGGCTGGTATCAGGATAAATGAACCCAAGTTACTTACCAATGAAACACTGTGATACATGTATAACTGAATTTGTTTTTTAAAGCGGCGTCAAACAGCAAACAATCAATGTATAAATTTAGTGTTGCTGTGATATATAAGAATAAGCTTCAGTATTTTTAAATGTATAATAAGGGCGACAGTATGGGAAATTGAACCTTTTAGATATCGCAATCTGCACAGACCCAGATACGCATGCGCATTCGCGCAGCAATAATCCGGCTCTTTGATGTTCCTAGCCCTTTCCAACTTGTAGATGCATTCTGACGCATTCTGATGCATCTGAAGCAGACGCCTTTTAAAACAACTGGTAGTAAAAGTAGAAATTGATCATGATGAGCAATTTCTTTTTTTGCAACAATGTTTTCAACACTTCATTTATTAAACTTACATATGTTGTCAAAGTCATCTGCTGCACATCAAAGTGATATCTGACAATTAATAGACTTAACAATTAAGATGATTTCACTGTTTTTTTAAATGATTTTCCCCCAAAACTTTACAAGTTGGCATTAAGATTACATTTGTATTGAAACTGGTTAGAGGGCCTGCCCTGTGAACAGGAGCTCTGGGTTTAATCCTGAGTCATTAAGTCATGCCAAAAACTTGAGCAATTGTAATAGTGACTACCCTCCTTACCCTTTCCCACATGCAACAAATCTGTAGACTTTGAAGACATTTAGGCAAAACATGAAAAATCTCTATAAATGAATGATTAATTACTGAAATAAATTTGAAAACATTGTGGCAAAAGGAGAAATTGCTCATTTTGAGCAATTTCTCCTTTTGCCACAATGTTTTCAAAGGTTGTCTGCAGCAGAGGCGCCTGAAAGCGTCTTTATGTTGGAAAGGGTTAAAGCTCAGGATATGAGTGATAGCATGACTTAACTGATGCAGCTGTAACAGTATTAAATTACTTGTACAAGGGGTGATCTAAAAGTAACTTTTGTATAAAGTGATATACACAATGATGAAAGTCATACCAAATATATAAATATAAAGTTTTTGCTCTACTTTAAGGTGACTTGAAATTTCTAATTCTGTCATAAGTTTAGTTATAAATCATTGTCATTGAGGCATCGTAATATCACAAGAAAGTACTAGTTTAAATACATTACTATATTTCAAATATACACTGCTAGGAGATAGCCAAAATTTGCAAGACATAATTAATTTGTGATTATGTTGTTCTAATAACAAAAGTGAAATGTTGTTATTCCATGATTACCATCATAATAGTTAACCCTTTCCCGCATACAAACGCTTTCTGACGCCTCTACAGCAGACAGCTTTTTGAAAACATAGTTACAAAAGAAGAAATTGTTTTTTTTCCATAATGGTTGTCATTTGCTACACATCATCATATGTTTCTCATAACGATGAACAGTGATTATGGAATGTCTTTTAGTAATGGCTACTGAGGAAGTTGATGCAAAAGGTGTTTTGATATTACTGCTATTAAAAGATTAATTCATATTTTTAAACCAAATTGATCCGCTTTAAACGTTGATGTCGGAATGACGTTACTACAGTAATTTAAAAATAAATGACGTCAACGTTTTAATGTTGATTTTCATGAGTGTAGACTACCAGGTAACATATTACCCTCAAGTCATATCAAGGTCACGAGTTATGTCTAATCGCTTTCCATTATCCTACAGCTTGGAGCCTTATGTTAACCCTTTCCCACATGTAACAAACCTGCATCCAACAACTTTGAAAACATTGAGACTCAAACACAAAAATCTCTTTCCCACGTATGACAAATCTGCAGCAGACGACTTTGAAATCATACCCTAACAAAATATGAAACTGTCTTAAAATGAAAATACAATAATGAACAGAGTTGAAAGCATGGTGACAAAAGGAGAAATTGCTTGTTTTGAGCAATTTCTTCTTTTGTCGCCATGTTTTCAAAAAGTTGTCTAAGCCAGAGGCATCAGAAAGCGTCTATATGAGGGAAAGGGATAAATGAAAATTTGACTATTGAATACACTTGAAAAAGTTGTCAAAATGCAGCTGCAAGTGGTAAAGGCTTAATAATTTGTTTTGACTTTGATAAAATGTTTGTTTACCTTGAACCTTTTTTCCATACCAGGTGAGTGGGAGATTAACGTCCTGTATGATGATGACCATATCAGTGGGAGCCCATACAACGTCAGTGTGTATGATCCATCAGCTGTTAAAGTGTACGGGCTGGATGGAGGCACCCTAGGAACGGCCTTGACCTTCAATGGTAAATATGCCTAAATAAAAATATTAATAAAATATAACATTATCACACGTCAAACATGTGTTCTTTATCCCTTTCCCACATACAACAAATCTGCAACAAACCACTTCGAGAATGTCTAGGCAAAAGCACAGAAAATCCCTTTAAATGTGAAAACAATAATTGAAAAGAGTTGAAAACATGGTGACAAAAGGAGAAATTACTAGTTTTGAGCAATTTCTTCTTTTGTCGCCATGTTTTCAAAAAGCTGTCTGCTGCAGAGGTGTCAGAAAGCGTCTATATGAGAGAAAGGTTAATCAGTAGATACAATAAGCAATAAATATAAAGAGGAAATGACATCAGTCAAACCAGGTAATGACGGCATGGCGAGTATAGGAAATATAGAAATACAATCAGGATTATAAATTATTTTTATACTTTGATATACATCGCCTTAGCAACCAAGCAAATTTCAGAATATTCTTTCCTATACAATTATGACCCCGACTAGTACATAAAAATATTTCTTTTCACAGCTGATACCACCCGTGCCGGGCGAGGCAAAGTGCATTCCCAGGTGGAATATGAAGGCAGGATCGTGTCGAGTTACGTGTCACACGAGGAGGATGGACTCTACAAGATTGATTTCACACCAGATGGGGCCGGCGAATACACGGTACAAGTGTTCTTCAATGATACAGAAGTTCGAGGTATGTGCAGATGATAGGGGAGTTCACTAGTCTTATTAACAACAATATTTTTCTATCTTATTACTCATTAAACCCATGTAAAGATGACTCTTATCCCTTTCCCGCATAAAGACGATTTTTGACGCCTCTACAGCAGACGACTTTTGAAATCTTTGTGGCGAAAGGAGAAATTGAGCATAATGAGCAATTTCTCCATAAAAAACACTGCGTCAATGGATTGTAATGATTTCAACTGTCTTAGTAGAGGTTCATCAATGTGTGACGCGTTTTAACTGAACGTGGTTGCAATGTGGTGGCAGCAGCGAGGCGGCAGCAGCAGCGAGGCATAACAAAGCACAGCGTGGAACAACAGGGAATACAGCGAGGCGATAGCATGGCTAGCGAATGGCTAGGATGCGGCAACAACGTGGCACATTCTGGCACCCGGCTGAAATTTCCAAATCGTGGGTGTCAAAAATGGGGCACAACGTCGAGGCCAAAACTTGACACTATGACTGGGGCATAAGAGAGTAGAGCAACAATAGCTCATTCTCAAGGTCTGTAGATCCAGGGGTTGTGAGTTTGAAATCTACCTCATGCAACATTCTTTCTGATGATAAACAAATGAAAAATGTTTCTAGTGTCGGGGATTTCGAAACCGGGTGTCCCGGGTTCGATCCCCAGTCGCGGCACTACGGTCATGGTGGAGTGCCCTTGGGCAAAGCACATTTTCTAGCCTAGTACTGGTTTGTTTACCCAGGGAACATGAATAAGTGATATAACTGAAATATTGTTGAAAGCGGCATAAAACCCCAATAAATAAATAAATAAATAAATTCTCTACCATAGTTGTAAAGGATAGTAGCCGGTTGCCTGGATAGAACGCTGTACTATGAGCCCTAGTGTGAGACAGCCGGGAGACACGTGGGTGGATGAACCTGGCTGCTGTGATATGACTGACATACTGTGGAATACGGCATTAAACCTTTCCCACATACAACAAATCTGCAGCAGACCACTTTGAAAAAATAATCTGAAACTCCCTTTAAAACCCTTTCCCTCACAGGACAATTCTGCAGCAGACGACTTTGAACATATTTTGTAAAAAAGTAGAAAATATCTATAATTGAATGGATAACCTATGACTAAAAGTGGAAAAACATTGTGGCAAAAGGAGAAATTGCACGTTTTGTGCAATTTCTTCTTTTGTCACTATGTTTTCAAATGCAGAGGTGTCAGAAAGCGTTTATATGAGGGAAAGGGTTAAATGAAAGTACAATAAGTGAATAGATTTGAAAACATGGTGACGAAAGGAGAAATTGCTCGTTTTGAGCAATTTCTACTTTGGTTACCTTGTTTTCAATAAGCTGTCTGCTGCAGAGGCATCAGAGAGCATCTATCTGAGTAAAAGGGTTAAAGCTCAATCCAGTATCTCTATAGAGAAAAAGAAAATGACTCCCCAATTCCTTTCTGTTGCAGGTTCCCCGTACAATGTGAACATTGCTGACTCGAGTAATATAACCTTGACTGGCGATGGACTGAGTCTGGTAGCGGTACATAGGACTACTTCATTCGAAGTGCATGGCGCCGTAGGAAGTAATCTTAAAGTTGACATTACTGGTAAGATAGTTTTATATATTTTGTGGTGTACTTCATGCAAGACAGATGTAACTTCATCTAGTTTCCATGAAGCCATCTATTTGCCTTGCTCTTGCCTTTGATCTAATTCCAGAAGGTTAGCAATTTCTCCATGACCATCAATGCTTTCAAAACATGTCTGACACATCAAAAGTTAAGGAGTAGGTTAAATATATTTTCTGGCCAATTAGCAAAGCTGCTACCTGTAAAGAAATGCGTCATTCGTCTTCCACCAATGGCTAAGTCTATGTGGAAAAGCAGCCAGTTGCTTGGGAAGATTGTTGTGTGGAGTACTGGTGCGAGAAAACCAGGAAATGCATGAGTAGGTGAACTGGCCGCCGTGATATAACTGAGAAATTGTTAAAAACGGTGTTAAACCCCAATCAATCAACCAATCTTGTAAAGAACTCATTGTAAGACTTAAATCATCTTAGTTTGGTTTTGAACCTGCAGGGCCCCCGATAGCAAATGCTTCAATCAGAGTACAATTCCCTTTGCTTGAAAGCTTCATTCAACAATAGTTAACCCTTTCCCTCATACGACAATTCTGCAGCAGACGACTTTGAACATATTTTGTCAAAAAATAGAAAATCTCTATAATTGAATTGATAACCTATGACTAAAAGTGGATAACATTGTGGCAAAAGGAGAAATTGCTCGTTTTGAGCAATTTCTTCTTTTGTCACTATGTTTTCAAAAGCCGTCTGCTGCAGAGGCATCAGAAAGCGTCTGTATGTGGGAAAGGGTTAAGAAACACCCAAATGCAACCCTTTTGTTCTCCCTGCATTACACTGGGTTATACAAATGCAAATTGATTAGTATCTGTCCTTGCCGTCCATTTGAACTTGGTTAAAAGAATTGGGTATACATGTATGTAGTTGCTACATGTGTTCCTTCGAAAATCTCAATAATTTCAATACAATACTAATGATTAAGATTGAGTGCTAAAGACATATTTACCAGACAATCCAACATGCTAACTCATTCCTACATGCATGCCCAATTTGACTCGTCTGCAGCAGACCACTATTAAAATCATTGTGGCTAAATGAGCAATTTCTTCTTTTACCACAATGTTTTGAACTTTATATCAAATAACTATACTTTCACTTAACCCTTTCGATTCCCTCATACGATAATTCTGCAGCAGACGACTTTGAGCGTATTTTGTAAAAACATAGAAATTCTCAATAATTGAATGGATAACCTATGACAAAAAGTGGAAACATAATGTGGCAAAAGGAGAAATTGCACGTTTTGTGCAATTTCTTCTTTAATGTCACTATGTTTTCAAAAAGCCGTCTGCTGCAGAGGCGTCAGGAAGCGTCTGTATGAGGGAAAGGGTTAAAGAGATTTTCCATAATTTTGCATACAATGTTTTCAAAGTTGTCGGCTGCAGGTTTTTTGTATGTGGGATGTGGGAAAGGGATAAAATGACTGTTAGTATTTCCCAGATAATACCAACATGCTACTATTATTTAGACTGCTGGTTAGCCATGAACAATAAAAACAAATTCCTTTCAGACAGAGCATGGCTGTACACATATATTGCATGGACATACTTTAGCATGAGCATGACATTACAAAATGTAATCAAATAACCTGAACTATAATGTCATGTATCAAATGTTTTATGATTTACCAAAGTGTTGTATTTGGCCCAACTGTTTAGCACCGCGTCGTTTAAAGCTTCCGCCAGTGATGGGAGTATTGACTTTCGTCCTTGGCACATGGGTTAGCAAGGATAGCATTTTGACTGATGCACTCCTTTTAACAGTCTTGTTATTATGTGTTGTAACAAATTAAAAAGTTGTTATGGTATTGCGTAGTTGATTATTGAATTGGTTTAAATAGTTTTATACTATTTAAGCCACATTCTTCGATAATATTAAAGCCATTATTTTTTCTGATACATTTGAATGTCAAATGTAACAGAATTATGTGGCTACTGGAGGAAAAGTGCATTATTATATTTATACTTGGTCCTACAATTTGTCTACAATTCGATGTTCGTTTTGACCTGTCCATGTGACATGAACTTTGTGGAGTAACTTACTTCAACAATTCTTAAAATCCTTTTTTGACCCTATAACCATAATGTTGTGGTACTCAAAAGAATCGTCTCAATGAAACAATTCTTTTGAGTACCCACATCATAGAGTTTATATGGAAAATAAGAGAGATATTGGGGGGGGGAAAGAGCTGCAAACCCTCTATACCCTTATTTGGACCTCTGACACATGCATTGTGATGGTACAAGACATACGGACCACATCTTTAGAGGCATTCTACAGTTCTCTCCACTTTGGCATTTAATTTTTGTGATGCCTGCCTGACAAGGGAAAAACATAGGGATCATTTCTCCATCGTCTGTTCATCTGTCAATCAGCCAAGCCAAGTAGCTCAGTCTGTAGGGACGCAAGTTGTCAATCCAGGGGTTGCAAATTTGAAACAAAGCTTGCCCAACATTCTTTCCAACGTTTGATTGATTGATTGGGGTTTAACGCCGTTTTAACAATTTCTCAGTTATATCACGGCAGCCAGTTCACCTACTCATGCATTTCCTGGTTTTCTCACACCAGTACTCCACACAACAATCTTCCCAAGCAACTGGCTGCTTTTCCACATAGACTTAGCCCATTGATGGAAGACGAATGACGCATGTCGCATTGACTTTTGTCAATCGTCGGAAAGAAAGTTGGCCGAGCCGGGATTCGAACTCACAACCCCTGGATTGACAGCCCGTGTCGCTACCGACTGAGCTACCGGGGCTCGGCTCCAACGTTTGATAAAAAGTAATTGTGACAAGCATCATTCGTCTTCCAACAAACAGTCTATGTGAAAAATCAGCCAGTTGATTGGAGAATCAGTTGAGTGGAGTACTGGTGTGTGAAAGCCAGGAAACACATGAGTAGGTGAACTGGCCGCCGTGATATGACCCCAATCAATCAATCAATTATCTGTATATCAAAATGTCTGTTGGTCACACTTCTGTTTAATGATATATTGACAGACACCATTTGTTCCTACAAATGCTTTTTTGTTTCTATAAAAGCAGTTTTCAGGGGTATTTAGTATTTCTTGTTTGAGTATATTTCCGTCGTAAAGAAACAAGAAAAATATTGTTGTCAACAGGTTATTTGATCAAAAAGCCATTTAAAATCATGCTGAAAATATTCTTAATGCTTTGCTTTTTAATACTCCTGCACTCTATCTGTAATCTGGATTAACATTTCTTGCATGTTTACTCTTTAAACAAATTTTAGTAGTCAAATGATCAACGGAAATAGATATATCAGGTTGTTACCTCCCTTTGCAATAATTATTGAAACCAGACAACTTTAGAAAATACTGATGAAAAGACTTGCCATGGTCAATATTTAGCTATTCCAACAAGGTAATTAAGTAAGCTCAATATAAAGAGTTTTTCTTTCTTGGATACCCATATTGAGCTATTGGCAAACAACAATCAGAGACTATATACATAAACATCTGTGTATAAAAATCACATTGCAATGTTCCGGTCAAACTGCCATATTTCAGTCGCTAATGACAAGAACTATCAATCCATGTTCCTTAAATTTTAATCCCAGCTTTGCAATTGAGTCTTTAATATGTCACTCTGACCTGCGACAATAGGTTGTCACTAACCAACCCTTTAACACATATAGACACATGTTGACACATCTATAACTCTTTGACTTTTGAAAACATTATTCAATAACTATAACTTTCCACATTTTGTCCAGATGTTTTCAAAGTTGTATGTGGGAAAAGGCTCATAAGCTAATAAAGGTATTTGTGGTAAGAATGGACTGTGCAAGAACCAGGAAATGCATGGTCACAGTGATATAACTGAAATACTCTTGAAACGAGCATTAATCTGAAATGTATCAATAGTTCAATACATAAGAGATCATCTCAGTTTTATGCATATATTAAAATTTCACACAACTGATATTGCAACATCCAAACAATCGTTTGCTGATAGCAGTGTGCTGGGATGGATGAAACATCCCAGTTTAACGCTTTCCCTCATGTAAATGCATTTTGACTCATCTGCAGCAGATGACTTATGAAAATATATTGACCAATAGAGAAATTGCTCATTTTTTTGCAATTTCTCCTTTTGCACCAATGTTTCCAATTCAATAATGATACTTTCATTTACAGAGATTATGCTTTCAATTTAAGAAATTGTTGCCTGAGACATTTTCTGAGTAGTCGGCAGCAAAATTGTTAAAGTTTGGAAAGGGTTAAAAATATAGCTAGAATTGATAGTTTCCAAGAATTTAATTTTATTTATAGAATATGAACTTTATCTGCACTTTCATTTCATGATTACATTATATTTCTTTCATCCTTTTTTTACCATTATACATGCATATTCTATTTTGCAGTTTTTCTACTCTTGGGTTCATTATCTGGTATTCGTTTAACCCTTTCCCACATACAGCAGTTCTGCAGCAGACGGCTTCGAAAACATATTGGCAAAAATGGGAAATATCTCCATAAATAAAAGTTTGCTCATTTTAAAAAATAGAGTTGAAAACATTGTTGCAAAAGAGAAAATTGCTCATCATGAGTAATTTCTCCTTTTTGTCACAATGTTTTCAAAAGTTGTCTGCTGCAAATGCGTCAGAAAGCATCTATTTGAGGGAAAGGGTTAAAAATATAGCTAGAATAATAGTTTCCAAGCATTTAATTTTATTTGTAGAATATGCACTTTATCAGCTTTTCCATTTCATGATTACATTATTTTCCTTTATCATTTTTTTATCATTATATATTCTATTTTGCAGTTTTTTCTACACTTGGGTTCATTATCTGGTTTTCGTTTAACCCTTTCCCACATACAGCAAATCTGCAGCAGACGGCTTTGAAAAACATATTAGCAAAAATGTGATATATCTCCATAAATGAAAGTTTAATCATTAAATAGAGTTGAAAACATTGTGGCAAAAGGGGAAGTTGGTCATCATGAACAATTTCTCATTTTGTCACAATATGTTTTCAAAAGTTGTCTGCTGCAAATTCATCAGAAAGCGTCTATTTAAGGGAAAGGCTTAAAAATATGGCTTGAATTGATAGTTTCCAAGCATTTAATTTTATTTGTAGAATATGCACTTTATCTTCACTTTCATATCATGATTACATTATTTTCTTTTATCATTTTTTACCATTATATATTCTATGTTGCATTTTTTTCTACACTTGGGTTCATTATCTGGTTTCGTTTAATATTCTCTGAGATGCCAATAACATTCGAATAATGATTAATCCTTTCCCACTTGCAGACACATTTAAACACAATTGCAGCAGACAATTCTTAGAAATATTGTGGTAAAAGGAGAAATTGCTCATCATGAGTTATTTCTCCTTTTGCCACAATGTTTTCAACTCTGTTCATTATTTATACATTAATTTATAGAGACTTTCCATATACATATATTTGTCCCATCTGATGCAGATTGGTTGTATGAGGGAAATGGTTAATTCAGAAGTTTTGGATTAATCATTCAGTGCAGTCTTCCATACATTCATAGATCAATTAATCCGAAAATTGGTAGGGAGTCCCAAGGATTACAGACTAGTCCTCTTTCCTTCCATTTAAAATCTTTAACATTGGAAGTAATGGCTGCCTTCCTTGGCTAACCCAGGAAACAACGTGATATAACTGAAAAAATGTTGAAAGCGGTGTAAAACACCAAACAATTAACAATCCTTCTGTCTATCACATATTGTCCGGTGACTCAACATTTGTATAGCCGAGCCCCGTTAATTCAGATTCTAGTGACTTTGGCTGTCAATTTAGGAGTTGAGAGTTTGAACTCCAACTCAGCCCAAAAAAATTAAAAGTGATAAGCATCAAACAACTTCAAGTAATGCATGTTTAACAGTCTATATGGGAAAGCAGCAACTTGCTTGGGCAGACTGCTGTGTGTGCGAAAGTCAGGAAACATGATTGTTAGGTGAACTGGCCACCATGATATGTGAAAAATTGTTGAAAATGGCATTAAATTTCAATCAATCTATCAATCTAACACACCTGTGTATACTGAAGAGCAGATAGGTTTTTAACATTTCCTCAGGCAACGCACTTTTTTAGCTCACCTGAGTTATTGTGATCGCCTTTTGTCCGTCTTCCGTCGTCCATCGTGCGTCGTGCGTCAACTTCTTCTCCTCAGTAACCAGTTGGTCAATTGGGATGAAACTTCACAGAAAGCATCCTCTCAATGACCTCACCAGATTTCCTTCAAATTTTTGGGATCCATGCAGAATTCTGGTTTCCATGGCAACGAAATGAAAATAATTCTTCTTCTCCCAAACTGGTTGGCTGATTTTCAAATAATTTTGTAGAAATGTTCCTTGGATGACCCTCTATGAGATTCCTTCAAGCCATGTTGATTGGTCGAAAAACATGGCCGCCAGGGGGGCGGGGCTATTTTGCCTTATATGGCTATAGTGAAAACTTAAAAAATCTTCTCCTCCGAAAGTGTCAGGCCTATTTTCAAATAATTTTGTAGAAATGTCTCTTGGATGACCCTCTATCAGATTCCATCAAGCCATGTTGATTGGTCGAAAAACATGGCCACCAGTGGGCAGGGCTATTTTGCCTTATATGGCTAAAGTGAAAACTTAAAAAATCTTCTCCTGCAAAAGTGTATGGCCGATTTTCAAATAATTTTGTAGAAATGTTCCTAGGGTGACCCTCTATCAGATTCCTTCAAGCCATGTTGATTGGTCGAAAAACATGGCCACCAGGGGGGCGGGGCTATTTTGCCTTATATGGCTATAGTGAAAACTTAAAAAATCTTCTCCGACGAAAGTGTCAGGCCGATTTTCAAATTATTTTGTAGAAATGTTCCTTAAGTGACCCACAATCAGATTCCTTCAAGCCATGTTGATTGGTCGAAAAACATGGCCGCCAGTGGGCAGGGCTATTTTGCCTTATATGGCTATAGTGAAAACTTAAAAAATCTTCTCCTCCAAAAGTGTATGGCCGATTTTCAAATAATTTTGTAGAAATGTTCCTAGGGTGACCCTCTATCAGATTCCTTCAAGCCAAGTTGATTGATCAAAAACCATGTCCGCCAGTGGGCAGGGTTATTTTGCATTATATGGCTATAGTGAAAACTTAAAAAATCTTCTCCTCCAAAAGTCACCGTAAGTATGGCCGATTTTCAAATAATTTTGTAGAAATGTTCCTAGGGTGACCCTCTATCAGATTCCTACAAGCCAAGTTGATTGGTCAGAAACTATGGCTGCCAGGGGGCGGGGCTTATATAGCTAAAGTGAAAAATCAGGTGAGCGATTCCAGGGCCATCATGGCCCTCTTGTTTATAGTACAGAGAATCTCTTCATTCCACAGCTTCATTAATAATAATAATAAAAATAATACTTTATTTAAAGAGGGTACAAACTCATTTAGTTATTATAACTAATCTCCCATGAGGCCATCTATTTACTGACATAAAAAATACATATTATAAGGATAAAAAATTGAGCATTTGAAACTATACAAATTGTAGGAATGGATTTCGATGCTATTCTTTTGCACTCAAGATTGTGAGCTTAGCATTAAGACCGAGTCGCTGGTGTCTGAATGAAAGGACCAGTAGTACTGATTACTCGTAACTGTAACCAAGGGAATGCAATGATATAACTGAAAAATTGTTGAAAGGGGCTTAAAACACCATACAAACAAAACATTAAGAGTTCTATAATGAGAGCAGGGTTAGGCTTTTGGTGGATTCTTTGTTAGGTACCATCTCCATGTTAAAGTTGTAAGAACACCAGCCTTAAGAGCAGGAGACCATGCAGTTTCGATCGCGGTCAGGTCAAAGACTATAAAGTTGGTATAATGTCTATCCCTCCTTGGAGCTCAGGATTGCGGGGTTATGATTAGTAATTTACGACTGACTCACTGATGTTAGGGTCAATGGACCAGTAGTACTGGTAACTTACCCAGGAAACGCTGTGATATAACTGAAAAGTTGTTGAAAGTGGCATCAAAAATGCCCTACAAAGAAAAACAAATAAATTAAGGTATTAATTGTATCTCTTCACTTTTCCTCTGCTTCATTGAGTATTCTGAACAGAGGTAGGTTTAGGTTGCAGGTGGATTCTTGATTGGGTACCATCTTAATGATGTAGTGGTTACAGAGCATCCAATTTGGGAATGGGAGACCAGGGTTCTTATAATTCCCTTTATGGTCATAACGAAAGACTTCGAGAAAGGAAGTAATGGATTCCCTATGATATATCAGTATGATTGTATAGGTGTCAGGATGAATACTACCGGTAGAACTGGTAGTTATACCCAGGAAACATAAATACTGGTGTAAATGTTCGAAAACAACAATCAAATAAATCTGTTGGCTATTGACATATTTTGGCAGAATTTTGTGTCTTATTGAGCAGTAGATGATGCAGACTATTAATCTAGTGGTTACAAAAAAGTGTCAACTTCTGCTTTATAAAGATTTTTGTTATATGTCACTATGCAGCTTTGCTTTTTTCTTGCTTTACACTGTGTTCATCAAAAGTATGAAACCAAGAAAATATAAAAAGCAGCTTTTTACTTTCCTCACAATGCAATCAGCAGCTTTCAGCAGCAGATAATATTATATGTGAGAAAGAGTTAGCTTTAATTTGTCCTGGTGTTGAATTATTGTTTAGTTTAAACCCTTTCCCTCATACGACAATTCTGCAGCAGTCGAGAAAATCTCTATAATTGAATGGATAACCTATGACTAAAAGTGGAAAACATTGTGTCAAAAGGAGAAATTGCTTGTTTTTGAGCAATTTCTTCTTTTGTCACTATGTTTTCAGAAAGTGTCTATATGAGGGATAGGGTTCAGCCATATCCCATATACATTAAATCTGCAGCAGACAACACATTTAGGCAGAGCAGATGAAAAACTCGATAAATGAGAGTTTTATTATTGAGTAGAGTTGGAAACATTGGGACAAGAAGGAGAAATTAATCATCATTAGCAAAATCTCCTTTTGCCACAATATTTTCAAAATGTGTCTGCTGCAAATGTGTAAGTCTGTGGGAAAGGTATAACTTTGTCTCTGAAAAATATGATACTTTTAATGTTCACTGTTAAATGCTCTGGCATTTTGGAGATGCTGAAAATCCTCACAACTTCAGGGTCCGGCTTAGAAATTATATATCACAGTTTCATATTTGCACAAAGTTAATTTTCCCAGAAACAAACAACCTTTGGTACCTCAGCATAAGCCATGAAGAGGCCCATTTAATGTTCTCAATATTGAATCTTGGAGTTTGGAAACCATACCTCGGCCAACGTTCTTTCATATTCAACAACAAAAGCTCTGCAATCTGTGTTGTCTTTCTTCCTCCAATTGGATCACAGACAAATACCGTGAAATAATGTTATGTTATCTACTGGTGCAAGAAAGCCACTAATGATTTTTCATGTTAGAAAATGGTTCATCATAGTTTTCATGTATTTAATTAGAATATTTCATCATCACACCAGCTTATTATCTTCATTTATATTCATCATTGCAATCACATTTCTTTTAAGAAGCACAGTTTCTAACTCAATAATGGGCATCTTTGTTTATAAGGTATATGCATTCTGGTAAACGTTCTCCCAATGGCTGATTGATGTAAAAATGAAAGTATAATTGGGCCTATTATATAAAGACTCATCTACGAGGGTATAGCCAGAAATTCGTGGGATTGTTCAATATAATCAACATTCTTTTACATTTTCAAACAAACGTTAGTCCACTATAAAATTTAATTCAGCTGTAAATGACATAGAAAATTTCAAAAAGATACATACAATAGAAAGAAAACTACAGCTTGTTTAATAACATGAGGTCAGTATAGGCCCGCAGTTCAATCTTCAGAAAATGACGTCAACGTCTAAACTTCTCAAAGTAAGCGCCGTTCGCCTCTACACAACGTCGATGTCTCGCTACCCACTGCCGGTAAATGTCACTAAACCACTCTGCCTTGTACGAATATAACAGTGTCTGGGCTTTACAAACTTTTGCGCCTTTTAATTGGTTTCCATGTGTGTTATCAACAAAACAAAAAAGTTGTATATGGTTATTTTAGCAACTGCGGAGGTACGCGCGACCACGTGTTACCATAGTGACCACCACGTTGCCATTATTACATGCTATATGGTGAAATTCGCCTTCCGCATTACAAATTACCTTATAATTATTGTATGAATGCTTTTAAGACATGTTGCCAATGGTTTTAATTTTATTGAACAATTCTGCAAATTTCTGGCTATACCATCGTACTCATTTACCCATCCATATCTAAAGCATAGTAGGCCCAACTAGTGTCTAACAATTAATATTTGATATTTGAACAGCATCTGGAGATTTGGGGTCTTAATTGATTAGGTGCCTTTTTTGTTTGGTTAAAACTAGTGGGTGCCCTTGTGGCTAGGGGACACTCAAAAAGAATGGCGTAAGAAATTGATCTGAACGATTGGAATAGATGCAACTCTTGAGCTTCAGCAGATGGGGTGGTATTGTGTCTGGAAGTGGAAAGGGGGGAAGAAATCGTAAAAGAAAAGAAAACTGATGCGCAAATTTTACCATCAGTTGTATTTGAACACAATGTTTGCAAAATGTTCTATGAACATTGTATTAAGAAAACTATTTTTAGATACAAATTCATGTATCGAGGATTGGATGCAAAGGTTCATTAAGTATATTTAAGTATCTAACTGATTTGCTATATTAACCCTTTCCCACATACAACAATTCTACAGTAGACAACTTTGAAAACATAGTGACAGAAACCTGAAAAATCTCCATAAAAGATAGCCTACCGGTAATTGTTAAAAAAAGTTGAAAACATTGTGACCAAAGTGACCAAATTGTGAGCAATTTCACCTTTGGCCCCAATGTTTTCAAACGTTGTCTGCTTCAGAGGCTTCAAAAAGCGTCTGTATGAGGGAAAGGGTTAACAGTCAACTGCTTTGAAAACATCTGAAGAATATTTGCAACATCTAGAAACTTGGTAGAAGAATATTTATAAAGAGTAGTTAACATTGAAAAAAAGGAACATATGCCAATTTTAATAAATTTCACCTTTTCCTACAATATTTTTAAAAGTTCTGCTGCTAAGGCATTAAATTGCATCTGAATCTGAAAAAGGATTACCATGAAGATTTAAAGTTATCTAAAAACAATCATCATTATCGACATTAAATAAACATCATTTTAAAGAATTGAAACATCTTAAATGAGGTGGAAGACAAACATAAAGCCAGTCTGCTCTTCAGTCCTTTGGTGGAATTTATGCGCGATTCGTTTTCCGTGACATTTTTATTTTCCTCATTTGACCTCGAGGCTTGACCTTTGGGGATTTGACCTTGAGATTTGATCTTCAGTTATATTTAGAAGGCTGCCTTCCTCACTACTCACCGCTAAGTTTGACATAGTATTTTGTTTGTTTCTGCACCTAGAGTGAAGGTGAGTTGTGTTATAGACTATTAGGCAATATCAAACAATCAACTTTCATGATGTAGTTACTTATCAATTTTAATGGTGTCGAATTTTCTTTGAATGCTTAATGTCAGCCTGTCCATGGGCACAGATGAAAGTTGGCATTTCTGAATAATGAAAGGTTCAGATCAGCCTGAACATTTGTTTCGTCTCATCAGAATCTACACAAGTTGACGGAGGCATCCCACAAGCTTATGTAAGCAGTTTAGATCTTGATCAGACTTTGGATGCACAGACTGATCCGGATCTACACTGTTCACAAAAGCCAACTTGTACCTTTTCACATGAATGGGCTCAAATATGATTGATTTTTCAAAGAGTACAAAAAAGTAAATTTTATTTGTTCGAATCCATTTGTCATACATATATGATCAAAGAAATACGAATTTGATACATATAATTCATTCAAAACATTGGAGAAAGTTAATTCAAGAATTGCAAAGTTGATTGCTTGATATTGTCTTTATTTTATTTTTTCTTAACAATAATCATTGTTCTCAATATAAACATTGGTATGATTAATATGAACCTCTATCTTTAATTAAACTGTTTCTATATCAATTTAAGCTATATTTAATCATAACAGTACAATCCATTTAAAGTGAGTATTTCTAATTCTGATTGGCACAACCACATCATATTGACCTTTGATGGCAATAGCAACATGATTGTGTTGTAGTAACTAATGGTTACTGTTTCCAAAGTCATTTGCTGAATGTCAAAGTCAAACATTATAAAGCAATTTTAAAGATACTCACTTTGCATGTTGCATGATGATTCCATAAAAAATCATGAATATTCATGTACAAATCAACCAATAGGAATGCTGGATGTTCCAAACAGATATATTCTATATTGGCATGCATGATAATTTTTCCGTTGTAGATGTAATAATATTGTTGACTTCATGCAAAATGGACTCAACTGCAGTTTAACCGTTGACCTGATGTGTTCGGTATAACTCCCTCCAATTTGCATTTTGATGGATCTACAGGAGACAAGTACTCTTTTTGCCACAAAATACGCTATCTTGAAAATGTGTAGGCCTATAACATATTGATACAAAGTTAAAAACATTCTTAGGAAAGCAACTTTTTCCACAATGTTTTTTTCTTTTGTCTGCTATAGATACAGAATAGAATCATCTGCATTGGAGTTAGGGTTAAAACACTGCTGCAGTTCCTACCGTTTTTAATGAAGTCAACAGTATTCACATAGACATTTAACTTTTATTTTAGAGTGGGACAATGTCTTAGGCTGTTTAGTTTTAGGGGTAGATCATGCATGTTTTACTAAGGTCAAAATTATAATCAATTGGTCTGGAAAGTTTCACATACACTTGAGCATGTGGTTACGGAAAATCCTCACAAATACAAAACTGTAGTTTAATTAAGGCTTTAAGATCCCAATGTCCTTTTGCCAGGCTAGGCTGAGATATCCCCTATACACCGTGGCCAGGCTAGGCTGAGATCCCAATACACCTTGGCCAGGCAAGGCTGAGATATCCCTTTACACCTTGGCCAGGCAAGGCTGAGATATCCCAATACACCTTGGCCAGGCAAAGCCAAGATATCCCTATACACCTTTGCCAGACAAGGCTGAGATATCCCTATACACCTTTGCCAGACAAGGCTGAGATATCCCTATACACTGTGGCCAGACAAGGCTGAGATATCCCTATACACCATAGCCAGTCATGCAGCCTTAGCCAGATTTTCACTGTTACAGTTCATTCTCACTTTTAATTGACCTTTAATTGACCTTTTATTGGAATTTTTGGCAAAGGACAAGGATCATAACTTGTTTCTTAACTTTGATTTGTCTTTTCGTTTGGCGTACTGGGAATAGGGATAGCTGTATAAATATGACCTTCTGGGTTCTCTTTGGCAGAATCTGAAACAAGACCCGCAAACCTGGGGCTAATTAATTATATCTGTGGAATAATATCTCTTCTCTAGTCTAGCTTTGTTTAAACCACTCAGCTAGGGATAACAAATTGTTACAGTCAAGATACATGAACTAATGAATGTTAAAATAAATATAAAACCTGAATGAAACAAACACCTCCTGTACTTACAAGCTTACAGGTTTTATTAAATTAGACCCAAGGTCCTTCATTGTATATATATCGGCTCGAAATATGGACAAATTTCTCAAAAATCTAACATCGTATTGTGCAGAAAATGGATAAACACATGTTTATAAAAGTTCTCTCCCAAGAACACAAAAGGTATAAAGAAATCTGTTTTCAGGACCCAATGGAAGCATCATACCAGCCAGTGTGAAGAAAACCTCTTCAGATTCCTATGTTGTGCAATACACGCCCACTGATGTAGGTAGGTATATGGCATTAACCCTTTCTAATATACAACAAACCTGCGCTAGACATTTTTGTAAACAAAGTTTTCTGCTGCATATGAATTTAAATAGTGGAAAAGAGTTAAGCTTGTTATGCAACAAGTTACTTTTTCAGATGTAAATGTTTCCCTGCATAAACCATTTACCAGAAAATTAATTATATTTTCAGTTATATCTGCTTTGAAAATGTCTGGGCTTTTCCACACCCACAATATTTTCTAAAGTTTCAATTTTTCTGCAGCAAACAACTTGTCAAAATCATGTAAGAAAATGATAATTGACAGGTTTTGTAATAAAAATTATGCGTCCGTATTGGCATGATATGCCGCGTAAATCTTCCATGAGATGGAGTCCTAAAGAAAGATGATGAAAACCTCGAAATTAAATCACTTGATTTTATTTTAATTGACCTGTGAGTTAGTAATCACTATGTCCCTATATTTGATATTCCAGTACCATTGGAATGGATGTTTAAACCTTTCCCCCGGATACAACCTAGCTCAAAAGTTTGAGAAAAAGAGAAATTTGCACAAAATGAGGAATTTTTTCATTTCTCTGAAATTTTCAACAGGGTGACAGAATTAGATCATTTCCCCATCATCAGTCTGTTCAACTGACCATCCAGCTTTGACTTTTCTCTTCAAACACTCTTGGACACACACAGTCTGTTCAACTGATCATTCAGCTTTGACTTTTCTCTTCAAACACTCTTGGACAGAATTTACATTATCATCCTATGACCTTTGCACTTTCCACACATATAGCAAATCTGCAGCAGACGTCTTTAAAAAACACAGATACAAATATATTGTAAATCCCTATTTACCAAAGTATCATTCTATGATAGGATTGAAAAAATTGTGACGAATGAAGAAATTTCGCATCTTAACCTTTTTTTCTTTTTGCCACAATGTTTTCAAACGTCGTCTGTTGCAGTGGCACCAGAAAGCATCTTCATGTGGGAAATAAAAACACAATATCTGTGAAATGGTTAATTATCTAATCAATCTGTCAATGTTACTCGTTTACAGGGGATCACAAGATGAACATCCTTTTTGGAGGTCAACCGGTGAAAGGAAGCCCCTATACAGTGCGGGTGTTTGACGCAGGGCGGGTGGTTGTGTCAAATATGCCCCTACAAAGTATCATTGGGAACCCTGTGGTATTTGACAGTAAGTATAAATATGCTTACACTATGATATAGCTATAATATAACTATGATCATTTTACATCTGCATACAAAGTCTTCATGGTGGTACACCGGAAACAATGCCTATTGATCTGGTTGATCTGTCAGTACAATCTTGTTAAAAACCAGACCTAACCTTCACCGCAGTAGCAGAGGCTATTATAGATCTGATCACAGCCTATTACAGGTCGGCTCAGATTGACCTTTCCGTCAGCCAATCAAAATGTTGCCTACAAAATTGTTAGGTATCAACAGGGGAGATAACCCTTTTAAATATAGAGAAGCGGTGGTGTGTAAGTGTTCTGACATTAGTTGTATCATGCAATTTAATTGGACAGAAAAATATGCATGTTCATATGAATATTTAAATGAATACGATCAATTTATGACGATCTTCATGCAGTGTTTTGGTCTGATTTTGTTGAGATTGGTATAGCTGTGTTTACAATATAATCATGATGATTCTATCCCTGCAACCAATGTGTTTGCTTGGGAATATACTGGAAACAATGCATCTGTTGATCTAATTGGTCAGTCTGTACAACATACACAACATTTTGAGTGAACCACATCTTCAATTTCTAAAATATTTTTATTATCCCTTCCCCACATGCACTAAATCTGCAGCAGGAAGTAAGGAAAGTCTCAAGAAATGAAGTCTAATTATTGAATAAAGTTGAAAACTTTGTGGCAAAAGTCCTCTGTTACAGACGTCCAAAAATGCATCATTCTATAAACAATGAAAAGGATTAAACTTGATTATCAAGAGTTGTAGTTGTGAAAGACATAAACATGCTTGTTACTCTCATTTTAACTCTAAAATGAAATTAAATTGAATCCACTGTATACAAAGTAGCAGCCTACACTTTATTCACACGAATAGAACATTTTAAAATACCAAAACTGCAATTAAAACTGGAGGCTAAATTATAGAATTTCAACAAAATATGCCTGTACCCCCCTAGATGTTGTCTTACACATTTACTTCAGTCAAGCAATACCCCTGCCAGAGATTCTTAAGTTTGAACCAAAGCTCCATCAACATGCTTTCCGACATTTGACAAAAGTCACTGCAGCAAGCAATATTTGTCTTCCTCTAATAGGCTAATAGTCTATGTGGAAATGCAGCCAGTTGCTTGGAATTTGAGACTGCTAAGAGAAAGCCAGGCAGCACACGGGTAGATGAACTCGCTGTCGTGATATGACTCGAAAATTAGTGAAAACAGCGTTTTCACATACAGTAAATCTGAAAAATCTCCATAAAAGATAGCTTCATTGTTAAATAAAGTTGAAAACAATGTGTCGAAAGGAGAAATTGATTATCATGAGCAATTTCACTTTTGGCCACAATGTTTTTAAAAGTCGTCTGCTACTTTTGCGTCAAAATGCGTCTGCAGGTGAGAAAGGGTTAAATAACAAATAAATCAATCATTGAATCTGTTTCAGTCGATGCATCGAGGGCTGGTAGTGGTAACATAGAAATCATGATAAATGACGGTGAAATTGCGTGCAGTGTGCAAAACCATGGCAACTACAAATTTACCGCCTCCTTCTTACCGGGCAACACAGAGGAACATAGAGTTGAAATGAAATTTAACTCAGAACATGTGCCAGGTAATATCCAGATTTATTTAATACCAAGTGGTGATTGTTGGTGAGATGACTCGCTCTGTCCTGTATTGGACATGATCATTATCACAATTTTGATGATGTCATTTTAACCATTTCCCACATTCATCAAATCTGCAGCAGTCGATTTTGAACTCATCTAGGCAAAAACATAGAAAATCTCGGTAAATGTAGGTGTGATTACTGAAAAAGGTAGAAAACATTTGTGGCAAACAGAGAAATTGCTTCTTTTGAGGAATTTCTCCATTTGCCACGATGTTTTCAAAATGTGTACTGTAGAGACATCAGAAAGTTAACCTTTTTCGACAAACAAAAAGTCTGCAGCAGGCCCTAGAACAAAATGTGGTAAAAGAAGAAACTGCTCATTTCGAGCAATTTCTCCTTTTGTTTCAATGTTTTTAAAAGTCGACTGTATCAGATGTGTCAAAATGCATCAGCTTGTGGGAAATGGCAATGTCCTTAGACCTAAAATCCAATGTAAACACAGCACTCATAAAACACAGAAACTCTTCTTTTATTCAGCATCAAATGAATATAATTTGTGTTTGTTTCTATGTAATATTTAGTTTTTGTCATCAACGATTAAAGTTAGTCTGCGTATTCTTAAACAAATATGAAAACTGCTAGTATTGGTGATCATAAAAGTGAATTTTGAAGAAAACAAACATATGACCTGCATGGTCAAAGGGATTTGAAAAAAAAATAGTTAAAAAGGCTTCCCCGCCTTGCCTCTCATGGTTGCAGCGATAGCATTTTAACTGTTGCATTTTGACTGTTGCATTGAATAAAAGGTACCTGTAGGACTCTGGTAAATCACCCAGGAAAAGTTGTTATATAACTAAAATGATGTTGAAAACTGTTAAACTGCATTCAACAACCTATGTTCAAATATGAGAAAGCTTAAACTGAGATTAATTTGTATCAAACCTTGTAATTTTTGTATATTTAGTTTTTCAAACTTGTTTTTTATCAAATGTCCATATTGGATACACATTAATTAACCCTTTCCCTCATATAGACACTTTCCGATGCCTCTGCAGCAGACGGCTTTTTGAAAACATAGTGTCAAAAGAAGAAATTGCACAAAATACGTTCAAAGTCGTCTGCTGCAGAATTGTCGTATGAGGGAAACGGTTAAATTTAAAACAATTATTTTATTACAATGAACTCTTTAACAAAAACTCTACATTATATTTCTAGGGTCGCCATGGAAGCTTTCCATAGTAGATCCAGGCAAGATGTTGGCCCTCGGAGACGGACTGGGTTACGTTCACCTGTACAGACCCACCTGGTTCTCTGTTAATATGAGCGGAATTAGTGCTAAAAGGCTCGGGGTTAAAATAATAGGTAACCAACCTTGTAACCAGCCTATAGAAATAGGTTATATGTACTTCATCTTTGTAAATGTCTGTGTTTGTTTTAACCATTTCCCACATGCAACAACTCTGCAGCAGACGACTTTAAAAACATACCCGATTTATTTTTGGAAACTCTTTAAAACAAGGTGACAAAAGGGAAGAAATTGCTTGTTTTGAATAATTTCTGCTTTTGTAGCCATGTTTTCAAAAAGCTATCTGCTGCAGAAAGGGTTAACCCTTTCCCTCATATAGATGCTTTCTGACGCCTCTGCAGCAGACGGCTTTTTGAAAACATAGAGACAAAAGAAGAAATTGCTCAAAACGAGCAATTTCTCCTTTTGCCACAATGTTTACCACTTTTAATCATAGGTTATCCATTTAATTATAGAGATTTTCTATTTTTTGACAAAATATGTTCAAAGTCGTCTGCTGCAGAATTGTCATATGTAGGAGGAGAAATTGTTCTCATAGAATGTCTCATATATATATGTGTTATTATATCATTTCTCTCATTGTTCTCATAGAATGTCTCATATATATGTGTTATTATATCATTTCTCTCATTGTTATCATAGAATGTCTCATATATATGTGTTATTATATCATTTCTCTCATTGTTCTCATAGATTGTCTCACATATATATGTGTTATTATATCATTTCTCTCATTGTTCTCATAGAATGTCTCACATATATGTGTTATTATATCGTTTCTCTCTTCACCTCTTTCACTCATTACCTTTCATTTTCTTTCATACACCTAGAAAAGAAAGAACCCCTGAAAGACGCAACCATGATTGGTTTTTATTCACTTTTCCAAATTCAATATAAGTAACACTTTCACAAATGGAGATGCATTTTGGCGCATCAGCAGCAGAGGACTTTTTTATAATGTTGTGGTATATGGAGTAATTGCTCATATGTAATTTCTACTTTGGCTACAATGTTTCCAACTCTATAATAAATAATTATATTTCATCAATAGAAATTTTCCATATATTTGCCAATATTGGTTCAGACATCTGCTGCATATTTTCCGTATGTGGGTTAAAGTTAAGGTATGATTTTAAAAGAGCAGACGACTTTTGAAAACATTGTGGCCAAAGGTGAAATTGCTCATAATGAGCAATTATGAGCAATTTCACCTTTGGCCACAGTGTTATCAACTTTATTTAACAATTAAGCTATCTTTTATGAAGGTTTTTGTCATTATGTTTTCAAAGTCATCTGCTGCAGACTTGTTGTATATGGGAAAGGGTTAAACATTATAAGAAAGCGATAAAAACCAAATCTCCAATCAAGAATAACTTCTTCTTATAGTCATATTTATTGTAGGTCTTGTTTGTATTTCAGTAAAAAAATATAGTACATGTAGACATAGATTTTATTAACCCTTTCTCAAACAATCCCCATGGTGTAGTGGTTAGAGCCCTGTCTGTCTAATGAGTTGGAGACCAGGTTTATTCCCTACTCAGATCATCGTACAAAGGAATGGCAGTAATGGCTTCCCTCCTTTGTGCTCAGGGCTAGAGGGATAGCATTACGAATAAGATTTTGTAACCTTTTCTTCTATACAATAAGTCTCCATGGTGTAGTGGTTAGAGTGTTTGTCTTTGGAGAGGGAGACCCGGGTTTGATCCCTATTCAGGTCATACCAAGGAATGGCAGTAATGGCTTCCCTCCTGTGTGCTCAGGGCTGCATGGATAGCACTACGACTGATGTATCAGTGTGAGGAGTACTGGTTATATACTCAGCAAATGTTGTGATATGACTGAAATACTGTTGAAAGCAGCTGAAACACATTTCAAACAAATACAATTAGCAGACGATTTTGAAAAGATTAAGACAAAAACATTGACATTCTTTATAAATTGGAATATAATTATTGTTTAGATATGAAATCATTTTGGGAAAAGCAAAAATTGCTCATTATGAGCTGCAGATGTGTCAATGTAGCTGCAAATGTTTGTTTTCCTGAAACTCAGCTCAGGTGTTAGCGCTTTCCAAAAGAAAACAAATCTGCAGCAGACGTCTTTGAAAATATCTAGGCAAAAATATTAACAAATCTATATATTACTAAATGAAAATATAATTATGGAAAAGAATTGAGAAAATATTGTGACAAAAGGAGAAATTGCTCTCGACCACAGAGGTGTCATTACAAATTTTAATTGAAGATGAACATTTTTCAATTTATGTGAAATATGCTTTTAATATTGTCAAGAATCGTTAAATTATTAACTCAGTTTAACACTTGTAACCATAAACTGTTCACCTTTATTAGTTTTTACAGTTTTCAGCGTCAAAACACTTTTTGGAACATATAGAAATTTGGATGTTGTAGAACTGACAGGTGTGAAGAAGTTCTCTCTTTAAGCACATCGGAACTGTGCCACAGGAAAGCTTACGTGTCACCATGTTATTGTCATTGGCTTTTTCAGCTCACTTGAGCATGAAGTGCTCTGGCTGAGCGGTTGTGATCACTAACATGTCCATTGTAGACTTGTCAGTTCAGTCTCATTTTCTTTCTCCTCCTAAACTAATGGACCATTTACCAAATAATATCACAGTGATGCTACTTCGGTGTCTCTCTACCAAAATTGTCCAAACCATTGTACTCTGCAGCACAAGATGGCTGACAGATCTAAAAATAGAAAAATCTGTAATCATCTCATTTACCACTGGCCCAATTTCAAAACGTTTTCACATGAATGTGCTTTTTGTTACACTCTACTCAAATTGTGCTAACCGTTCTGCTCTGTTACAAACAATGGCCACCAGAGCTAAAAATGGAAAGATCTTTAAACAACCTCTCCTAAAGCACTACCTCAATTCCCCTCTGGCCCAATTTAATAATGCTTCACCAGTCTCGGCACTACGGTCATGGTGGAGTGCCCTTGAGCAAGGCACATTTTCTAGCCTAGTACTGGTTTGTTTACCAAGGGATCATGAATAAGTGAACTGTTGCTGTGATATAACTGAAATAATGTTGAAAGCGGCGTAAAACCACAATAAATAAATAAAATAACGCTTCATATTACCCTCTACTTATTTGCACCAAAGCTGAAAATTGAAAAATATTTTAATGACATCGCTTAAACTATTGGTCCAAATTGTTCAAACTGTTCTGATCCACTGCACTAGATGACTGCTAGCGCTGAAAATAGATGTTTTCTACATACTCAAATAAAACAAAAGATCTGAGGTGAGCAAAATAGGACCATCATGGTCCCCATGTTTCCCAAATATGTGATTAAAGTTTTACATTAAAGAGATGCCATCAAGCAAATCATTGAAATATATAAAAATAGAAGCATAATTATTGATAAGTGTTGAAAACATTGGAGGAAAAGGAAACAATATAGTCTATGAGTCCAACCTAAGGTTGGAATATTCTACGCTCCCTTTTCTGTGTTGTTGCTTTGAAAACATGTGAAGACATTCAGAATAATAGATATCTTGTGAAAATTAAAATGACTTTATTTTCAATTTTGAGTTGAAGATATTGATGGAAATGGAAAAATTGAAAAATGATACACATGTATATTTTAACCCTTTCCCTCATACGACAATTCTGCAGCAGACGACTTTGAACGTATTTTGTCAAAAAATAGAAAACTCCATAATTGAATGGATAACCTATGACAAAAAGTGAAAAACACTGTGGCAAAAGATGAAATTGCACGTTTTGTGCAATTTCTTCTTTTGTCACTATGTTTTCAAAAAGCTGTCTGCTGCAGAGGCATCCGAAAGCGTCTATATGAAGGAAAGGTTTAAGCAAATCTGTTTCTGAAACTATTTTCATTGTTTGTTGATTCAAATTATTAGGCATCATTGTACCATGGTTTACCTAGCATTTAATATATAGAATCCGACCTGTGTGACTTGACCTCTCCAATGTGACTGGCGTCATAAACATCGCTTGTGCGAGCAATGTACTTTTTATTGACCCCGTTTTGGACTTGCATGAACATTTGAACGCATCTGATTCTGACAGTTTTGCAAACACTGTGGCAAACGGAAAAATTGCTTGTGATAAGCAATTCCCCATTACGACAATGTTTTCAATTTAATTCTATTAGTTATTTATAGAGATTTAACATACAGTTACCTAAGCCTTTTTGAAGTCATTTGTAGCCGAGCCCCGGTAGCTGAGTCGGTAGCAACGCAGGCTGTTAATCCAGGGGTTGTGAGTTCGAATCCCGGCTCGGCCAACTTTCTTTCTGACGATTGACACACGTCAATGTGACATGCGTCATTCGTCTTCCACCAATGGGCTAAATCTGTGTGGAAAATCAGCTAGTTGCTTGGGAAGATTGTTGTGTGGAGTACTGGTGTGAGAAAACCAGGAAATGCATGAGTAGGTGAGCTGGCCGCCGTGATATAACTGAGAAATTGTTAAAAACGGCGTTAAACCCCAATCAATCAATCGAAGTCGTTTGTTGAAGATTTGTTTATATATTGGAAAGGATTAAAGGTCAAGACATGCAGGTCAATTTTTACCTATAGTTTGATTATCTAATTGTTAACTATTGTAGTTTCAATAAAGACCTTATTTAGTTTTCTTTTAGTCTTTGTTGTATTTTACACCTTTCAAGTTATTTAGTTCTTTAGTTGATATTAAATCCCAATCTATCTACAACTTTAGACTAAATAACCCTGTTTTTACTCACAAATAAACCTAAGTGATCACCATAATCTTATTATTTCATTGTATCCACTTTAAGTTATATTTTATATATTTCAAAACCAGTCAATATTGAAAAAGTACCAAAATGGACCCTAACGGCTAGCTAGAGTATGATAAATATTGTTATACATGGAAAATATGGAAATCCTTTGAACCAGCTGTTTAAAGTGTAGAAATATACTACATGCCTTTCCATTATTTGGTTGTGCGTCCTGTTATATGGGATCATTAATCCATCCATTTTCTGTCCATCACACTTTCACCTACTGACCCAAGTATTGGTAGGGGACATTGGTTCTTTCAAGCAGAGCCCCTGTAGCTCAGTTGATAGCAAAGCGGGCTGTAGTTCCAAGGGTTGCCATTCGAAAGTCAATGAGACAAGTGATATTTATCTTCCAACAAAGGGCTAACACTAAACAGTCAATGTGAAAAAGCATCCAGTTGCTTGAATAGACTGTTATTTGGAGTACTGGTGTGTGAATGCCAGGAAAAAACACATGGGTAGGTGAACTGGTTGGCTTATATAACTAAAACATTGTTGAAAATGGTGTTAAACCCCAGTCAATCAAGTTCTCCTTCGATCTCTCTTGTTTAAATTAAAAGAATCTTTCAGACAAACTTTTCTTACAATGTTTTGTTTTGTTTTCTTGCAGCTCCTAATGGTACTTCTGTTCCTTACAAACTAGAAGAAGGTTCTAACTCGGTTAGATGTGAATATTCCGCAACTGAAGTGGGTAAGTCTAAAGTTAAATTATGTTGTATTTGAATTTTTTACCTCATATTATTTCAATAATGTTGTGCCCTTGACTGACACTTTATATAATGTTTATAAGAATGACAATGTTGTTGTTCGGGCGGACGGTGTCAAACTCACCTACGTTACAGAATATCTTTAGTGACGGTTGACATAATTATTGTAACCAAACTTGGTATGTAGAAAGTTTATGTAGACCTTTCATTGGATTGCATATCCATTTAGGTGTTCTACAGTTATTTCCTCATGAACTATGACTTCTTTGATACAAGTCAGAATTTACCTGCCCCTACCACTACATAATAGTGGCTGGCAATCGCCTTTAATGTTGGTAGCCTTTGGTCATACCTTTCGGAACAACATTGTGTTGACCAACCGGTTACAACTTTCAAATAGTATATGGGGGCTATATAGGAGTCACGCTTGTCAGTCAGTCGGTCGGTCGGTCGGTCCGTTGGTCTGTAGACATTTCTTGTGAACACTATTTCTCGGCAACCCTTGGTCAGAATTCAATATAACTTCACAAGAATGATTGATACCAAGCCTAGTTGTGCATATTATCGGCGTGTTGCACTGGAATTATTTTTAAATGAGTTTTGGCACCTTGAATTTCTCATACATATGTATATTGTCAGGCACCAGCTGGGGGTATTTATCACCTTCAGTGATATTTCTAGTTTATGTATTGATTCAAACATCAGGATGTATTGGTCCACTGTAGAGTTTTCGAAAATAGAGTTTATATTTACTAATTTATTGGCCGGATTGCTCTAGCAATTCCGGTCTATAGATTGGCGATGTCCGTCTGTCTGTCAACATTTTGGTTAAAGTTTCAGGTTGAGGCAAAATCTCAGCACTGGAAAGGGTTACAAACTTGAAACTTTGCCTGAAGGTAACCAGTAACAAGTTCTATTGATTCCTATGGTTACTTTGACCTTGACCTTGGTTTGTCGATTTTCAAGGTCAAATTGCCGACAATCCGGCCTTACCGTCTTCAGTGGTTTCTTGTTATATATGCAATAGCAATATCTAAGGGTAGGTAACCAATATAGTCACCATTGTTAGTTCATTCAAGACGTACTGATTTATTATAGTATGCTGGTTACCAGTCTACCTTTCACAGCTGTATGTTTGGACCTTTACTGAAATTTCTAATTTAATATGTATTTTCACTATTTTCTTTTCGTCAGGTGACCACACGATAGAGGTGAAATATGCCGATGTAGAGGTCAGTGGAAGTCCATTCTTGGCGAAAGCCTACAACACGGCGGCCATTACTGTAACAGATATCCCTGATGGTGTAGTGGGACAACCCATAGAATTTGGAAGTAAGATTTGTCTATAACCCTTTCCCTCATACAGCAAATCTGCAGCATACAACTTTGAAAACAACCAGGCAAAACTATGGAGAATCCCCATAAAATGAAAAGGGTTGAAAACATCGTGGCGAAATGAGAAATTGCTCGTTTTGAGCAATTTCTACTTTTGCAAAAATGTTTTCAAAAGTCGTCTGCTGCAGAGGCGTCAGAAAGTGTCCGTATGTGGAAAAGGGTTTTAAGTTTTTGCTCATCATGAGCGATTTTTCGTTAACTCACAAGGTTTTCATTTCTCTACCAAAACTCTACTATATGTATCAATCTTGCAAACAATAACCCCCCTTTCCAACATACAATAGATATGAAACAAATGACAAAAATATTGTCAAATATATGGCAGTTGTTAATTATAAGCAAGTTCTCCTTTTGCCACAATGTTTTCAAAAAGTCATCTGCTGCAGATGTGTCAAAAAGCATCTTTATGTTGGAAAGGCTTCAGTACTAAATATAGTGGAATCAGACCTGATGGAAATTTAACCCTTTACAACATACCACCAATCTATGGAAGACAACAGAAAACATCATCGAGGCAAATATATGTTAAATCTCTGTAAATCAAAGTATGATTATTGAATTAACTCTTTCCCTCATACGATAATTCTGTAGCAGACGACTTTGAAAGTATTTTGTCAAAACATAGAAAATCTCCATAATTTCTTCTTTTGTCACTATGTTTTCAAAAAGCTGTCTGCTGCAGAGGCGTCAGAAAGCGTCTATATGAGGGAAAGGGTTAAGTTGAAAACATAGTGACAATAGGAGAAATTAGTCATAATGAGCAATTTCTCCCTTTACCATAAAGTTTACAAATGTCGTCTGCTACAGATACATCGAAATATCGTCTGCAGGAGTCCATTAATCCCATTTCTATTTGACCAAAAACAGTTGATGTGACACAGGCTGGGGAAGGTCAGCTGGAGATAATGGTGAACAATGGTAATCTACCCAACACTGTGGAGTCGGATGTGACGGGCGTCTATAAACTGAGCTTTGTACCCGAAGAGGCCGGGAGACAAACCGTCGATATCATCTTCAATACCGAAACTCATCCTAGTAAGCTGAACGTTTAACTTAAATCTTCAACCCTTTTTAGCTCGACTTTTGAAAAAAAACGAGAGCTATTGTCATAACCCTGGCGTCGTCGTTGGCGTCGGCTGCGGCATGGTCGTCCGGTTAAGGTTTTTTGTTTACCTCATTTTTTTTTTTTCTGTTTTCTCCCTATCAGTCAAGCGTCTGTGCCGTACGCGGTGCTCTTGTTTGAAAACATAGTGACAAAAGAAGAAATTACTCAAAACGAGTAATTTCTCCTGTTGTCACAATGTTTTCCACTTTTCGTCATAGGTAATCCATTCAATTATAGAGATTTTTCGATTTCTTTTTGACAAAATATGTTCAAAGTCGTCTGCTGCAGAATTGTTATATGAGGGAAAGGGTTATGTGATAGAGGGAGACTAGGAATCCATCCCAGGTCTGATCATACTTAACCCTTTCCCTCATATAGACACTTTCTGATGCCTCTTCAGCAGACGACTTTTGAAAACATTGTGACAAAAGGAGAAATTGCTCAAAACGATCAATTTCTCCATTTGCCACATTGTTTTCAACTTTTTTCAGTAATAATACCTTCCTTTAGAGAGAGGGATTTTCCATATTTTCGCAGACAAGATTTCAAAGTTGTCTACTTCAGATTTGTTGTATGTGGGAAAGGGTTAACAAAACGCCTAGGTTGTTGTAGGGTTAGAATTACGACTGACTGACTGACTGGTGTCAGGATAAATGGACAAGTAGTACTTGTAACTGAAAAAAATTGTTGAAAGTGGCGTAAAACTCCAAACGATCAATTTATTAATAACAACGCCTAGATGTGTTGTTGTAGAGCATCTGCCTTGGGTACGGGAGTTCGCAACTTCAATCCCCTGCAAAGACTTTGAAAATGGTAGTAATGACTTTGCCTAATCCTGGCACTCAGGATTGTTGACTTAGCATTACAATTGACTTGCTGGTGTCGGGATAAATTGACCAGTAGTACTTGTAACTCACCCAGGAAACGCATGATATAACTGCGAACTTGTTGAAATGGTATAGAAATCCATACAAACAAACAAATTTATCTTTAGCCTACATACAACTAACTCAACAGCAGCGACTTTCATAACAACCTGTCAAATATAATGAAGCTAATTATTGCAATTAATAGATTAAAAACATTATGACAAAATGTGAAATTTCTCATTATAAGTGAGCAATTTTTTGCTTTGCTACAATATTATCAAAGGTTGTCTGCTTTACTGCATATGTGTCTAATCACGTCTGCATGTCGGAAACGGGTAGATTTTAGACTCGTCCAAAATAGAATGCAATTGAAGAAAATAATTGGAAATCCCGAAAAAGTAAACTAGGAGTAGAAACATTATTGAATAGCAGGAGATCATAATTACAGTACTAATATGTGTTATATTTCTGACCAAAGATTATATTTTAATTGTTTTCCTAATGGCATATTATATTTATTTTCATTGAAAATATCTCAATGTTTTTCTTTGGGCTTAACCCTTTCCCTCATATAGACGCTTTCTGACGCCTTTGCAGCAGACGGCTTTTTGAAAACATAATGACAAAAGAAGAAATTGCACAAAGCGTGTAATTTTTCCTTTTGCCACATGTTTTGACAAAATATGTTCAAAGTCGTCTGCTGCAGAATTGTCGTATAAGAGAAAGGGTTAACCTTATAGAATAAATAACGAGATTTAATTTCAGCTAATAAGAATCAATTAAAAAATTAAAGTAATGGCTTCCCTCCTTGGCGATAATAGCATTAACCCTTTCCCTCATATGACAATTCTGCAGCAGACGACTTTGAACGTATTTTGTCAAAAAATAGAAAATCTCCATAATTGAATGGATAACCTATGACAAAAAGTGGAAAACATTGTGGCAAAAGAAGAAATTGCACGTTTTGTGCAATTTCTTCTTTTGTCACAATGTTTTCAAAAATCTGTCTGCTGCAGAGGCGTCAGAAAGTGTCTATATGGGGAAAGGGTTAAGATAGATGTATTTGGGCCAGGATAACAAATGGCTATAGTACTACATGTAGTAGTTTATCCAGGAAATGCAATTGGAAACTGCATAAAAATATATATTGAAACAAATTATAATATTTTCTATTCTTTCTACAGATTGCCCAATCTCATGCAATGCCGTTGACCTCAGCAGATCATCAATTAGAGGCCTTGACCTTCAACTTCCTGTTGACAAGGTCGCCTCTTTTTATGTTGAGTCTGAAAATGTGAGAGATGATGTAAACGCCACCGTTGATGTGATCTGTAAGTTTACTGGATGCAGATTTTGTTTTTATGAAGTTTGGCTTGTTTTGCTTTGTTTTTACGGGTGGCATGATCTTGCATTGCCAGCCTTCTTGGCAGGGTGACACTTAACCCTTTCCCACATTTAGAACCTTTCTGACGCCTCTGCGGGGTTATGAGTTTGAATCCCGGCTCGGCCAACTTTCTTTCCGACATTTGACAAAAGTCATTGCGCCATGCGTCATTTGTCTTCCACCAATGGGCTAAGTCTATGTGGAAAAGCAGCCAATTGCTTGTGAAGATTGTTGTGTGGAGTACTGGTGTGAGAAAACCAGGAAACATATGAGTAGGTGAACTGGCCGTCGTGCTATGACTGAGAAATTGTTAAAAACGGCGTTAAACCCCAATCAATCAATCAATCAATCTGACGCTTCTGCAGCAAACGACTTTTGAAACTATAGCGACAAAAGGTGAAATTACTCAAAACAAGCAATTTCTCCTTTTGCCACAATGTTTTCAACTTTTTTCAATAATTGAACACTTATTGATGGATTTTTCTTATGTTTTTGCCAATATGTTTTCAAAGTCTTCTGCTGCAGATTTGCTGTTTGTGGGAAATGGTTAAAGATCACTTTTCAATCATCTATCTGTTTGTCTGTTTACTTGTCTGTTTGTTCCTAATGCTTTGACCTAACCCATTCTCCGATACACATCTGCAGAAGACAACTTTGAAATCATCGAGGCATAAATGTGGAGGATTTCTTTAAAGGAAAGCAATATTATTGAATAGAGTTGAACACATTTTGGCAAAAGTAGAAATTTCTCATTAAGACCAATTTCTTCTTTGTCACAATGATTTTATACTTATCCAGTAAACACTTGGAATTGGAGGGGAAGACTAACATAATGTCTTTAGCACATTATATGATATGTATAATGCACTGGTTGTATGAATGCTTTCGTTGTATATATAAGTTAACCCTTTCACCCAAGAAGACACATCCTGATGCATCTGCAGTAGAGATGACTTTTGAAAACATTTTGACAAAAGGGAAACTGCTCATCATGAGTAATTTCTCCGTTTGTCACAATGTTTTCAACTCTGTTTAAATTGTTATACCTATATTTGTAATAATTTTACTTATGTTTGCCTAGCTGTCTTCTAAGTTATCTGCGGCTATCTTGTTGTCTACGGGAAAAGGTCAAGAATTGTTCTAATTGTAATGGGCGTGGGGAAAATATGACAATAATTATCAGAATCTTTAATCATGAAATACATTGTATTAACTTTCGTCTTTGTTATGTTTGTTGCATAAAACATAAAACTAACAGCTAGAATATGGTTGTGGGCGTGGGGAAAATATGACAATAATTATCAGAATCTTTAATCATGAAATACATTGTATTAACTTTATTCGTCTTTGTTATGTTTGTTGCATAAAACATAAAACTAACAGCTAGAATATGGTTGTGGATTTGTATGATTTGTTCTTTATAATAGCATGTACATTTTTAGCTTGACTATTCAAAGAATATGAGAGCTATTACAGTCACTTGTGCGTCGGCGTCGGCTTTGCAACTTTGGTTAAAGTTTTGCATGCAAGGCTTTTTCTCAAAAGCAACAGATGCTATTGCTTTGAAACTAAACACACTTATTGGACATTATCAAATGACCTGGCAGGACAAGTCCCATAACTCTGTATCAGATTTTGACACAATAATGCCCCCTTTTTTACTTAGAAATTCTGGTTAAAGTTTTATGTGCAACTATATTAAGACTCCATATCTCTGTATTTACTTGATGCATTGCATTGAATGTTTATACAACCCTTCCCAATCATCACATCTATGTAGATATATCAAGTTAGATAACTCTATCCTGCATTTACTGCAAGTAATAGCCCTTTTTTTTTTGCATGCAACCACATTTAGAGTCCATATCCTAGTAATGACTTAATGCATTGCATTGAAACGTAATGCAACCCTTCTCAACCATCACACTTATATAAACAATCATGTTTGATAACTCTTTCCAGCATATAATGCAAATTATGGTTCTTTTTTTTACTTAGAAATTATGGTTAATGTTTTGCATGCTAGGTACTTTCATGGATATATATCAATAACCACTAATAATATTGACTTGAAACTTCATTCATGTCTTCAGGAGGGTCAGACAGACACGTTAGATAACTCTTGTATGAATTTAGTACAAATTATGGCCCTTGTTTGACTTTGGTTAAAGTTTTTCATGTATGGTACTATCATGCACATATCTCAGTAACCACTCAGGGATTGATTTAAAAGTTCAATATAGTCTTTAAAGGTATGAAACAATCAGGTTAGGTAACTCCTGACTGAATTTATTATAAATTATGGCTCTTTATGGCCCTTTTTGAAGTTAGAAATTTCGGTCAAAGTTTTACATCCAAGGCCTTTTCTCACAAACAGCAGATGCTATTCAAACAAGACTTATCCAACATGATTTATAGTTCTTTACTATCAAGCCGCTATCTCAGTAACATTACTGTTGTCTAGTATCAAATGGCCAAATAGTCGAGCATGCCGTCTTGCGGACAGCTCTTGTTATTATTTTATTGTTACTAAAATGATATGAATTATTGAATGGTTATAAAACAAAATGTATTTAATATTTTGACAGAGGGTGTTCTGTTTATGAAAGCAGTTGATTTCAACATGTGAAGGTTATCTATGTAATTGCTAGTCTTTTGTATATCAATTATTTCATACCTCACATATTATTGTTTGCTCTTATTATCCCCTTCCCACATACAGACAAATGATGACGCTTCTGCAGCAGATGACTTTTGATAACATTGTGGCAAAAGGAGAAATTGCTCATTAGAAGCAACTTCCAAAGTTGCCACATTGTTTTAAATTTTATTTTTTTATTGTTCTTTCATTTATAGTGTTTCCATACTTTAAACCAGGGATGTAGGTTTTATCTACGACCCTGTTTAAACTAAACATCTCCAAAGTTGTCTGCTGCAGATTTATTGTATGTGGGAAAGGGTTATACAATGTTTAGCATCCCATTTCAAAATAAGTCCCTAACACCAGATTAGAAATTGATAAGTTTACAGACCATTGTATTTTTAGCTTGTCTGTTTTTCGAAGAACAAAAGTCGGCCTATCGTGATCTCTTGGCGTCATCATGCAGTGTCCAACAGTCTGCGTCATCGTAAAACTTAAACCTTGCTTCACAACTCAAAAACCAGTCAACATTTACAAATGAAACTTAGAACTATTGTTCCATCAAGAACAATAAGCATGTCTAGATCGACTTAGAAAAAAGTAGATGAGTGTTGGTTTTCGCTCTGCGGCACTCTTGTACCCACTTCGGCCAGGGCTCTCTTAGTTTTTGTGATTCGTATCTTGGTAGGAGGACACTTATGGACCACTTCTCCATTTTCTTTATGTCTCAATGGTGTAGTGATTATACATCCTTGGTACCCAGGCTAATATACATACACTATTAGTATGAATAGCCTGGGTACCAAGGATGGTGATGGGTATCCAACTTGGAAGTGGGAGACCAGGGTTAGATCCCATGTTAACCCTTTCCCTCATACAACAATTCTGCAGCAGACGACTTTGAACATATTTTGTCAAAACCTAGAAAATCTCCATAATTGAATGGATAACCTATGACAAAAAGTGGAAAACATTGTGGCAAAAGGAGAAATTGCACGTTTTGTGCAATTTCTTCTTTTGTCACTATGTTTTCAAAAAGCCGTCTGCTGCAGAGGCGTCCGAAAGCGTTTATATGAGGGAAAGGGTTAAACAAACAAAATATATGTAATGTAATAATAATTTGGAAGTGGTAAGTCAACATAACAGTGATATGTCACCCCTATTAAGGACTTTTCAAAGTTTTGGAGGGAATAATGTAATCCTTGATCATTTATTGTTTATAATAAATAAAATCATGTAAAGAATGTGTTTTAAAAACTGGCATGTTGCATTTTGAAGATACATAATTATGTAAATAACATTGGTTCGGTCGTTTTGCATGGATGCAAGAATTTATCGCATGAAGATTAGAGTGCCAATTGTTGGAATTTCTGACTGGTAAGTATCTTCTTTTGTTGTATCAGTTACATATTTTAAAGAATAATATTTAAAAAACTTTTTGAAAATTATTTCTTTCGTGTGCTGTGAAATATAAATTTTAAGGTAATGCAAACATTGGAATATTAGCATATTTTGTCCATGAGAAAATGGGAATCTGAGGTAGAGTGTGGGCTTCTTGATTCAAAGGTTGTGTATTCGGCTCCACTGAGATCGAGATCAGGGTTACCCTTTTGGTTCTTCACACACTCGCAGCACAAGAACCAATTTCGTAATGGGCAAGGCATATAGCCTTAGGTACTGGTTTGTTTGCCCAGGGATCATGAATAAGTGAACTGTTCCCATGATATACATGTAACTGAAATAATGTTGAAGATGGTGTAAAATCCCAATAAAACAAAAAAATACTGATTTTTGTATTCAAAAAGCATTTGTCATGAATGATAAGTATAATCAGTTAAAACTGTTTTCATAATAGCTCCATAAGTACATAAGTGTAAACTAAGCAGTCAGTGTATTGATTGTTTTTCCCACTTTGTGTCTTTCCTCTGTATCAATATTTCACCTACTTTTAATGACAACAGTCATTTGTCTTCAACTAATGAGCTGAACTCTATGTTGGAAATTGAATAGGAAGAAAGTTGTTATGGAGTACAGGTGTGAAAAGGCCAGGAAACAAACATTTAGTGAACTGGCAGCCAGGGTATAACTGAAATACCATTGAAACAGGTGTTAAATTCCTATCAATTGATCAACAACATGTTAAAATAACTTTAATTCTTAAAACTTCATTTAACAGAATGCATCTTTGATTTACTCATGCATAATTTGATTCTGTTTGTATGCAGCACCTTTAGGACAAGATCTTCCTGTCACATACAAAATGGAAAGGCCGGGTTTACAAAGAATAGAATTTGTACCAAAGGATGTTGGTAAGTAAGAAATTAATTTTCATGATTTAAGGAATATCTTTGAAGCATTGCAAACAGAAATGTTTTAACCGTTATTGTAAGGAAGTTCATGCACCATTTTTGTATTGGACCTATTTTTTGATGTACCTTCCCATAATTAGCAGGGTGAAACCTAAGGAACACTTCTTAACATACTCTGATGTTATTGGCCAAAAAGTTTATTCTGCAAGGCGCGAAAGTAAATAAATTCAAAAGAAAATGGCAGACAACACATATTGTGCCTTTGAACACATTTATTTTCAAAAGACCATATTAGAAGTGGTAAAGGAGCCCTTAACCCTTTCCTACATACAACAAATCTGCAGCAGATGACTTTCAAAACATCTAGAGAAAAATATTGCAAATCTTTCTACACATAAGTGTTAAAAGAGAGTTGAAAACATTTTGGCATAAAGAGAGATTTCTCATAATGAGCAATTTATACTTTAGCCTCAATGTTTTCAAAAGTCATCTACTGCAGAGGCGTCAGAGAGCATCTGTTTGTGAAAATGGTTAACCAGCATTTTCTCTCTTACTATTTTATTAAATCCTATGTTATGGTACTTAACCCTTTCCCACATATAGATGCTTTCTGAAGCCTCAGGAATCCGCTGTGGTCGAGTGGTTAGCGTCGGGGATTTCGAAACCGGGTGTCCCGGGTTCGATCCCCAGTCACGGCACTATGGTCATGGTGGAGTGCCCTTGGGCAAGGCACATTTTCTAGCCTTGTACTGGTTTGTTTACCCAGGGATCATGAATAATTAAATTTAATTGCGCGCTAAATGACCTTAGCTGTCGATGCGCCATAAAACAATATACATTCATTCTGAAGCCTCAATGAAAGCAGACAGCTTTTGAAAACATTGTGACAAAAGAAGAATTGCTCATAATGAGCATTTTCTTCTTTTGCCACATTTATGCTTTCAATGATATTTATTGATTATACTTTCATTTATAAGATGTTTTATAGTTTTACCTAAATGTTTTCAAAGTCATCTGCTGCAAATTTGTGGTATGTGAGAAATCATATTTACGAGATGCTTGTTTTGAATACCCAAAACACAGGTATATGAGGTCATGTAAGGATTGAAGAACATGGAATATTATCCTTATTAACAATTACATGTACAAATAATATGTTTGCTGTAATTCCAGGAGTCCACAATATAAAGGTGACCTACCTGGGTGGTCATATAGATAGAAGCCCTTACCAGGTGAAAACCTATGACCCCAAACTTGTACTTCTCTCAAAGATGCCACTTGGAATTCTTGGTATACCATTCAAGTTTAGAGGTAAGTCGTACACATGTAAGAGCGGTTTCTGACAACAGTCTTCTGCTGCAGATAAGTTGAGATTGATCTGCAGGGAGGAAAGAGTTAATCCTTTCCCACTTACAGATGCATCTTCAGCATACAATTGTTTAAACACATTGTGGAACAATCAGATTTGTTACATGTAGGAAAGGGTGATGCTGCTGTAATTTCTCAATAAATTCAGAATCATGTTAATTTCAGAAATTGGTAAATAAAGAATATTTTGATGTTGACTCTTTTGAGGCCATATTTGACACTTTCCCACATAGTTACATCAAATCTTCTTGGAAATTTCAGGCAGAAATATGAAGAAAGCTCTATAATTGAAAGTATGATTATTGAATAGAGTGAAAAATATAATTGCATAAGTCCTTTAACCCTTTCCCTCATACAACAATTCTGCAGCAGACGACTTTGAACTTATGTTTTCAAAAAGCCTTCTGCTGCAGAGGCGTCAGAAAGCGTCTATATGAGGGAAAGGGTTAATATGTCTGTAGGTCAAAAAGGGTTAACCCTTTCTCATATACAACACATTAGCAGCAGACGACTTTGTAAAACATCTAGGTAAAATTATGGAAAATCTATATTTTAAGGGAAACTTTAATTATTTGAAAAGTGTTGAAAACATTGTGGCCAAAGGAGAAATTTCTCGTTGTGAGCAATTTCTCCTTATGCCACAATATTTTCTCAAAAATGTCAGCTGCAGGGGCGTCAAAATCAGTATGAGAAAAAAATGTTAATGTAGCAGGATGATGAGCAATCAATGAATTTGTTTCTCACAATGAGTGCATGACCTAGTTGAAACTATCAATGATCCAATTGCAGTGCTTGGTGAACTGGCTGGTGACGGTAAGATGGAAGTGATGGTGGAGGCTGAAGGGGACAGAATTCCTTGTGAACTGCAGGCCATAAGGGAGGGAACTTTTGAGGTGACTTTTAAGGGAGAAGGGGAAAGAACTCATACATTGAACATTCTCTTCAATGGAGATCATATTCCAGGTAGGTGTATGCTGTGTGTTTCTTTAAATTGACATAACCTTTTGCCCTCATTGAGATGATTGATTGATTGAGGTTTAACGCCGTTTTTAACAATTTCTCAGTTATATCACGGCGGCCAGTTCACCTACTCATGCATTTCCTGATTTTCTCACACCAGTACCCCACACAACAATCTTCCCAAGCAACTGGCTGCTTTTCCACATAGACTTAGCCCATTGGTGGAAGACGAATGACGCATGTCGCATTGACTTTTGTCAACTCATTGAGATGCATTTTTACATGTCTGCAGACTATAAAAGTGGTAATAATGGCTTTCCCTCCTTGGCATTTGGATTGACTCGCTGGTGTCAAGATAAACGGACCAGGTGTACTGGAAACTTGCCCATGAAGTGCTGTGATATAACTGAAAAATATCAAAACGTGGCTTAAACACGGTTCAAACAAACAAATTTGACATGTTGTTGACTGCTGAGAACATGCAAGGTTGATAAAAATGTAGCATTGGAATTTCTAAAACACAAACATGGACATCTTGTTTCGGCAACAAGAAAGTTGTATGCTGCAAATTTGTCAAATCTCAGCTGTTTCAGGGGAAAAGCGGGATCGTACTTCTTACCAATTTATTCAAACTGGAAATTTAACCCATTCCTACTTGCAGCCGCATATAGGTGCATTTGAAGCAGACATGTTTTTAAAACATAGTTGCAAAGGAGACAATTTCTCCTATTACAGAATTATACAACTGTATTCAATAATTATACTTTCCTTTTTTTCCATTTTGTCTATATGTCTTCAAAGTCATCTGCTTCAGATTTGTTGTAAAGGGGTTTAAAATATTTCTTATTACAGGTAGCCCCTATTCCGTCAATTTTGCGGATGTGGACAAGATCAAGATCTTCAAACCCAACCAGTTTTTGGTAGCATGTGACCACCAGATACAACTACAAATGACGTCTGCTCCGATCGCAATTGATGATTTAGTGATCTATATTGAGGGTATGTTTCAAATTTTTAAAAAAGAAATGTTCTGTTTGCGTCAGTGTTTTCAATTTTATTCAATGATTATTCTTTCTTTCAGTGATTTTCCATATTTTTCTATAAGTTGCTCACAGTAGAATATAGTGATCAAATAAGTTGACTCCACATCAAAAGTAAAGGCATTTCTTCTTCTTATATGATCAGAACCGTGTAGTGGTTATAGCGTCCACCTTGGGAGCCAGAGATCAGTGTTTGATCTCTGGTTACGTCATACCAAAGATATTCAAAATGGTTGTAATGGCTTCCCTCTTTGACGCTCAGGATTGCAGGGATAGCATTACATCTGATGCATCTGTGTTAAGATAATAAAACCAGTATTAACAGGGAATTTTGTTATATAACTGAAATATGGATGGAAGCATCATAAAACACCACTAAAAAAAAAAGAAATTGTAGAAAAGAAAAACAGTGAAATCATGATCAAGTTAGATCTGGATCATTGCTGGTCTAAAAGTGCTGAAGGTTGTTTTTTAGTTTCACATTGGAAAAAAACCTATATTGCAGGTCCACTCTACAACAGGGTACCATACACAATAAGAAATACTGGAGATAGAATGTACAGTCTAGACTGGGTACCAATCAAAGCAGGAAATTATGACATTAGTGTGAAATATGGGGATGTGATACCAGTCTGGGGTAGTCCATTGAAAATGAAGGCCTACGATTCCAGGAAAGTGAAAGTTCTCGATTATTACTGTACACCGACTGTTGGGGAAAGATATTTCATGAAAGGTAAGTCAGAGGGCTATAGACAGGAAAGAGAAATTTGGTCTTTTCCCCACGACATCTTTTTAGTTTCCTAACCAACCTACGGCCAGGTTTTACCAAAGACTTTAAAAATGGTAGTAAAGGCTACCCTCCATGACACTCGAGGTTGCCTGGTTTGAATTGCGACAGAATGACTGACGGACCAGTAGTACTGGTAGCTTATCTAGGAAACGCAGTGAAATAACTGAAAAAATTATGTAAGCTGTGTAACACCAAACAATCAATCAACCATCCAACCTAATGTTGTGGGTATTCAATATATTGTCTCAGTGAGACGATTCTTTTTCGGTACTCATGCAGGGTTTAAGGGTCGAAAATATCTCCTTTAGCTACAATGTTTTAAGTGTTTTCAAAATATATACAGCCATTTAATGAAAATGTCATTTGATTTGCCTGCTGCAGACTTGTTGTATGAGGGAAAATGTTAACCCTTTCCCACATACAACAAATCTGCGGCAGACAACTTTGAAATTATCAAATCCAAATTGTAGAAAATGTCTATAAATTATAGTATGATTATTGAATAGGTTTGAAATCATTGTGGCAAATGGAGAAATTGCTCTTTATGAGCAATTTTTCCTTTGGCCACACTGTTTACAAAAGTCATCTGCTGCTATTGCGTCAAAATGTGTCTTCCGGTGAGAAAAGGTAAAGACTCAAAACTTTCTCCTTTAGGTACAAAGTTTTTAAACTCTTCAAAACATATAAAGTGATTTACAGCAAATTTCCATATTTAAACTTAGATGTCGTCTGCTGCAGATTTGTTGTATGAGGGAAAAGGTTAATAATAACAAATTGTTTATATTTTCTACAGTGGACGTTAAGGAAGCTGGCGAAGGTGACCTTGGAGTAGTTATACTCTCTGATGGAGATACCGTCCAATCAGCAATCAACTCCACAGCTGACAAAGGTCAAATGAATGTGACCTTTGACCTTGACAAGGAGAAACTGTATGAAATATTTGTCACATTCAATCAAGAACCAGTACCTGGTAAGGACTCTCATGTTTTTTAGTTGCCTGCCTTGGCAACAGATTACGTCCCTGTCTATCACACACTTTTAACACATTACTTCACACAGGCGATATTTGACACCTGCTATTGCAAACGACTTTTGAAAACATTGCAATAAAAGGTGAAATTGCTCAAAACGAGCACTTTCACCTTTTATTGCAATATTTTGAACTCTTTATCAATATAATTTTTTCAATTTTCTAGATTGGTGAAATTGATCGTCTGGTGATTGTAAAGTAGACGACCTATGAAAAGCCATGTCAAATAATGGGTTAAGAAGTCTGTGCCACCAGTATAGTGCCATGCCAGCTGGCCCAATTCGCAATTCAACAATTTTACGTTATATTCATAGAATTAGCTATTATCATTTACAAATGAAAAGCTGGACAGCCTCATTTCTAAAATATGATAGAGATATTGAACAGACATGAAACATGAATGTCTAAAATGCTATTGTGTAAGTTTTTGACTGCTGAGCCACCAGTTTAGTGCCAGACTAGCCTGCACATCACAACGTCTGGCCAGGCTCTGTAGCATTGGCTTCCCAACTGAACATTTCTACCTTGATATTTCTAAAAATGGCTTTTAACTCTTCAAAAAACCAAGCTGAACATGCTTATTCTTAGCTTGTCTGTTATTTCTAAGACAAAAAGTTGGGCTATTTTGATACCCTTGGCGTCGTCTGTGTCTGTGTCGTCACAAAACTTTAATGTACCTCATAATCCAAAAACCATTTAACATTTTCATATGAAACTTGGTACGCATGTTCCTAGAAACAATATGCATCTCTATACCTAGTCACACAACTTTAATAATTATTCAGTAATGCCCCTTTTTCGACTTAGAAAAAAACCAGACAAGCGATGGTGTTCTCTTGTAGAGCTCTTGTTAAAATTCAGCATTTTAAGGGCTACTTTCATTTACTTTTCAGGTTCCCCGTTCAAGATTGATCTCGGGGCGGATGATCTGGATACCAGAGCTGTGGCGCTACTGAACACAAAATATTTTATTGTTCCAACCCTCCAGTGGTACTTTCTGAACATGATTGGTCAATATGTACCATGTGACCTCTTGACATTGTACATAACAGGTTGCCATGGTTATCCGTTTTTCTGGTCTGCATGGAGGAAATTGATACTGATGCAACCTTAAAGTGAAGCATGGTATTTTAATGCATTAACGGATGAATTAAAATTTAATATAAAATAGCTGTATGATATATTTTGTTGTCTTTGCATGAGTAATTGATAAGGAAAGGTGACTATTTAATCCTTTCACACATGTATAGCATTTTGACACCTTTAAAGCAGAAAACATTGAAAACATAGCAATTGGCAAAAACATGAAATTGCGCATCATGAGCATTTTCCCCTTTTGCTACGAAATTTTTCAACTCTTCATTAGGTATATTTTCATATACTAAATAATTTGAATGAATTTTGGGTAAAAGTGCTAATAAACTTTTGTTTCTCGAAATAAGCAAAGATTTCTAATGTACTTTTCAATGTACTTTTGCTCTGGAATTGATATAATTGTTATGACCCTTTTATTTTATCCAGTGTATTTGCATATACATGTATTTGTATATAAACTATAGCTATAGGCTATGATGTTTAGACGATCATGTCTATATGATATAGTTGTAAGCTATGATGATTTAGGAATCATGTCTATAAACTATAGCTAAAAGCTATGATGGTTTAGAGAATCATGTCTATAAACTATAGCTAAAAGCTATGATGGTTTAGAGAATCATGTCTATAAACTATAGCTAAAAGCTATGATGGTTTAGAGAATCATGTCTTAAGCTTAGTTATAAGCTATGTCTATGATGGTTTAGGAATCATGTCTATATACCAAGTATTGTTCAATGCTGGGAACCAAATGAAATATTATTTATGCATGTTATGATATAAACTTGTTATAAACTATAGTTATGTAATAACTCTTTATTGCATGTTTCTCTATGAAATAAAATATATCAATGTAACCATGACCAAAACCCCCACTATTCATGCTGTTCTCCTAACCATATCCCTCTTGCAGACACATTTGCAGCAGATGACTTTTGAAAACAATGTGGAAAAAGGAGAAGCTGCTCATTATGAGCAATTTCTCATCTTGCCACTCTGTTTTCAACTCTATCTTATAGTTCTATTTTCATTCAGAGATTTTCCATGATTTTGCCTCCTCTATGTTTTCAAAGTTGTATATGGCACATTTGTTGAAAGTGGGAAGATGTTAACATAAGCATACATTTTGTCTGGGGGGTGTTTTTCTTTTTATATTTTGTAAAAGGTTAATCATGGCTGTTTCAATTAAACAATTATGAGCTTCATCTTTGTGTTGTCTACAGAGACTTTAAGATTAATTTTGTTAACCCTTTTCCACCTGCAAACGCATTTCAACGCATCTGCAGCAGACGAATTTTTGAAAACATTATGGCAAAAGGAGAAATTGCTCATCAAGGGCAATTGCTCCTTTTGTCACAATGATTTCAACCTTATTCTATAATTATTTACTCTTATTCATAGAGATTTACTATTGCCTAGATATTTTAAAAGTCGTCTGCTCCAGATTTGCTGTATGTTGGAAAGGGTCCAGGGATATTTCATGTGTTGTATCTTGATTGTTTAGTCAATATTTTTTCACAATTATTATAAAAACATTGTTATATCAACTACTTTGGCACTTGGCCTTCTTGGAAAACTACAAATAATGTCAACAGACTACCCAGTGTCCATCTTTGGAATAGGCACAGGAAATCCGCCATTGGGATAATTGTTGCCATGAATGCATGGCGTCATTTCTTTTAAGGTTATTTCAACTTGGCAAAGCATCAAGTGGTGCAATGCCATTTTTAGCTCGACTATTCGAAGAATATGAGAGCTATACTACTCACCCTGGCGTCGGCGTCGGCGTCGGCGTCCACGTCACACTTTGGTTAAGGTTTTGCATGCAAGTTCTTAAATACTACATGTATTGCATTGAAACTTTCTACAACCCTACCAAACTATCACACCAATGTAGATTATCAAGTTAGATAACTCTATCCTGCATATTATGCAAGTTATGGCCCTTTTTTACTTAGAAATTCTGGTTAAAGTTTTGCGTGCAACTAAAGTAAGAGTCCATATCTCAGTATTTAATTGATGTATTGCATTGAAACTTTATACATCACTACCCAACTATCACACCTATGTAGATTATCAAGTTAGATAACTCTATCCTGCATTTTATGCAAGTTATGGCCCTTTTTTTACTTAGAAATTCTGGTTAAAGTTTTGCGTGCAACTAAATTAAGAGTCCATATCTCAGTATTTACTTGATGCATTGCATTGAAACTTTCTACAACCCTACCCAACTATCACACCTGTGTAGATTATCATCTAAGATAACTCTATCCTGCATTTTATGCAAGTTATGGCCCTTTTTTTACTTAGAAATTCTGGTTAAAGTTTTGCATGCAACTAAATTAAGAGTCCATATCTCAGTATATACTTGATGCATTGCATTGAACCTTTATACAACCCTACCCAACTATTACACCTATGTAGATTAACAAGTTAGATAACTCTATCCTGCATTTTAGGCAAGTTATGGCACTTTTGTTTACTAAAAAATTATGGTTAAAGTTTTGCGTGCAACTAAATTAAGAGTCCATATCTCAGTATTTACTTGATGCAATGCATTGAAACTTTCTACAACCCTACCCAACTATTACACCAGTGTAGATTATCAAGTATGATAACTCTATTCTGCATTTTATATAAGTTATGGCCATTTTTTTACTTAGAAATTCTGGTTAAAGTTTTGCATGCAACTAAATTAAGAGTCCATATCTCAGTATATACTTGATGCATTGCATTGAACCTTTTTACAACCCTACCCAACTATTACACCTATGTAGATTAACAAGTTAGATAACTCTATCCTGCATTTTAGGCAAGTTATGGCACTTTTGTTTACTAAGAAATTATGGTTAAAGTTTTGCGTGCAACTAAATTAAGAGTCCATATCTCAGTATATACTTGATGCATTGCATTGAAACTTTCTACAACCATACCCAACTATTACACCTGTGTAGATTATCAAGTATGATAACTCTATTCTGCATTTTATGCAAGTTATGGCCCTTCGTTTACTTAGAAATACTGGTTAAAGTTTTGCGTGCAACTAAATTAAGAGTCCATGTCTCAGTATATACTCGATGCATTGCATTGAACCTTTATACAACCCTACCCAACTATCACACCTATGTAGATTATCAAGTTAGATAACTCTATCCTGCATTTTATGCAAGTTATGGCATTTTTTTTACTTAGAAATTCTGGTTGAAGTTTTGCGTGCAACTAAATTAAGAGTCCATATCTCAGTATTTACTTGATGCTTTGCATTGAAACTTTCTACAACCCTACCCAACTATCACACCTGTGTAGATTATCAAGTATGATAACTCTATCCTGCATTTTATGCAAGTTATGGCCTTTTTGGACTTAGAAATTCTGGTTAAAGTGTTGCAACTACATTTAGAGTGTAATCTCAGTAACAACTTGAAAAAATTGTATTGAAACTTCATACAACCTTTCCCAAGTGCACAACTATAAACACAACCAATTAAGATAACTCTATCCTGTATATGGTGCAAATTGTTGCCCTTTTTTTACTTAGAAATTATGGTTAAAGGTTTGCATGCAACTACATTAAGAGTCCATATCTTAGTAACTACTTGATGCATTCCATTGAAAGGTTATACAACCCTATCTAACCATCACACCTATGAAAATAATCATGTTAAATAACACTATCCTGCATATAATGCAAATTATCACCCACTAAGAAATTGTGGTTAATGTTTTGCATGCAACTACATTAGAGTCCATTATCTCAGTAACTTAAATAAGCGTTGGAATAGTCGAGCGCGCTGTCCTCCGACAGCTCTTGTTTCAGTTGCTTTGTTTCAGTTTCATGGAAAATCTCGATGCTTGTTGTCTTTCTTTAAAAAAAGGCGAAACAAATTATTCTCCTTATTAAATAATTATCCGTCATTTAATTGTGCCACGAAAGTTTTTAAGTTGCAAGTAAGTTTAAAATTAAACAAAAGAATATCAGATATTGTATGGTCCATGTAAATGAAACTGTGACATCATGAATACATAACAGGAAGGTCAGTTTACAAAAAAAAAATGTAATATATTTACCTATCACATGACTGCTGCAGTTCAATTGATATGCAGAAGACACACATACAATGGTGTTTATTTCTTGTTCCCAGCTCCAGCAGGTGATAGAGTCCATGCTAGTGTTTACAAAGAGGGAAGCAGCGAGTTTAGAGTGGAATGGACACCAAGAGTACCAGGTAAGAATGTTTTTTTTTCTCAACTTGCATTCTTAACCCTTTCACATATGAAGACACATTTGACGATTCTTACAAACAATGAAGAAATTTATCATACTGAGCAATTTTTCCCTTTGTCGCAATGTTTTCAATGGTACTCAATAATTAATTTTAAGAGATTTTCAATAAATTCCGCTACATGTTTTCAATGTTGTCTGCTGCTGATATGTCACATGTGTTAAAAGATTACAACATCACCTGAAAACAAGCCTTGCGTAAATTGACTCACATTTTTCCTTCATGGTTAAACAGTGAACAAAAATTAAAATATCTATAATAAAAAAAGAATTAAAAATGAAAAAAAAAAAATGAACATTGGCCATAAGTTGTGAGCTGTCGGTCAACTATTATTTTATATTTGGCATGAGTGTTTCTTGTGAAAACTATTCTAGTGATAACATACAGTTTGACATCGTGACCTCGATGAAGATTGACAAAAGTCATTGTGAGTAGTGCCATTCATCTTCCACCGATGGGTCTAAAAATAGTTTTTTGTGGGAAGGTACTGTAGCCAGTTGCCTGGAAAGAATGTTATGTGGAGTACTGATGCTGGAGACCCTGGAAATGCATGCTAGATTAACTGGCTGCCATGATATAACTGACATACCATTGAAATCAGAAATCAATCAATCAATCTTGTGACCTTCACATTGACCTCTGACATCCATTAAAAAGAAATGTTGGTGTTTCACAAGCACCCTGTTTCAAATGTATTTATGTTTCTATGCTCTGTTTTAAAGGCCGTCACACAGTAACTGTTTCAAATGTATTTATGTTCCTATGCCCTGTTTTGAAGGCTGTCACACAGTTACTGTTGTTTCTATGCTCTGTTTTAAAGGCCGTCACACAGTAACTGTTTCAAATGTATTTATGTTTCCATGCTCTGTTTGTACAGGCCGTCAAACAGTTACTGTTGTTTCTATGCTCTGTTTTAAAGGCCGTCATACAGTAACTGTTTCAAATGTATTTATGTTTCTATGCTCTGTTTTAAAGGCCGTCATACAGTAACTGTTTCAAATGTATTTATGTTTCTATGCTCTGTTTTACAGGCCGTCACACAGTTACTGTTTCAAATGTATTTATGTTTCTATGCCCTGTTTTAAAGGCTGTCAGACAGTAACTGTTTCAAGTGTATTTATGTTTCTATGCTCTGTTTTACAGGCCGTCACACAGTAGATGTGATATATGACAACATACAGGTCAGTGGAAGTCCATTCTACGTAGATGTGTGTGATCTATCATTAATCCGAGTAGACAACTTCAGAAGTGGCAATGTAGGCGATGAAGCTGGATTCAGTGGTAAGTTATTGTCTCCCTTTCATCAACTAAATAAACAAGTTCTTAGTAGTTTCTTTATGTAGACTGCCCTGGTATCTCAGTCGGTAATGATGCCGGCTGTCAATCCAGGTCTTGTGAGTTTGAATCTCAGCTCAGCCAACATTCTTTCCAACAATTGACAAAAGTCACTGACAAGCGTCATTTGTATTTCACTAATATGCTAAGTCATTGTGGAAAAAGCAGCCAGTTGCTTGGAAAGTATGTTATGTGGAGTACTGGTGTGAGAAAGCTAGGAAACTCGTGAGGTGAACTGGCCGCCGTGATATGATTATTTTTTTTTGGAAAATGGCGATAAACCCTAATTAATTAAAAGATTATGTTGAAGTTGGAAGTATCACTTATCAATTTCCCTCATAGAGACACATTTTGATGCTTCTGCAACACACAACTTTTGAAAATATTATGACATAAGAGGAAACCCTAGTTTCATATTCGCCGACAACCATTCCAGATATTGTTCTCATTTTAATTAAAGTTGCACAATTAATGAATGGCTAAACCATAGGGTTCAGACAATCAGAAATTCTGTTACTTTAAATTTTATAATATTCTAGAATTAGAATTATAATGAATTTAGAATGCTTGATGCATGCAGGCCCTAGTCGCCTGACCTAAATCCTATATTTCAGTTGACTTCAGTCCCTGTGGTACCCTAGACCAGGATATCCAGATCATCAGTCCATCTGGACCCGACGTTGTTTACGACAGTCGTGAACTCGGTTACCTATGGAAGGACTACTTCTACGAACCCGAGGAGCCTGGGATATTTAAAATCTTTATCAAATATGGCGGCTTTGAACTTCCAGGTAGGTGGCTGATTATTTATACAGTTGTACAGGTTAACCCTTTCCAACATAAGACAATTCTGCAGCAGACGACTTTGAACATATTTTGTCAAAACATAGAAAATCTCTATATTTGAATGGATAACCTATGACTCAAAGTGGAAAACATTGTGGCAAAAGAAGAAATTGCTTGTTTTGAGCAATTTCCTCTTTTGTCACTATGTTTTCAAAAAGCCATCTGCTGCAGAGGCGTCAGAAAGCATCTATATCAGGGAAGGGGGTAATCCTTTCCCACATGCAACAAATTTGCAGCAGACGACTTTTAAAACATCTTGGCAAAAATATGAAAAATCTCTGTAATTGAAAGAATAATAATTTAATAGAGTTGAAAACATTATCGCAAAGGAGAAATTGCTCATTATGCACAATATCTCCTTTTGTCACAATGTTTTCATATGTTGTCTGCTGTAGGTAAGTCAAAATGAGTTTACTCTTCCACACATGCAGAGATATTATGCAGTAGACATCTTTTGTTCAGCATGAGCAATTTATCATTTTGTCACAATGTTTTCAACTCAATTTAATAAGTTTAATTTTAACTAATCATAATTGTCCATACATTGCATAGATGTTTTCGAAGCCGTCTGCTGCAGATGTGTTGTATGTTGTCTAGGAAAATTGTCTAGGTGGGAAAGGGTTAGTGCAATATCACTGATATTGTGTTACATGACTATTATATGTGTTGAATTTAGAAAGAATGATTTAGAAAGATTTATTTAGCTAAGTCTTCACTCCCTGTTCAATATATACCTGTAGTTACCTCTGTCCTTTACTGTAATATGTGCTTTTAACAAACGCTAAAACTATTTGGCGTTGCCATTTTGTGCTGTTCAAGTTTTATCTTAAAATCAGACAATAACAAATGTATTGAATGAAACTCCCTCCTTGCTGGTTGTATAGTAAAATCAAATGAATCAATACAAATATTGGTAAGAAAAGGAAAAGGAATGGGAAATCCAATTTGAAACAAATGCATTAAATGTTAGAGATATCTCAAGGTGAAAATCTGGAATGAAGTAAATGTGACTATAGGATATTTCAAAATGGTAACCCAATCATATGAAACAATGTGAAAGGTACAGATATGTATAAGGGATTATGTGGTGTGAAGTAAAACAGAAGTCATGAATATCTCAAGATGATAATCTGATTATTTGAAGTTATGCCAAAGTTACAAATATCTCAAGATGATAATCTGGAATGAAGCAATGCCAACGTTATAATGGATAGCTAGCACAAGATGATAATCTGGTAGAAGCAATGCCAAAGTCATGGATATCTCAAGATGATAATCTGGTATGAAGCAATGCCAATGTTATAGTTGTGGATAGCATGAGATGATAATCTGGTATGAAGCAATGCCAATGTTATAGTTGTGGATAGCATGAGATGATAATCTGGTATGAAGTAATGCTAAAGTTGTGGATAGCACAAGATGATAATCTGGTATGAAGCAAAGTCATAAATATTTCAAGATGTTGATAACTAGGGATGAAGCAAACCTGGAATGAAGCAATTCCAAAGCCATGGATATCTCAAGATGATAATCTGGAATGAAGCAATGCCAAAGTATTAAATATCTCAAGATGATAATCCTGTATGAAGCAATGCAAAAGTCATGGATATCTGAAGATGATAATAACTAGGGATGAAGCAATTCCAAAGCCATGGCTATCTCAAGATGATAATCCGGTTTGAAGCAAAGCCCAAGTCATGGATATCTCAAGATGATAATCTTATGTGAAGCAATATACCAAAGCTACTGATATCTCAAATTGATAATTGTGCTTGAAACAAAGCCAATTTAGTTAAGGAAATCTCAAGATGATGATTCAGTATGAAGCACATAGCCATTCAATTATAGAGATTTTCTATTTTTTGACAAAATATGTTCAAAGCCATCTGCTGCAGAATTGTCGTATGAGGGAAAGGGTTAACACAGGTGGCTGCTTAATACAAGTCAAGTAAAGAGGAAATTATTGTATTGGTTAATCTTTAAATGCCTGCTTAATACAAGTTGGCTGCTTACACAGGTGACCGCTAACACAAGTTTGACTGTATATGCATAACTGTGTTTGTAATACACAGGATAAATAGCTCCAATGGAACTCCTTGAGTAGTGATGTCATACTGAACAACAAGGGCATTATTCATGAGTTCTCATTGAAAGTTAGGTCCCAGTTATGGGAAGTGCTGCAATAATTATGTCAAAGACATTACTCGAGCCATTCCGATTGAAAGCTGGGTCCAAGTTATGGGAACTAGCCATTCTGATTGAAAGCTGGGTCCCATGCAGTTATGGGAACTGCTGCAATAATTATGTTATGGGAACTAGCCATTCTGATTGAAAGCTGGGTCCAAGTTATGTGAATTACTGCAATACTTATGTCAAATACATGACTCAAACCATTCTGATTGAAAGCTGGGTCCCAGTAATGGGAACTGCTGTAATAACTATGTCAAACGGTAAAGGTGTTAGTTCAGTAATTATGATTGAACAGCTGTTAAAAAGGGTTAAAAATGATTTTGTTAACCCTTTCCCAAATACAATGAATCTGCAGCAGACGACTTTGAAAACATCTAGGTAAAAACATGGGAAAACTCTATAAATGTTGGTATAATTACTGAAAAGAGTTGAAAACATTGTGACAAAAAATGAAATTGCTTGTTTTTCTAGCAATTTTTACTTTTGTCAGAATGTTTTCAAAATTCGTCTACTGCAGAGGCGTCAGAAAGTGTCTGTATGTGGAGAAGGGTTAAAAAGGGTTAAAAATAATTGTTTGAAGCAGAATCGCCCATATTATACATGTCCAACTACATACAATGTATGATCAAGAGGTGGAGAGTTGGAAAAGATCAATAGACCCATTTTATTCTATATCAAGCTTTGTTTGGATAAATCTCATATTAAACTCTGTCAACAGTACTGCATTGATCGAGCTTCTTGTGTTACATTTTCTGTTTAACCCTTTCCCTCATATAAACGCTTTCGGACGCCTTTTTGAAAACATAGTGACAAAAGAAGAAATTGCACAAAACGTGCAATTTCTCCTTTTGCCACAATGTTTTCCACTTTTTGTCATAGGTTATCCATTCAATTATGGAGATTTTCTATGTTTTGACAAAATACGTTCAAAGTCGTCTGCTGCAGAATTGTCGTATGAGGGAAAGGGTTAACTACATGTACAAACATTGTAAGCCACACCATAGTAAAACCAACCTTTTTGACCTTGCATTCAGCCAAGACCTAGATTATGCAGTCTATACTTATTTCTACCTTCCCAGATACAGACTCTTTCTGACCCCTCTGCAGCAGACAAACCTTTTAAAACATTGTTGTTTTACCACCTGGGTGGTGTAGTAAATAGAGGATATTACATGAGTGGTCATTCAATACGTAATTTATTAAACGAGTTTTCTGAAATTGATAAGAACGAGCCTTGGCGAGTTTTTATCACTTTTAGAAAACGAGTTTAATAAAGTTTGTATTGAATGACCACGAATGTAATGTTCTTTTTATTTCATAAATACTAATTTAATCATTTACAGCGCTATATCCATATAAACGTCGCTATAAAGCGAACGTATTTACAACGCTAAACGTTACATTATGACGTCACGTTACGTAACATTGTTATTACACTAGTTGAATACGCAATTTATTCAATGGCTTTATTACACTCCGGCGACGTCATTTATGATATAATAGAGCTTCCGCCACTGGTGCGGGAGATCACTAGTTCGATACCCGTCATGTCATACCAATGACTAAAAATGGTAGTAAAATGGCTGCCCTCCTTGGCACTCAGGGTTGCAGGGTTAGCATTGCGACTGACTGGCTGGTGTCAGGATAAATGGACCAGTAGTACTGGTAATGTACCCAGGAAATGTAGTGATATAAAAATTGTTGAAAGGGGCGTAAAACACCATACAATCAATCAATACAAAGAGAGATTTTGCTTATTATGAGCAATTTCTCCTGTTGGCACAATGATTTCATAAGTTGTTTGTTTCATAGGCGTCATAATGTGGCAACAAGAAGGAAAGAGGGGTTAACCCTTTCCATCATACGACAATTCTGCAGACGACTTTGAACATATTTTGTCAAAAAATAAAAAAAAAATCTTTAATTGAATGGATAACCTATGACTAAAAGTGGAAAACATTGTGGCAAAAGGAGTAATTTGAGCAATTTCTACTTTTGTTATTATGTTTCCAAAAGGCTGTCTGCTGCAGAGGCGTCAGAAAGCATGTATATGAATGAAAGGGTTAAGTAAGGTGAATCTGGACACCATGATTTATTATAACGTAGCTTCGAAAGAATGTTGTGTAAGTACTGGTGTGAGAAAGCCAGGAAAACATGGGTAGGTGCACTGACCGCCGTGATATGACCAAAGCTGTTGAAAGCGGCGTTAAACTCCAAAAAAAAACAAAATTTATTATAACTGAAATAACGTTGAAAACAATGTTGAGCATTTTCTCCTTTTCACGCAATGTTTTCTTGAAAGAATGTTGTGTTTTAAGTACTTGTGCCAGGTAGCCAGGTAACTTATGTAATCTTAATATTATATCTTCACTCACTCAGAAAACATGAATCAGTTTATTCCAAGCTTATCTATGCCCCTGTCAACCCATTATTTTTTAATTCCACCCGGTAATTTATCTCACCACACATTTTTACTGTGTTATGTCATTATTGACTCAACCCTTTCCCTGATAAAGATGACATGTGACACCTTTAGCAGCAGACAACATTAATGACATGTGACACCTTTTGCAGCAGACAACATTAATGACATGTGACACCTTTTGCAGCAGACAACATTAATGACATGTGACACCTTTTGCAGCAGACAACATTAATGACATATGACACATTTTGCAGCAGACAACATTAATGACATATGGCGCATTTAGCAGCAGACAATATTAATGACATGGCGTGTTTAGTAGTAAACAACATTAATGACATGTGACGCGTTTGACAACAGACAACATTTATGTCACCTGCCATTTTACAGAGGGACACTTAGGGATAGCTTGTCCATCTTCTGTTCATCCCACTTTTACTATAAAGGTTATTAGGGTACATGGTAAATGGGACTATGCTCATATTTTTAGAACAACTAATCCTAATCTTTCACATTGTGTTTAACCCTTTCCCTCATACAACAATTCTGCAGCAGACGACTTTGATAATATTTTATCAAAACATAGAAAATCTCCATGATTGAATGGATAACCTATGACTAAAAGTGGAAAACATTGTGGCAAAAGGAGAAATTGCACGTTTTGTGCAATTTCTTCTTTTGTCACTATGTTTTCAAAAAGCCGTCTGCTGCAGAGGCGTCCGAAAGCGTTTATATGAGGTAAAGGGTTAAAAGTTGTCCATTGCCTTGCTGGTGTTGTGGTAGAGCGACCCCTCAGGTGTGGTAACGACTTTTCCTCCTTGGATGCTCAGGATTGTGGGGTTAGCATTTCAACTGACTCACTGATGTGTGGATGAATGTACCTGTGAGTAGTACTGGTCATTTACCCAGGGAAAGGTGTGATATAGCTGAAAATTGTCGAAAGCGGCATAAAACACCCTACAAACAAATCAAAACTGTAGGCGCATCAAAAGAGTTGTATTTGACAAAGGATTATAATTATGTTAGTAAAATAAATGAGTTATCATTTTAGGGTAAGAAAGCCAACAAGTGGGCAGAAAAACCATGATTTTTTTTTGGTGTAAGATAATGATGAATAATGTGTTTAAAATCTTAAAAATTGTTTGTTGAAATATTTTAAGACTTAGTAGTTTTAAGTAACGCCCTAAATTGTGGGCGGCATAGAAGAACCGTGTCGGGTAAAAATGTTAACTTTAATTAATCCCATTGAGAAGTCCCGGGCCATGTCAAGATATTTGTCAGTTGATCATAACCCTTTCCCACATACAACAAATCTGCAGCAGACGACTTTGAAAACATCTAGGTAATTAAGGGAGAATACTGCAGACTCATTGTGTCAAAACGTGTCTACAAGTGGAAAAGTAGTTAACACCCCCAAAATTTAATCTTTCTCTCATACAGACATCTGTTGTAGCAGAATTTGTCTTAAAACAGTGGATAAAAAGGATTAATTGCTCAAAACCATATATTTTTTTCTTTTCCGTTATTTTTTTTTTCAAATCTGACTAAAATGCTTTCTGTCAATATTTCTCATATTGTCTAACACACTTTAAATCATCAGTCAAATAATAATATCTTGTTTATGAGATAAAAAGAAAAGTGGGAGATTTGTATTTTTGAGTGGGAGTTGAGCGTGAAAAGTGGGATATATGACAGATCTGCTTAGGTTTACCAGAGGCAGAGTCCATTGAACCTTTTACTTCAATGATTTTAAAAGTTGTCTGCTGCTGATCAGTACAATTTTGTCTGCATGTAGAAAATATTATCACTTTCCTACATATAGACACATTTTGACCCCTAGCTCTACAAATTTTGAAATCATTGTCAGAAATTGCTCATAATGAGAAATTTCTACTTTTTCCACAATGTTTTCAACTCGATTCAATTATTTTTCTTTCACTTCGTACAGAGATTATTTTGCATTTTGTCCAGGTGTTTTAAAATTTTGCTGCTGCAGATTTGTATGTGGGAAAATGTTAATATTTACCATTTTTGAATTGCCAAGTTCACTGATAATGAATGACAAAATTAAAATTAACCCTTTCCCACTTGTACACTTGTAGACGCATTTCGACACATTTGCAGCAGACAACTTTTTAAAACATTGAGGTAAAAGAAGAAACTGCTCAAAACGAAAATTTTCTCCTTTTGCCACAATGTTTTCAACTCTTTTTATGGTGATTTTCACGTTTTTAGCTCGACTTTTGAAAAAACAAGAGTTATTGTCATGATCTCGGCGTCGGCGGCGGCGTGGTTGTCCGGTTAATGATTTTTGTTTAGCTCAGCATTTTTTCTGTTTTCTCCCTATCAGTCGAGCGTCTGTGCCGTACGCGGTGCTCTTGTTGTATATAGGTTTTCAAAATTTGTTGTATGTGGGAAAGGGTGAAAGGTAAAATAAGACATTTCTAAATGAAACAGGATGCAACTCTTCGACCCGTTTCCCCTTACAGATGTATTTTAATGCATCAGCATCAGATAACTTTTGAAAACTATGTGGCAAAAGGAGAAATTGCTCATTATTAACCCTTTCCCTCATACGGCAATTCTGCAGCGGACGACTTTGAACGTATTTTGTCAAAAAATAGAAAATCTCCATAATTGAATGAATAACCTATGACAATGAGTGGAAAACATTGTGGCAAAAGGAGAAATTGCACGTTTTGTGCAATTTCTTCTTTTGTCACTATGTTTTCAAAAAGCCATCTGCTGCAGAGGCGTCAGAAAGCGCCTATATGAGGGAAAGGGTTAATTAACTGTACTCAATAATTTTTCTTTCATTTACAGACATTTTCCAAATTTTTGTCCAGATGTTTTACAAAGTCTTCTGCTGCAGACTTTAGTGTATGTGGGAAATTATTACAATGTACATGTATGATGTGATAATTGTATGTTTTGCATCTGTCTGCACGTTCTTTTGAAGAAATTGAAAAGTGAAAAGAAACAGGATATCACAATTTGTATATTATCTAACAGTCATAATCTGATCTGAATGCAGTCTATGACCCTTTCTTAACCCTTTCCCTCATATAGACGCTTTCTGACGCCTCTGCAGCAGACGGCTATTTTCTATGTTTTGACAATATACGTTCAAAGTCGTCTGCCGCAGAATTGTTGTATGAGGGAAAGGGTTAATGTGACATGCTGGTGCAGATTTGTTGCATGTGGGAAAGGGTTCACCAGTTACCCAAAAGGTAGATTTTAACCCATTACCTCACATGATAATTCAAATGTTGTCTTCTTTACAATCAACATATGACATTACCTCACATGATAATTCAAATGTTGTCTTCTTTACAATCAACAGATGACATTACCTCACATGATAATTCAAATGAAATGTCTTCTTTACAATCAACAGAATGATGAACAAGTTGAAAAATCTGGAAAACTTGAAGTAACTTTTTGACAAAGAGTTGAAAATATTGCAATTAATGGTGAAATTGCTTGTTTTGAGCAATTTCTCCTTTTAATGCAATGTTTTCGAAAGACATCTTCAACAGCAGGTGTTAAATGTCATCATGTGTTAAGTAATGGGTTAACTATTCCAAATTGAAATTTCTATAAATGATAGTATGTTTATTGAGTAGATTTGAAATCATTGTGGCAAATGGAGAAATTGTTCATTAAGAGCAAATTCTCCTTTTGCTTCAATGATTTCAAAAGTCTCCTTCTACAGATGGGTCAAATTGTGTCTGCATTTAATTGGTAAATGGTTAATTGAATAGGAATTCAGTTATTAACCATTTCCCTCATACGACAATTCTGCAGCAGACGACTTTAAACATATTTTGTCAAAAAATAGAAATTCTCTATAATTGAATGGATAACCTATGACTAAAAGTGGAAAACATTTTGGCTAAAGGAGAAATTGCTCGTTTTGAGAAATTTCTTCTTTTGTCACCATGTTTTCAAAAAGCTGTCTGCCGCAGAGAGTCGTCAGAAAGCGATTACATGAGGGAAAGGGTTTAGAGGCCTATATATATAGTGTAAAACTTTACATCAGATGACACCAACTCAGGTGCTAAGTTTCTCTGTATTACCTGTATAGAAAACATCATGATATATCACTTACATATGCAACCTTTTCCCACATATAGATGCTTTCCTTTACCCTTTGCAGAAAATTGTGAAAACATTGAGGCAAAAAGAGAAATGCTCTTCTTCATATTTCTTTCATTAATTATACCTTTATTTTCACCCTTTCCATCATACAAAAAATCTGAAGCTGGCGACTTTTAAAACATATTGGCAAGACTGTGAACAAATTTTATGAATGAGATTTTAATAATGAAATAGAGTTGAAAATATTGTGGCATTTAAGGAGCAATTGCAAATTCACCTTTTGCCCAAATGTTTTCAAAAGTTGTCTGCTGAAGAAGCGTCAGAAAGTGTCTGTATGTGGGAAAGGGCTAAGATTTTGCCTAGATGTTTTTAATGTGTCTACTGCAAAATTGTTGTATGTGGGAAAGGGCTAACCATTAACCTCATGTAAGGTTTTCAGAGGTGTCTGAGTATTTAACACAATGTAGAATTGGAAGCAATATCTTTAATCTTTCATTTTGATTCAATACGGTTTAAAACACCTGTGAAAAAGGAGGGAATTACTTGTTTTGAGTGCTTGTCTCCCTTGTTCAATAAAGTTATAAAAAGTCGTCTGCTGTGGAGGCAACTTTGTTTTCTGTGTAATGGAGAGAACTTATATTCTACTCTAAGATTGGTCTTGCACAATGTACACTCAGACTAGTCTTAACTCTTTCCCACATACAGACACCTTCTGACGCCTCTGCAGCAGACGATTTCATCTTTTGCCACAATGTTTTCAACTTTTTCAGTAAATATATCCTCTTATATAGAGATTTTCCATAATTATGACCACACGTTTTCAAAGTCATCTGTCTCATATTTGTTGTATGTGGGGAACGCTTAAAACCTTTCCGTGTCACAGAAAACTTTAGACGTCACCACAGCACTGGGCAGAGCAGACAACTTTTGAAAACAACCATGTATTCCTCAGACATCTGTGAAAATGTTTTATCCTATACAATTAAATAAGAAGGGTATAATGTTAAATCTTGAATGATGACACCTACTTGTTCATTTCTGTTTATTGCTTCTACACAATACCCTATATAGTGTCTTTACAGCTTTAACACTTTCTCACAACCAACAAATGTGCAGCAGAAAACTGGGGAAACATTTAGTCTTAAATATGGAAACTCTCTATATCGAGGGTTTGGCGTGAAACGGTTGTAACTAAAATTGGTATTTTTCTACCAAGGTGAATTACCTCGCCATAAAGTCTTTAAAAGCGTTAAATCATTTTTCTTGGTAAACAATGGAAATTTAGGTGCCATTGCTCACCTAAATTTGCATTGTTTACAAAGGGGTCAAAATTGCCCCTAAACCAGGGTTTTCAAAATAGGTTTTTAGTTACAACCCTTTCACGCCAAGCCCTCGATATATGAAAGAACAATTATTGATTAAAGTGGATAATATCATGAGCAATTTCCTCTTTTGCCTCAATGTTTTCAAAAGTCTGCTGCAGAAGCGCTAAAAGGTGTCTGCATGTGTTAAAGGGTTAACTTGACAATGAAAAGCAATCTAAGTACTGTGTTGTTGTTAGAATGACGATCTATAGAGAGAATAAGATCAAAGTTCCGGCCAGTAGACCATGCCCAATTAAACAATATCAATATTTTACAATTATTACCTTTTACAAAGCTTGATCCCCTTTGGAGTGTAAATGGTCAGTTCCAAATTTCATGCATAGAAAAGTCAATTATAAAGATTCAGACATTTAAGAAGCTAGACAGTATTAATCCTTTTGACATACAACAAATATTTTAGCAGACGACTTTGAAAACATGGGAAAAACTATGGAAAACAATTTAAATAAATGAGAATATATTACTAAAAATAGTTGTAATCACTGTGGCAAAAGGAGAAGTTGCTCATCATGAGCAATTTCTTCTATTGCCACAATGTTTTCAAACGTCAGCTGCTGCAGAAGCATCAGAAAGCTTCTGTATGTGGGAAAGGGTTAAAAGACCCAAATGTATTTTTCACATGAATATTTTGAATGATGAAGAAGCCCCCATAGTGCATTTCCTTTCATAGCCAAGGTAGAGTGGCCAGCATGAAGTGTGGTACAAGAATGAGCGAGACAGACATAATGTGTTCCTATACAGAGACTATTGAAACATTTTATAACTATTTCCCACCTGCAGACGCGTTTTGATGCAATAACAGCAGACATCTTTTGAAAAAATTGAAGATGAGCAATTTCTCATTTGGCCATAATGTTTTCAACTTTATTTAACAATTAAGCTATCTTTTATGGTGATTTTTCAGGTTTTTGTCATAATGTTTTCAAAGTCGTCTGCTGCAGATTTCTTGCATGTGGGAAAGGGTGAACAATTTCCCACATACAACAAATCTGCTAAAGATAACATTGAAAATGTAGTCAAAATTATAAAAAAAAAAACATTTTCAAGGGAATGTGTTATTATTGGAAAGAGTAGGAAACATTGTGACAAAAGAAGAAATTGCTCAGCATGAGCAATTTCTCCTTTTGCCACAATGTTTTCAAAAGTCCTCTGATGCAGAGGTGTCAAAATGTGTCTAGATGTCTCAAAATATGTCTAGATGTGTCAAAATGTGTCAAAATATGTCTAGATGTGTCAAAATGTGTGTATATGTGTCAAAATGTGTTTAGATGTGTCTATATGTGTCAAAATGTGTTTAGATGTGTCAAAATGTGTCTAGATGTGTCTATGTGTGGGAAAGGGTTAGAGTCGATGACTCAAATATATCAGGTGGATTTTTGTTTTGTTTGTTTTGAGTTTTGTGTTTAGTCAGGAAAGATGGTATTAGTCCCCCACCTCCTATATTTAGGTAAAAAAAAAAATATAAGGTATGAAACCAATACTACTCCACCTGCTGGGGCTCAACAGTTGCATTGACTCCAGGCTCGGCCAACTTTCTTTCCGAGGATTGACAAAAGTCAGTGCGACATGTGTCATTCGTCTTCCACCAATGGGCTAAGTCTATGTGGAAAAGCAGCCAGTTGCTTCGGAAGATTTTTGTGTGGGGAACTGGTGTGAGAAAACCAGAAAATGCATGAGTAGGTGAACTGGCCGCCGTGATATTACTGAGAAATTGTTAAAAACGGCGTCAAACCCCAATCAATCAATCAATGCATCGACTCCAATCGTTCAGACCCATTTAGCGGCCTCTTACTGTTAACCCTTTCCCTCATACAGACGCTTTTCTGACGCCTCTGCAGCAGACAGCTTTTTGAAAACATAGTGACAAAAGAAGAAATTGCTCAAAACAAGCAATTTCTCCTTTTGCCACAATGTTTTCCACTTTTAGTCATAGGTTATCCATTTAATTAAAGAGATTTTCTATTTTTTGACAAAATATATTCAAAGTCGTCTGCTGCAGAATTGTCGTATGAGGGAAAGGGTTAAAGCAATGTTCAGATGGTTGCTGCCATAAATCTTGGTGATAGTCCCCCCCCAGTCACAGGAGCATATATCAGGTACATGTAGATATTTACATATATCAGATATTAGAGGGGCATATATCAGTTTCATGCATATGTTTACATATATAAGATATTAGAGAGGGATCTAGACACTGTGTTTGCAAAAAAAAGTAAGTCTTGTGACATGCATGATGCACCAACTATTTAGCATAATAAAAATCATTACCTTGTAGTGGTATCCCTTATTTTCTCATACGACAATTCTGCAGCAGACGTCCTTGAACATATTTTGTCAAAATATAGAAAATCTATATAATTGAATGGATAACCTATAACTAAAAGTGGAAAACATTGTGGCAAAAGGAGAAATTGCTCGTTTTGAGCAATTTCTTCTTTTGTCAATATGTTTTCAAAAAGCTGTCTGCTGTAGAGGCATCAGAAAGCGTCTATATGAGGGAAAGGGTTAAAAGCATTTGCGATGAGAGCCGGAGACCAGGGTTCAAACCCAGAATGGGTCATACTGAACGTTGTAATGACATCCCTCATTGGCATTTAGGGTTTTTGAAGATAACAGTACAATTGACGCACTGGTGTCTGAATAAGCTTACCAGCACTTCTGGTAATTTAACCAGGAAATGCTGAGAATAATGTTGAAGGGCTGCGTTAAAAACACCATACAAATCAACTTAACCCTTTCCCACATGCAGAGGCATTTTGACATAGCTATAGCTTTTATTTACAGAGATTTTCCATATTTTTTTCTTGACAAGTCAACTACTTCAGATTTGTTGTACGTGGGTAGGGGTTGAACTTAAGCCCCATTTTCCCTCTTACGTGAATTATAAATGTCTGACATATCAATAAGACAGGAAAAAGGGGATTATTTAGGGAATTGGGGGCATAAAGGAGATAATTGATCTGTTAACTGAAGGATTATTAAGCATTTAACCCTTTACCACTTGTAGACGCATTTTGACCGCATCTGCAGCAGACGAATTTTGAAAACATTGTGGCGAAAGAAGAAATTGCTCCAAATGAGCAATTTCTCCTTTTGACACAATGTTTTCAACTCTATTTAATTATTAAACTCCCATTCATGGAGATTTTTCATGTTTTTGACAATATAGATTCAAAGTCGTCTGCTGCAAAAAAATTATATTTGGGGAAGGGTTAAATCTTTTGAATTTTGGGACAGCCGGTGTTTTAAAATAGTTTCTATTTGAAATCGAAAATCCAATCATTTTGTCTTGAAACCACAGTTTGTTAAAGTGACTCAAAAGTTAAACATGGATTTTAATTTCTTATCTTTATAATTATTTAGGATGGAAAATCTGACTGAAATCTGGATATATTGAATTGGTACTTGTTTGTTTTGTGCACAGTGAAGAACATAATTTTATGGAAAGATTTCCATTGCTTGAAATAATTGCAATGGACTTGACAGTACATGTATAATGTATTAGTATTTTATTTTCAAAAATCGTTAATTCACATTTTATATTTGGTACAGATTAGAAATGTTAACCCTTTCCAGATGCATATTGACGACTTTTGAAAACATTGTTGCCAAAGGTGAAATTGCTCATGATGCAGATGCATATTGGTGCATTATTATAGTGAAGCAGACATGTTTTAAAAACATAATTGCAAAGTAGTTGATTTCTCCTTTTAACCCTTTCCCACCTGCAGACGCATTTTGACGCAATAGCAGCAGACAACTTTTGAAAACATTGTGGCCAAAGGTGAAATTGCTCATCAACTTTATTTACCAATTAGGCAATCTTTTATGGAGATTTTTCAGGTTTTTGTTGCCATGTTTTCAAAGTCGTCTGCTGCAGATTTGTTGTAATGTGGGAAAGAACTGTCTTAGTTTGACAAATGCAGCTCAGTTAACCCTTTCCCACATACAACAAATCTGTAAAAACAATCATGCAAAAACACGGAAAATATCTATAAATGAAAGTATAATTATCAAAAAATATTGAAAACATTGTAACAAAAGGAGAAATTGCTTGTTTTGAGCATTTTTTTCTTTTGTCACAATATTTTCAAAAGTCATCTGCTGCAGATGTGTCAAAAAGCGTCTACAGGTGGGAAAGGGTAAAATCATTCCCACATACAACAAATTTTGAGAGAAAAACTTAAAAAAAAGATCAAGTATTATAAGTTATTGAATAAAAAATCAAAACATAGTGGCAAAAGTTGCAGATAATTAAAAACTTAAAACACACCTGCATGTGGAAAATTGATTGATTGATTGGGTTTAACGCCGTTTTCAACAATTTTTCAGTCATATCACGGCGGCCAGTCCACCTACTCATGTGTTTCCTGGCTTTCTCATACCAGTACTCAACATAACAAACTTTCCAAGCAATTTCTGGCTGCTTTTCCACATAGACTGTTAGCCCATTGAAGAAAGTCACAGTGACTTTTGTCAAACGTCGGAAAGAATGTGGAAAAGGGTTTACCGTTTTCCTCATACAGACACTATCAAATGACTCTGCCACAGACCACTTTTGAAAACAGTGTGGCAATTTCTCATTTTGCCACAATTTTTTTCAACTTTATTTAATAATTCTTCTTTCATTTATAAAGAGATTCCATACTTTTTATCTAAAGTCTTCAAAGTTGTGTCGAAAAGGGTAAAAGGCAATTAGAATTAACATTAATCCATTCAATTTGTTTAGCCAATTTACGTGAACTCGTGACGGTGTCCTTCAGTATTCAGTTCAGTGTCCTGTAAGTGCTGTACCTGAGCTAATCAATGTAACTGGAAGCTTTATTGATTATAACGAATTATAGACTGGGACAGGTTTGATTAAGTTAATTGATCACAAGAACGGTGTAATGGACTAAAGGAACATATCTAAATTAACACTTTACTTCAAATCCCGTCTCTTCTTCAAGGTTCTATTATAAATAAAACAATATGTTTGAAAAAGAGTTAATTAATTAATTGTTAGTGATATGATTTTTTTTCATACCATGTGTATGTCAACTTTTAACAAATGGGTATAATATCATCGTTCATTGACCAGTTTCAAATTCAACTTCACTTTTGTTGTGTTTTATAGTTTTCAAATCAATATCCAAAGAGTGCATCTTGGCGAAGTGTTAATCAAAAGATAACTTGAATAAGTGCAATTTGATGTGACAAAATTCATAGTGATGACTTTCGTTGTTGTAAATGATAGTTAAATGTGCATTTAAACATTTTCAATGGAATTTAATTCAAGTGAAATTTTCTGGATTTATTATTTAAGTGCCCTGTAAAATATATTACTTTTTTGTGGTGATCATTATATTTTGTATAAAAAAAATTATGTCAACATTTTGAACTTAAATAGATGAATCCTTTCTTTGAAGCAGGGAATCCGCTGTGGTCGAGTGGTTAGCGTCGGGGATTTCGAAACCGGGTGTCCCGGGTTCGATCCCCAGTCGCGGCACTACGGTCATGGTGGAGTGCCCTTGGGCAAGGCACATTTTCTAGCCTAGTACTGGTTTGTTTACCCAGGGATCATGAATAATTAAATTTAATTGCGCGCTAAATGACCTTAGCTGTCGATGCGCCATAAAACAATATACATTCATTCTTTGAAGCAGATGTTATCTTGTCACCTCTTCAGCATATGACTTGAAAAGATAATAATGAAATGATTTTTTGAAATCCGGCCAGTGCATCATCATCAGCATCATCGCAGCAGTCACAATCAGCAATTTCCTTTTACCGAAAATGTTTTCTACATAATGCATGAACAAAAATGTTAACTTTGATATTTGTGTTGTTTTTTTAAGCATCTGCCACAGTCCCATCAGAATTTTACTTTAAAGGGACTGAATCCCATATGAGAAAAAAGCGAAGAAAAAAGAAAGTTGTTAAAAATTGCTATTACCTTGATGTTTTTGCATGTAAGGCATTGAGATTTGCTGACTGATGTATTACAATAAATGCACACTATTAATATTGCGGAGATTTTTCATTATTTTGCATTGTAAAATCTACTGGGTTAGTAACCCAGTAAATCTAAAAATATCGCTGTATATTTATCACGTGATCACTACAACCGAATTGACAATCTCCTTTCCAGAGTTGTTGTTCCTTACACTCACGCATACATGAATGTAATGAGTCGATAGTGTTAGAGAATGCCGAATTGAATCCACAAATTCAAATGAGCAAGAGGAAATTCCACAATATTTTTAAACGGGAAAACACGGAGCGGACGTTTTTTTAAAATTTAAGATTTCAATTATAGAGATTTTCTATTTTTTGACAAAATATCTTCAAATTTGTCTGCTGCGGAATTGTCGTATGAGGGAATGGGTTAAATTCCTTTCCAAAAAGACATCTATCTGACTGCTCTGTTGTGGTTTTGAAATCCTATTGACTTTTTTTATTCAGAATTTGTAAAAAATCCATATTAGATTTCTATGAAATAGTTTGTCACGCTGGTGGCTTTCTATGGGATTCAGATGAACCGGTTTCAGAAAAGCGAACTGAAATGATCAATATATTGTCATTGGCATTTAATTTAAACATGCCCAGTAGTATGAACCTGTTCTTGGGAAAAGGTAGCTAATGTTAACAGTGTAGATCCAGATCAGCCTCTGAATCAGCAAAGACTGATCATGATCTACACCGTTCACATATTGCTTAATTAACCCTTTCCCTCATACGACAATTCTGCAGCAGACGACTTTGAACATATTTTGTACAAAAATAGAAAATCTCTATAATTGAATGGATAACCCTTGACTAAAAGTGGAAAACATTGTGGCAAAAGGAGAAATTGCTTGTTTTGAGCAATTTCTTCTTTTGTCACTATGTTTTCAAAAAGCCGTCTGCTGCAGAGGCGTCAGAAAGCGTCTATATGAAGGAAAGGGTGAATAGAAGTTTGTTCTAAACTTGTGTGAGGTTGTGTAGATTCTGATAAGACTGAGCAGCAATTGGGTTGATGTCTACCTACACAGTTTAGATAATCCCTTTCCCACATACAACAAATCTGCAGCAGACGACTTTAAAAATATCTCTGCAAAAACACGAAAAAATCTCTATAATTGAAGATTTAATTACTGTACAAAGTTGAAAGCATTGTGGCAAAAGGGGAAATTGCTGGTTTTGAGCAATATCTCCTATTGTCACAATGTTTTCAAAAGTCGTCTGCTGCAGAGACATCAGAAAGCGTCTGTTTGTGGGAAAGGATTAACGCCAACTTGTAACTTTTCTTATGGACAGGCTCGTATATGTCAATTTTCATTCTTCATGGTCTCTAATCTGTTCTTTTATTCCCATCTTTAATCCCATTTAAAGCAAATTGGCAGTCGGCAAGTTTTGAGACCATCTAGGTCAAAATATGGAAAATCCCTTTGAAGAAATTGATCATCATTGAATAGTCTTGAAGAATAGTCTTATAAAAAAGAGGCAGAAGAATGAGAAATTTTCATTTTACCACAATGTTTTCAAATGAAGAGTGCTGCAGAATAATTCGAGGGCTTGGCGTGAAACGGTTGTAACTTAAAAACCTATTTTAAAATCGCTGGTTTAGGGGCAATTTTGACCCCTTTGTAAACAATGCAAATTTAGGTGCCATTGCTTAGATAAAGACTTTATGGCGAAGCGATTAACATCATAAAAGAAATACCAATTTTAGTTACAACCGTTTCACGCCAAGCCCTCCAGATGTGTCAAAATGTATCGGCAAGAGGGAAAATGTTTCAAGGGCATATGCCATTAAAAAGATTGGCAATCCTTCTCAGTTTCTGAATTGTCACAATTTGTGCATCGGCATAATTTTGTCCTGCTGTCATCAAACATTATTTCAGTATATATGCTCTTTCATTTAGTTAAAAATGTCTCCAAATTTGTCGCGGGCGTCTCCTTGGTTCAATGATCCCCAGTCGCAGCATGCCAGTCAAGGTGGAGTGCCCTTGGACAAGGCACAACTCCTAGCCTTGTACTTGCATAAGTGAACTGTTGTCGTGGTATAACTGAACATGTTGAAAACAGCATAAACCCCCACATTCTCTAGCCTAGTATTGGTATGTTTACACAGGGATCATGCATAAGTGAACTATCGCTGTGATATAACTGAAATAATGTTGAAAACGGCGTAAAGCCACAATAAAACAAAACAAGTCAAAGTTGCTATATGTTGGAAAGGGTTAATATCTGACAAATTATTTTAAATAATACATTGAAGTTTATACATGTATAATTATTACAACATTAACATGCAACTGAATGTGTAATGACTTAACCCTTTCCCTCATACGACAATTCTGCAGCAGACGACTTTGAACGTATTTTGTCAAAAAATGGAAAATCTCTATAATTGAATGGATAACCTATGACAAAAAGTGGAAAACATTGTGGCAAAAGGAGAAATTGCACGTTTTGTGCAATTTCTTCTTTTGTCACAATGTTTTCAAAAAGCCGTCTGCTGCAGAGGCGTTAGAAAGCGTCTATATGAGGGAAAGGGTTAACCCTTTCCTACATGCAAATATATTAAGACACATGTGCAGCAGGCAACTTAATATGAAATATTGTGGTTAAAAAAGAAAATGCTCATAATGAGCCAATTCTTCTTTTTCCCCAGTTTTTTTCAAAACGGTTAAATAACTTTTCTGTCAATTACTATAGAAAAAGACCATTTTAGTAATAACTTTTGCCTAGATGTTATCGAAAGTGTCTGCTTTACAAGTGTTGTAACCCGGCCGGGTAGCTCAATTGGTGGGGGATCTGAAGGTCACGGGTTCGATACCCGGTTGCGGCGACATTCTTTCGGGCGATGTTTTCCATTGCCTCTCACCTCTGATCTATGTGAGAAAGTAGTCAGTGGCTTCGAAAGAATGTTGTGTAAGTACTGGTGTGGGAAAGCCAGGAAAACATGGGTAGGTGCACTGACCGCCGTGATATGACCAAAGCTGTTGAAAGCGGCGTTAAACTCCAAACAAACAAACAAACAAAGAAGTGTTGTATGTGGGAAAGGGTTAATTTACATGTGACTGAATGTGTTATGCATTAACATACTGGGATTATGACAGATGATGTTACATGGTTTTCCTTATTCTTACCTTTTACCCTTTCCCTCATATGACAATTCTGCATCAGACGACTTCAAACAAAATTTTTTCAAAAAAAAGAAAATCTCTATGATTGAATGTATACTATTTTTTTACCTATGACTAAAAGTGGAAATCATTGTGGCAAAAGGAGAAATTGCTTGTTTTGAGCAATTTCTTATTTTGTCACTATGTTTTCAAAAAGACGTCTGCTGCAGAGGCGACAGAAAGCGTCTATATGAGGGAAAGGGTTAACTCTTTCCCATGCATTTTGATGCAATTGCAGGAGACAACTTTTGAAAACATTTTGGCAAAAGGTGAAAGCAATATAAGGGCTATCAATTCTTTATGATGATTGACAAAAGGCGAGTGGCTAACACCAATGGTCTAACTAGCCTGTATGTATGAAGATAGCCAGTTGTTTTGGGGAAAATATTATAAAGAGTACTGGTACAATTAAGACAAAAATGGCATCACAAGCAATCTTCTCAGCCTTGGTAATAGTTATGGGTAGATTAGTTACCTTCCCTGGTATAACGTAATCGCATATAAAGAGATAGGTAGAGGCTAATAAAAATGGGCAAAATTGTGCCTGCGGGCTTTTACAAGACTTTAGATAAGACTTTCCATACCCTGTGGGTTAAACGGCAAGCGTATCTTGATTTATCACATAAAGCCCTCTCGGGGAATGTCAAAATGCCATTACATAAATATCATATGACACTACTAGTTTGGTTTCCAGTCTTACGCTCAAGTCTTTGTTACTAGTTTGGTTTCCAGTCTTATGCTCAAGTCTTTGTTATGAAGCGGAAACCAAACTATGAAAATGATGTCACATCAGCGGTTTCAAAGTCATAACGATAATCACTTTGGCTCCAAAACCGGTAAATTTCATGTAGAAATATGGTTAACATTTATTTGTACATTTTTTCGAAATACGCCTCTTAAATCACTTTTTGTGATTAATAGAATATCTCATATCCCACATTTAAGGCACTCCTGATACACAGAGACTTATAGCAGGTTAAATCAAGTTGAGTTAAAAAACCAAAATCATACATAATATAAGTGTCACAGTTTGAAATAACGTCAAACGTTATCTATAACGTTTAATTTGATTGGCTGCAGCACATCCAATCAAAACCAAGGAGAGTTAAGCCTCTACCAGTTGTCATATATATATATGTTCTCACAACAACAATCTTCATTAAACTTGACAGAAGGATAAATCCCCATCATAGGGAAGCCAAAATAAAACAAATCTTATTTCATGAAAACTTTCTTTTCTTTGACAAACACCTTGAATGATTGAGTAAGCTGTTTCGTGACAGCTCTTGTCTATTGATGGGTCAACATATATATTTATACCCCCTTCGAAGAAGAGGGGGTATATAGGAGTCTCTGTGTCGGGCTGGCTGGCTATCTGTCTGTCGGTCGGTTGGTCGGTCGGAAGCCATATTTTGTCTGGCCTATTTCTTACAAACCACTCCATGGAATTCAATAACATTTTACATGAAGCTTCTATACAAAGAGGAGATGTGCATATCCTAAAGGGGTTACAATTGCATAATATTTTACAGAGTTATGGCCCTTTTACTTATTAAGTTACGGTGTAGGTGAAGGTGCTGTTATGGGGGTATTTATCATCTTCAGTGATAGTTCTAGTTGATATGGAAGCCGGTTGCCTTGATAGATTGTTGAATGGAGCACTGGTATTAGAGAGCCAGGAACCACATGGGAAGGTGAATACTGTTGAAATGGTGTTTCACCTTAATTCATTACTTCACATGGCTTTTCATAGGTCATCTGCTTTACAATCATCAGACGAACAATTTCACCAATCTAGAAAACTGACAGAATTATATTTATTGATAGTGAGTTACAAAAATATTGCAATAATAGGTGAAATTGCTCGTTTTGAACAATTTCGACTTTTTTTGCAATGTTTTCAAAAGTCGTCTGCAACAGCAGGCGTCAAATTAATGTCGTCTGTATATGAAGTAATGGGTCTGCATTTAGCCTTTCAAATATGCAGATTATTGACTTTGAAAACATCTAGGCAAAATAATGGCAATTTTCTTTAAATGAAAGCATATATATAGGGATTGAAAAGTGTTGAAAAAACATCATGGCAAATGGAGAAATTGCTCATTATGAGTAATTTCTCCTTTTGTCATTATGTGTTCTATAGTTTTCTGCTGCAGAGGCGTCAAAATGCGTCTTTATGAAGGAAAGGTTTAATATTTCCTACTCTGTTTTGAAATAATATTTATACTTTTCAATAAGTATTGTCTATCACATTCTTGTTTTGAATATGAAATGAATTATAATGTTACATTACGTAAAATGATGTCAAAAGCAACAGAAGAAAAGAAGGCTTTAATTATATTTATTAATGCATATTATTTGAGGATTTTCAATTTACCAAAAAAACAAAAGAAAACATGTTTTACTATCTAGTATGATCGTCAATAATTTGGTGATTGCAATCAGCATGTTATTGCCAATTTTTAATAAATTTTTATGACGGTAAAATGCACTAATGTGACCGAGTTTCCATGTGATTGGTTTAGTAGCAATGTGCACAATTTTTGATCAAAATTCAAACCAGGAAATTAAATTGCTAATTTTATACATTTAATTAGTGGCCGGGCAGAAGCCCGCGACTTCTATTTTTAATAGCTTTTCGGAAATCACATGGGAGGAGGGATAATTATTGGAAAGAAACACATTAAGATGTTTTGAACATATTACAATTGTGTTTGTTTAAAAACACTAAGTAATGACACATCTAAAATGGAATAAACATTTCGATGTTTTAAGTATTTTTAGTTTCATTTTGTTGACTTGCATTTAAGTGTTTTTGTCTTATTTACGAAGACAAATGTGGTCCCTGCTAGACTTGCAACCAACTGCTATATGTCAATATTGAGATATATTGAAATAAAAATCACGTCAAATTCTACTTTCAATAGTAATGTTAACTTACTGAATGTTATTTTCATGTTCAAAAATATGTCTTGATTTGTGAAGAATTCATTTGATAATGTTAACTCGTGTATATCTAAAATATGAACTGTTTCTAACCTAGAACTGTTGATTACGTCACTACCGAGTACCGCCCGCATAGATTTGTAAATTTTGCACACGCTACTATATACTACTGTACTTACTGTGTGTGCGATAACCAATGAAAAGCTGGATTTGCACGCGATACATTTTACAACAAAAACCTGCGCGCGCACCTGCCTGACTCGCGAATACGGGTCTCGCGCGAATACCAACTGCGTAGATCAATCTCCTTTGCAGAGAGCCGCTCTTTACACTCACTTACAAATAGTAAATTATAGGTGATTTAAAATGTTTATTTCGTTCGAAACAAATGAAGAAAAGAACAAACCGAGATAAAACTGGTTTTAATGGAAAAATGACTTTGAACGAACACTCTCTGCCTATAAAGAGAGTTTCAAGAACGACACCTCTGCGAATAAGAAAGAATCGGGTCTTTCGTACGAAATTATTTCGTCCTTGACAATTTTAAATGTGTCATTTAATTCCCTAAAGGCATATTGCTTCCGATCTGCATATCATTAACACAAGGGCGCTCATCATAATATAATTTTAAAACATGAGTAGTTTGTTGTTTTCATTATAAAAAAGGAAGGAAAGAATTAAAATAAATTAACATGTTGTAGGGCTAAGTTTATGTTCGAAATTCAGTTTAAATTATACAACAATTTCAATGAGATTTAACTGTTTAGTTGATATTATATTTCGAAGGTGGTCTAATTTATAAATATTGGACTACATTTCAACATTTGTTAAAGTATGATATAATTAGGATGCTAAGCTAATATCATTTTGAGAAAAAGTGAAAACTCATGTCTTCAGCGATTTAACCCTAAATATCTCATTGTTTTAAAAGTAGATTGCTGCAAAGGTGTCCACTGTTGACTTTAAAATAGGAAAGGTAAAATGACGTGCTATTGCATGCAAATCCTAAATTGTCTGTTTTGTGGTTTTATTGAAAAATAATAAAATTCAAATATTCTGACAAACATCTTGAAAAGTGTATGTGGAATTCACAAATCTTATAATTATTCCTTAATGAAAGCACTGTATACATACTAAGACTAATGATTGGCAAGATTACTCATTTCCATTACTGTGTATGATCAATAATTAGTTGGTTGTGTGTATGGTCAACCTACTTTGGAATGGAGATTGATCATAAACAATGAAAGGCTTCAATTATCATTCACTTCGTTGACAAAACAATGCAAGTTATGATACATTTTAACTTGACCCCACCCCTGATGTTCCAATATGCCCCTCAGTTGATAACTGTTTATTCAACTACTATAATGTTAGTGTTATGCATAACTGCACTATGGATATCCGGCGACATTGATGCGTTGCATCAACTTTCTCTTGTTACTATAATTTGTTAACTATTTACATGAATTGATATTTTAACCCTTTTCACAATTCAACAAAAACGTAGCAGAGCACTTTGATGATGTTTATGCTCAAATAATGTCAATTCTCTATAAATTAAAATATGATTATTAAATAGAGTTGAAAACATTGTGGCAAAAGGAAAAATTACCGATTCATTCAACAGTCATCTGCTACAAATGCGTCAGATTATGAGAAACGGTTCAGGATAGACTGCTTTGCAACTATCTCAGTACACAATGTAGTAACTGGTAAAATTGGAAGGATAATCTGTATTTGTACAGCGTATTGGTAAAGTCGCGAGCAGTTTTCGTCTTGTCCATCAAGGTTTTATAAAGTGGCCTGCTAAAGCGGATTCAACTGTCGACTGTATGAAGGAAAGGGTAAATTTCATAACGATAATTTGGAACGATTCCATTATTGCACTTTTATTATCCTAGCTTATTGACAAAAGGTTATGAGTATTTAAGCTGTGTCATAGGAATGTCTTCCCAATGAAAACACAATGGATTCTTCTTGAAATGATAATGGTGGTTTCCTACTGAAAACACAAAGGATACTTCTTGAAATGATAATGGTGATTCGCTGTGGTCGGGTATTTGAAACTGGGCATCCCCAGTTCGATTCCCAGTCGCGGCATGACGATCATGGTAGAAGACCCTTGAACGAGGCACATTTTCTAGCCTAGTAGTGCGGTTGGTTTACCCAGGGATCATGAATAAGTGAACTGTTGCTGTGATATAACCGAAATTATGTTGAAAGCAGCGTAAAACTCCAATAAATAAAATAAATTGAAATGAAAATGGTGACTTCCCACAATTGATTCTTATTGTTTGAAATGATAATTCTGGCTTCCCACTGAAAACACAATGGATTCTTATTGAAATGATAATGCTGGCTCCCCACTTAAAACACAATGGATGATTCTTGAAATGATAATGGTAGCTTTTCACCATAAACACTATAGGTTCTTATTGAAATGATAATGCTGACTCCCCACTTAAAACACAATGGATGATTCTTGAAATGATAATGGTAGCTTTTCACTGAAAACACTATGGATTCTTATTGAAATGATAATGCTGGCTCCCCACTTAAAACACAATGGATGATTATTGAAATGATAATGGTAGCTTTTCACGGAAAACACTATGGATTCTTATTGAAATGATAATGCTGGCTCCCCACTTAAAACACTATGGATTATTCTTGAAATGATAATGCTGGCTCCCCACTTAAAACACTGGATTATTCTTCAAATGATAATGCTGGCTCCCCACTAAAAACACTATGGATTATTCTTGAAATGATAATGCTGGCTCCCCACTTAAAACACAATGGATTATTCTTGAAATGATAATGCTGCTGGCTCCCCACTTAAAACACTATGGATTATTCTTGAAATGATAATGCTGCTGGCTCCCCACTTAAAACACTATGGATTATTCTTGAAATGATAATGCTGCTGGCTCCCCACTTAAAACACTGGATTATTCTTGAAATGATAATGCTGGCTCCCCACTTAAAACACTATGGATTATTCTTGAAATGATAATGCTGGCTCCCCACTTAAAACACAATGGATTATTCTTGAAATGATAATGCTGGCTCCCCACTTAAAACACTATGGATTATTCTTGAAATGATAATGCTGCTTGCTCCCCACTTAAAACACAATGGATTCTTATTGAAATGATAATGCTGCTGGCTCCCCACTTAAAACACAATGGATTCTTATTGAAATGATAATGCTGGCTCCCCACTTAAAACACAATGGATTCTTATTGAAATGATAATGCTTGCTCCCCACTTAAAACACAATGGATTATTCTTGAAATGATAATGCTGCTGGCTCCCCACTTAAAACACTGGATTATTCTTGAAATGATAATGCTGGCTCCCCACTTAAAACACTGGATTATTCTTGAAATGATAATGCTGGCTCCCCACTTAAAACACTATGGATTATTCTTGAAATGATTATGCTGCTGGCTCCCCACTTAAAACACAATGGATTATTATTGAAATGATAATGCTGCTGGCTCCCCACTTAAAACACTATGGATTAATTATTCTTGAAATGATAATGGCCTGGCTCCCCACTTAAAACACTGGATTATTCTTGAAATGATAATGCTGCTTGCTCCCAACTTAAAACACAATGGATTCTTATTGAAATGATAATGCTGCTGGCTCCCTACTTAAAACACAATGGATGAAAACACTATGGATTATTCTTGAAATGATATTGTTGGCTTCCCTCCTCCATGCTCAGGGTTGTGGGAAAAACGTTACGACGGTTCCCTGGTGTCAGGATAAACCTACCAGCGGTTCTGGTCACCCCATTTAGTGCGAAAGAAGATAACAAATATCTTGACATCAGATGGCACAATTTTGTTTTGTTTCACTTTGCACATTCTGGAAATAGCCATGAAAGGCCTGTTTGACAATAATCCCAACTTACACCAAATGCAGTGACAGATTTCAATATTGTTTATCAGGTCAGCTTTAAAGTTTCACTGGGGTTATTTTGAAGTACCTATATTTTATTAATTGGTAAGTTTAAGTCATAAAAACATCCTTTATGTCAATGTTAAAGACACTTGTGTACAGGTATGTGATTTTTATAAGCCAAACAATCTTAAAATCTAATTTATGGAACCGATATAGGTTAGATTTTCAAATTCATGTTTTCAAAAAGCCGTCTGCTGCAGAGGCGTCAGAAAGCGTCTGTATGAGGGAAAGGATTAAAGTAGCCAGGTTAAATATAGGAAGAAAAAAGATCTGTGTTTATACCAGTGGATTAACTAGCCAGGTTAAATATAGAAAGGAAAAAGATCTGTGTTTATACCAGTGGATTACAAACACACTTATACCAACAATATTATACTTGTGAATTATGCAAATTGATGTTTCTGTAAGGATTAAAAAACCTTTCCTTAACCTTTCTTCTGCCCTGTGCTCAATACAAACTGGATCACATACTTCAAGCAATGCTTCAGTATTTTTTTTATGTAAGCAAAACTCAATTTACGTTATACCTTTTCTCGTATATATATAATATTTTTTTTACAGACAACTTTGTTAAACACAGAAAAATTCTATAAATGAAAGTATGAATATTAACGCTTTTCACATACAACAAATTTGCAGTGGCAGACTTTGAAATCAACTGGGGGGAAAATATAACATCTCTTAGAATAATAAAATCATTTTGGGATGAAGCTGAAAACACTATGACAAAAAGGAGAAATTGTTCATAATGAGCAATTTTAATAAACTTTTTCCATTATGTTTTCAAAGGTAGTCTGCTGCAAAGGCTTCAATAAGCATCTGTATGTCGGATAGAGTTGAAAACATTTTGGTAATATCGAGCAAATTTTCCTTTTGCCACAATGTTTTGTGAGAAAGGGTTAATTAATGATGAAAGTAAGTGTCCGTTGAATTGATTGATAGGGGTTTAACGCCGTTTTTAACAATTTCTCAGTTATATCACGGCGGCCAGTTCACCTACTCATGCATTTCCTGGTTTTCTCACACCAGTACTCCACACAACAATCTTCCCAAGCAACTGGCTGCTTTTCCACATAGACTTAGCTCATCGGTGGAAGACGAATGACGCATGTCGCATTGACTTTTGTCAATCGTCGGAAAGAAAGTTGGCCGAGCCGAAGTGTCCGTTGAATGCAGTCCTGACAGGATATTTTAAGAGTCGGCTGCTCTGACTGAGAAAACCCCCGAGATAAAAGTTGTAATATCTTGACAAAATGTGAAAGAAACATTTTGATAAAGGTTTGAAACTTTTGTCCAAAAGGGGCAACAGTTGTCTACCAGGGGCGTAGCTGCCTTTAGGCACTGTAGGCACATGCCTACACATTTTTTCTCAAAATGCCCCCAAAATGTAGCTGCGGTGATAGACATCTGCATAATGTATCAACCAGATCAGCCTGCGCTGTCCACGCAGACTGATCCGGCCGACACATTCCGTCTTAGGGGGATAGATGTATAGAGTAGTTATTCCTGAAAACAGAAAATCCACAGGAGGCAAAAAGTGTCTATCCGGGTAAGCCTGTGTCATGCATGCTTAGTCTGATGCGGGTCGATACTTTACGCAGAGTCCACAATGTTGATTTTCTCACGAGACAGCCTATATACACATTGATTATTGCAAAGATACGCCTCTGTCTGCTGTATAGCCTAGGCATCAAATCATCTATATTACTTTTTCCCTTTCCCTCATACGACAATTCTGCAGCAGACGACTTTGAACGTATTTTGTCAAAACATAGAAAATCTCCATAATTGAATGGATAACCTATGACTAAAAGTGGAAAACATTGTGGCAAAAGGAGAAATTGCACATTTTGTGCAATTTCTTCTTTTGTCACTATGTTTTCAAAAAGCCGTCTGCTGCAGAGGCATCCGAAAATGTTTAAATGAGGGAAAGGGTTATACAAACAAACTCACAAATATTTCAATGTAACTGCAATAAGCATTAAATGCTACTTCTCCATAATTTAAACCAAATGTCGTCTCTTGCAGAGATGTTGAAAGAGGAAAAAGTCTTAACCCTTTCCCTCATACGACAATTATGCAGCAAACGAATTTGAACATATTTTGTCAAAGAATAGAAAACCTCTATAATTGAATGGATAACCTAAGACTAAAAGTGGAAAACAATGTGGCCGTAGGAGAAATTGCTTGTTTTGAGCAATCTCTTCTTTTGTCACTATGTTTTCAGAAACCTGTCTGCTGCAGAGGCGTCAGAAAGCATCCAATATGAAGGAAAGGGTTAATCTGTAACTACATACAACAAATCTGCTGAAGCCGATTTAGAAAAATAGGAGCAAATCTATGGAAAATTATAAATCACATTTAATTATTGAAGAGTTTAAATCATTGTGGTGAAAGGAGATTGCTCACAATAAGCAAGTTTCTTTTTTGTCCACAATTATTGATTTCAAACGGCATCTTCAACAATTTTAATCATAAGTTAGTTGAAAGTTGGCTTGGTCTTATGTCAAAAGGGTTTATAAACATTGGTAAATGCCAGAGAGATTTATGATTCTAATTTTAACTGGACTAAGAGCCACCAAGCTGATATGACATTTTATGTCCCTGTTTACTCGCTGGATTAAACAAACTGCTGAATTGATTGGTCAGTCTTAACATCGGGCCTTCTGAAAGTGGTATCTTAACCTCACACAGAGTTTTAGATAAGGGGCATTTTTTCATGTTCTAAACACCTTATTTGACATTAAAACCCTATGTTGTGGGTACTCAAAAGAATCGTCTCAGCGAGACGATTCTTTTGAGTACCCACAGCATAGGATTTGGTTGAGTAATAAGAGAAATATTGTGGGTAAAATACTGTTTACTCCCTCTTATCTAGTCCTCTGATCATAGAAACACACTTTGATGGTGTCTGCAGAAGACGTTTTTTTAAAAATAATGTCAAAAGGAATAAAATACTAAAGAGGATTAATTGCTCTATTTGCTATGATGTTTTTAAAAGTCCTCTGCTGCTAACATAATCTAAATAGCTGGCATCTATCAGATATTTGTTCTATCATGGTGACCCTTTTTGTGGTGACCTGAGTGATACAGGTGCTTAATATAATATTGAAGAAAGCTGTTGTTTGATCATGATTATGCTGTTTGTGACAGGATTCTATCGGGACCTACATATTTGTATATGATACCTTTGAAAACTCCATAATTGAAACCAGATTTATTTTTCATTGAACTATTTGGACATATTTGTGGTTTTATTTGTGAATTTAAATATTTATACTTCTCCTTAATAAAGGAGTACTACTAAAAGATTGTGGCTCAGCAGGGAAAAAATGATAATTGTCATCAATTGCTCTTTTTCCCACAATGATATGAAAATATGAGACAATAAGTAGGTATAGTATCATACCTTAAAAACATTTAAGTATATCAAACTAGATTAAAAAGTCTTGTTACAAATTTTTCGGACATAAATCGAATGTGATTCAAAGGGCTGTTTCAAATATATTGGCCTTAAATTGAATGTGATTCAAAAGTCTGTTTCAAATATATTAGACATATTCAAAAGTCTGTTACAAATACTTAAAGAGGTAGATCTGCCTTGAAATATAGTTAATCTGAACATAACCTGGAATAGTATGTTTCATTATTGTAACACTCCTTTTTAGCTCACCTAAGCACGAAGTGCGAGGTGAGCTTTTGTGATCATCAAAGTCTGGTGGCTTCGCCTGTTCACAATTTCCTACAAATGACTTCTCCTACTAAACCAATTATCTGATTTCAAAATAACTTCACAGGAATGTTTCTAAGGTGGTCCTCTTTCAAATTTGTTCAAAGAATTTAATTCCAAGTTTAACTTTGGTTGCTGCAGCATCAGAAAAGGGGAAAATTACCAAAACTTTAAAAATCTTCTTGTCCAAAAGAACTGGCCCAATTTGCAAATTAATTTGCACAAATGTTCCTTAGGGCACCCTCTACCAAGATTGTTCCAATTATTCCGATCCGTTGAAGAACATGGCCGCCAGGGGGCGAGGCTTGTTTTCCTTAAATGTGCATTGTAAAAACTTTAAAAGTCTTCTTGTCTAAAAGTACTTGCCCGATTTAAAAATATTCTGGCACAAATGTCTCTTGGGTGACTTGTCTCTACAAAAATTGTTGAAATTATTCCGATCTGATGAAAAACATGGCCACCAGGGGGCGGGGCTTGTTTTCCTTATATGTAATATAATTCTGTGTGTGACCCTCTGCCAAGGTTGTTCAATTTATTCTGATACGTTAAAAAACATGGCCACCAGAGGGGTTCCTTGTTTTCCTTATATGTATAGAGTAAAAACTATTGAAGTTCTATTAAATCATGTGAGCGATATAGGGCCATCATGGCCCTCTTGTTTCACAATGTTTTCAATTATATTCAATAAGAATAGTCTCATTTATTTCGATATTTTTGCAATTGTTTTTTCAAAGTTGTCTGTTGCAGATTTGTTTTTTGTGGGAAAAGGTTGAATTAACCATTTCCCTCATATAGACGCTTTCTGACACCTCTGCAGCAGACTGCTTTTTGAAAACATAGCGACAAAAGAAAAAATTGCTCAAAACAAGCAATTTCTCCTTTTGACACAATGTTTTCAACTTTTAGTCATTATAAGGTTCACGCATCCATTCAATTATAGAGATTTTTTATTTTTTGACAAAATATGTTCAAAGTCGTCTCCTGCAAAATTGTCGTATGAGGGAAAGGGTTAAGCAATAACTTGGGTTCATCTGCACATGTTGGTTCAACCGGAGCATTTTTTGCAATGTATGCTTCCAATAACTTAAACCCTTTCCCACATACAATAAAACTGCAGAAGATGACCCCAAAATCATTTATGCAATAATATAGAAATACCTAAAGTAAAAGAATAAATATTTAAAAGTATAAATATTGAATAGAGTTGAAAACATTGTGGCAAAAGGAGAAATTGCTCATCATGAGCAATTCATTTCTTCATTTGCCATAATATTATCAAAAGTCGTCTGCTGCAGAGGTGTCAAAAAGTGTCTGTATGTGGGAGGTGTTGCAAAGTGCTGAATTGAATAATTGAACCAATAAGGTTAATCCTTTTTTCTTGAATAGAACTTTGAAAACATTTGAAGAAAACTATCGGAAATCGCTATAAAGGAAAGTTTAATTTTAGAAAAGAGTAGAAAACATTGTGGGAATGAGAAATTGCTCATCATATGCAATTTCTGCTTTTCCCACAAATGTTTCCTTAATTTAATCATCTGCAGAAGATGCATAAACTTTCGTCATGCCATGTGGGAAAGGGTTAAATTGGCACACACATATTAAATAAATTAACCCTTTCAAACTTCTGAAAACCATTGGAGCAACTGGAGAAATTGCTCTTTAAAATGAGCACCTTCTCCAGTTGCCACTAATTGTTTTCATCTCATAATTCAATAATTGAAATTTTCATTTAATGAAAGATTCAAATTATTGTCTAGATGTTTTCAAAGTCATTTGCTGTACATTTCTTGTATGTGGGAAAGGGTTTAGGTTGATTTTAATCCAATTACTTGAATGGAATGTTCTCAAAATAAGTTATGTATGAAGTCACTGAAAGCTTGTCTAATGAATAATATAATATATTCGAACCATTAATATATAATAACATTTAAATTTTAAATGTACACAAAACTGTATACGTGAAATGGAGCTAATATAATGTGAATTTCTAACTCAGTGGTGTAGTAGCTTAAGCACACAAGCATTGTGAGCTGGAGACCCAGGTTTAAACCCTACTTGTGACATTAATACCATTGAAAAGCTTTTTAACCTGCACATTCAACAAATCTGCAGCAGATTACTTTGAAAACCTCTGGTTAAAAATACGATATACTGTACTTTTATAAATGAAAGTTTATAATCCTGCAATAAGGTTGTAATCATTGCGGCAAAAGGAGACATTGCTCATTATGAGCAGTTGCTCCTTTTGCCACAATGTTTTCAAAACTCATCTGCTGCAGATGCGTCAGAAAGAGGGAAAGGGTTAAAGTGATAGTCATGGTTTCCGAAGGTCGTTGACGTTCCAGATTTAAGGCAATAGAATATATTCAGGATAGGTTTATCCGTAATACCAGTAATACCAGCGACATAGATTATTAAAGTAGTACATGTACTGGTAATTTACAAAGGATATGCCTGAAACTGAAATACTGTTGAAAGTGGCATAAACACCAGTCAAAGAAAAGTGTTTGGATTATTGTGCAACGGAGATAGGAAATGAAGGGGTTAATAAGAATAATAAATGATAATAAAGACTTTATTTAAACAGGCAACATAGTTGGGTAAACCCAGTCTTCCCTATGGGCCTCTGCATCAAATATTTACAATAAAACCATGTGTCTGTAAGTTTGAAAAAGGTTTTTAAAAGAGAGGATGATTTCAAATGTTTTGTTAGCAGAGAGTAAATATGGCAAGTACAAAATGTACAAGTCATCATATGATTATTTGATAGCTTATTTGGTGGTTTGTTTCAAGTAAAGTCTTCAAAGACACTTTATGTTTCTAGACCGTTGATGTAATTTCAAACTCTTAAGACCGTCTGCCTTGGTAAACCGATTACCCAACATGCCATTTTTAGAGTAGTTTGCTTTAAATTCATATGAATTTTTTTTAAAATTTGTAAGATTAAGTTAAATACAGTGTTGAAATTATTGAGGGAGAAAGTGAAATTGCTCATGATGAGCAATTTCACCTTTCCCTTCAAAGGTTTTCTAAATTACTGCAGAGGCATCAACAGAAGTCATCTATACGAGGGAAGGAGTTGAAGAATCCATGGTCAACGATTGTTTAGTAAACAGATATATAATATTTCAAAGTATTAATATGATAATTGATTTGCTTTTCTAAGACATATAAATTAAAGGTTTCTAAAGAAAATAATACAAAACCTAGAATTATAAAACTATAAATATCAAGGATATATGGGGTTAATTTTTGTTATAAACCTTTCTCACTTGCAGATGCATCAAAAGAAAACTTTTGAAAACATTTTGGCAAAAAAAGAATTTGCTTATAAAGAGCACATTCTCCTCATGCTACAAAGTGTTCAACTCTATTTAATAAATTAAAGCTTTCATTTATTGAGATTTTTCATATTTTTGCATAGATGTTTTCAAAGTCGTCTGCTGCAGATTTGTCATGTTATGGGAAAAGCGTTAATGATAAGATGATACTCAGTGTCATTTGGGGAATCTGCTGTGGTCGAGTGGTTAGCGTCGGGGATTTCGAAACCGGGTGTCCCGGGTTCGATCCCCAGTCGCGGCACTACGGTCATGGTGGAGTGCCCTTGGGCAAGGCACATTTTCTAGCCTAGTACTGGTTTGTTTACCCAGGGATCATGAATAATTAAAAATTAATTGCCCGCTAAATGACCTTAGCTGTCGATGCGCCATAAAACAATATACATATTCAGTGTCATTTGGTGACATACATGTACTTATAGAGACTTAAGACAGAAAGGACAGTAAAACATAGAAACAATGTGACATAAAAACAGTGTTTACCTTATTATAAATAACCCTATTCCACATACAGGCACTTTCTGATGCATCTGTAGCATGACCAATTTCTCCTTTTACCACAATTTTTTCAACATTAAGGCAAAAATTCGGACACTCACTATAAATGAAAGTACAGTATAGTTAATGAATAAAGTTTAAAACACTGTGGCAAAAGGTGAAATTGCTCATTATGAGCAGTTTCACCTGTTGTCACAATGTTTTCAAAAGTTGTCTGCTGCAGAGACGTCTGAATGTAGGAAAGGGTTCAAGAAAATCAATTTTTATTTTTCAAGTTTTGCAAATGACTTGATGAAACAGCATTATATTGCAGTTGAAGTTGACTTGTGAACCTCCACTATGAGTGACAGAGGGAAAAACACTTTAAACATAAAACAGTATTTCAATTAAGTGACTCGAAATATTCAAAACAAAGGTCTTAAAATGGCTGCATTAAAGGAAGTGAAGTTTGCAATAAAAAGAACTCCGTCTAAAGCGAGTGTAAAACGTTCACCAACAATCAAGAGGTCAGTGAAAGAGAGAAGTGAAGGTGTTGATGGAGGCATATATGGTATGAAATCAGTTGACGTGGTGATTAAACCAGCATTAAAACCTACGGAGAGTCCTCCAGAACCAGATAAGGCAAACAATATGAAAAGGCATGGAGTTTTAAGTGAAATTAACACATTTATTAAACTTGGCAAACCTCTGAAGGATTCCAGTGCTAAAAAGATTCTAGATTCTCCTAACATAATAAGGGAGAAGAAGATTTCCAATTTGGATAGAGAGAAATTATTGAATAAAGCATCGAAAGATGAAACAAAAGATGGTAAAATTAATGAAATAAAGGTTGACTTCAAAGCTAAAACAGTAGATACGCAAAATTTAAGCAATGGTAACGACACAGAAAGAGATGATATTGAGACAAATTCTGTGATAATGGAATTAGAGAATGTTTTAAACTTTGAGGATGAGAGTGGAACTGAGTCGGACACATCTAGCATTAAGATATTACATAGACCAAAACAAGATAACCTATCTGGGGATGCCATACATGATATTAAGAAAGAGACCAGTAGTGGTAATCGCAAGTCACCGGTATTTGTGAATGAAAAAGGTAGCATGATTGATGAACTACAGAAGTTCCTTCACAGAAAATATGGTCCTATTGTTAGTGAACCTCATGTTAGTGAAAACTCTGTAAGTGAAACAAAAACTGAAGCAAGCATTACTGACAGACATAAAGAAGTGAATGACACCAAAGGAAACATTTCTGAACAAAAATCAGTTGCAACTAAACCAACCAATCGAGTGCCAGTATTTCCAATGCCTCAGCATCCCATTTTTTTCAAAACTTCAATAAAGAAGGATCCAGGTTCAAAACTTCATGATGCTTTAGTTTCTGAACTACAAACAGTGTTACGGAAACGAGATGACTTGGACATCAAAACAGACGGTGAAAATAAAAGTGATGCCAATGGAGAAACTAAAAGTCAAAGAAAACCCCCAGTTCGAAGGATCAGTGCGAAAGGAAATCCATTGTTACGGAACAAGGCCCTTCTGGCTAGGTTTGAGGATCAGTTGAATATGACTTTACATAAAAGTAAAGTATTTCAGAGACAGAGGTTAAAAGTGCTTGACCTTGAAACTGTTGAGATCAATGCAGAAAGTAATGAGAGTTTATGTAACATTGGAAGTCCAAGGGATGAGGCTTTAGGGAGTAAGGCTCATCCAACATTTCTTGAAACTGTCCCTGATTCACTAACTGACGCATCTGATGATAAAATAAATAGTGCTGTTAATCTTCATGTTAAAGATAATCATATAAATAAAACAGATACCAGTGAGCCATTATCTAATACTACCTCAAGCCTATCTAGTCCTGTTGAAAATGTATCCGAGAGCCCGTCAAAGGGCGATGATGAATTGTTTGTGTATGGATATAAGTACCCGAGTGGTAGAACTGAAGGTTATATATGTAGCGTCGAAAGACGGAAATCGACGAAGGATTCTCGTGGCAAAATACGGAATTACCTCACATGTATCAACATTGTTGCTGAAAATAGAGCAGAAGGTAATTGTTTGGGCATACAAATCAATATTCGACAATAATGATAATAACAACTTTATTTTTTGAGGCAACACATTCGGTGGGGGGGCTCCCAATCTTCCATGTGGCCCTAAGAAATTGCAATGCATTATGTACACAATTTTATAAATACACAAAAAGAAGAAGAAATAAGTGTGAAAAAAAGCATTATGGCTATCTTAACAGGAGTAGGGACATTATTTAACTCTTTCCAACATAGAACAAACTTGCAGCATACAACTATGAAAAGTTGAAAACATCAACGCAAAAATATTGAAAAACTCTTGAAATGAAAAGATATGTATTTAACACAGTCAATAGCATTGTGGCAAAAGGAGAAATTGTTCATTATGATTTATATCTCCTTTTGCTAGTCCTCTGTTGAAGATGTTTTGAAATGTTTTGACCAATAAGTGGGAAGGGTTAAAGAAGAAGTGTGTGAGCTATTATAGCAGTTTCGATGTAACCCTTTTATCTGAAAACATCAGAAAACAGGACCCATGGAGTCGTTTGTAATTTCCATCTTTCTTTGAATTCATGCTGACAAACTTCTCTATTTCAAGGATGCCCATTCACCCAAGATATTAATGATGGTGGTTTACCCACGGCCAGCGGTGGAGGCCTGTACTTCGCGGAGGAGGACAAACCCGCTCACTTTAATGTTGATGTCGGTAGAAGGAAGGGAGATCTCCGTGTCTCAGTCAGTGGTGAGTCTCACACTTTTGTACACTTAGCCCTTTCCCACATACTTAATTGATTGATTGGAGTTAAAAGCCGTTTTCAACAATTTTTCAGTCATATCACAGTGGCCAGTTCACCTACTCATGTGTTTCCAGGCTTTCTCACAAAGTAGTCCACACAACATACTTTCCAAGCAACTGGCTGCTTTTCCACATAGACTGTTAGGCCATTGGTGGAAGACGAATGACGATCGGGTCACATAATTTAAGCATCTGTATGTACAACACATACGGAGAAGTCCATGTTTTATCTGTCAAATTGGAATTAAAGTTTTGATACACAACTGAAAACTTTGTTTAAAACTTAATAAATGATCAAAATAGTGTTCCATTGTATAAATGTAAATATTATATGGTATTCTGACATACAAATTTATCTGCAGCAGATTACGTAGAAAAAATCTAGGCAAATATATTGACATTTTCTATAAATGAATTTAATTGAAAACATTCAAACAAAAGAGAAATTGCTCATTATGAGCAACTTCTACTTTTGTTCATAATGTTTTCAGAAATGGTCTGCTATATAGGCCTGCAAAAATTAATACAGAAAGGGAAGGACTAAACGGAGAAAATGCTAGTAAATTTATGTTGGAAAATACTACAATAAAACCTTTTTACCCTTATCAGGTCCAAACTCCATTGCCAAATGCAGTGTTGATCCACAAGCTGATGGCTCCTATACCGTGACATACATTCCCGTGGAAACAGGAATCTTCGACATCAATGTCACATGGAACGGTGTTGATATACCAGGTAAATTGTCACCACATTAAATTTTATCTGACTTAAATTATTTTGTTCATCTATCCCAGCTTGTTGCCCTCATTGTGTCATGTTCTATAGAGAAGGCACATGTATTCCCTAGCCGTGTACTCGTTTAACCCTTTCCCTCATACAACAATTCTGCAGCAGACGACTTTGAACATATTTTGTAAAAAAATCGAAAAAAATCTATAATTAAATGGATAACCTATGACTAAAAGTGGAAAACATTGTGGCAAAAGGAGAAATTGCTCATTTTGAGCAATTTCTTCTTTTGTCACTATGTTTTCAAAAAGCCGTCTGCTGCAGAGGCGTCAGAAAGCGTCTATATATGGGAAAGGGTTAACACCCAGGGATCATGTATAAGTGTACTTTTACTTATCAGGTATTTCAATTTTATTGCATAAATGTTTTCGAGGTCGTCTGCTGCAGTTTTATTGTATGTGGGAATGGGTTTAAGTTATTGGCAGCATACATTGCAAAAAATGCTCCGGTTGAACCAACATGACTGTGCAGATGAACCCAAGTTATTGCTTAACTCTTTTCCTCATATGACAATTCTGCAGCAGACGACTTTGAACATATTTTGTCAAAAAATCGAAAATCTCTATAATTGAATGGATAACCTATGACTAAAGTGGAAAACATTGTGTCAAAAGCAGAAATTGCATGTTTTGTGCAATTTCTTCTTTTGTCACTATGTTTTCAAAAAGCCGTCTGCTGCAGAGGCGTCAGAAAGCATCTATATGAGGGAAAGCGTTAACACTCAGGGATCATGTATAAGTGTACTGATGCCATGATATATCTAGAATACTGTTGAAAATGGCAAACCAACATCTGATTCAATTCTTGATTTTAAAAAATGTTCCTCCTTCATGTTTTGGAGCTCTACTTTGCAAAGTTTGCATGATAAGTGTACTGTCACAATGCATATATAACTGATACACTGTTGATAATGGTTTAACCCTTTCCCTCACATGACAATTCTGCAGCAGACGACTTTGAACATATTTTATAAAAAAATGGAATCTCTATAATTGAATGAATAACCTATCATTAAAAGTGAAAAACATTGTGTCAAAACGAGAAATTGCTCATTTTGAGCAATTTCTTCTTTTGTCACTTTGTTTTCAAAAAGCTGCCTGCTGCAGAGGCGTCGGAAAGCGTCTATATCAGGGAAAGGGTTAAAAGTCCCAATGAATTACATCTTATTTGGAGGTTTGTTCTTCATTTATAAACCACCTTGGTGGTGAAGTGGTGAATTGGTAGACCATTAACCTTGGATACAGGTGGATACAGGTGGTTGCGGGTTCTTTCCCCAGGCCGGGATCATACCAAAAGCTTTAAAACTTAATTGGCAGTATTGGCTTTCCCTCCTTGTCGCTCAGGATTGTAGGGTTAGCATTAACCCTTTCCCTCATATAGACGCTTTCTGACGCCTCTGCAGCAGATGGCTTTTTGAAAACATAGTGACAAAAGAAGATATTACTAAAAACATGTAATTTCTCCTTTTGCCACAATGTTTTCCATTTTTTGTCATAGGTTATCCATGTTTTGACAAAATATGTTCAAAGTCGTCTGCTGCAGAATTGTCGTATGTGGGAAAGGGTTAAGAGAGACTCACTGGTATCAGGATAAATGGACCAGAAGGACTGGTAACCTACCAGGAAAAGCTGTGATGAAGTTGTTACAAGTGAGGTAAAGCACCAAACAATCCAATATAATGTAACTCCAAATGACTTATTGATGTGAAAATGAAAAGCTGTGATATAACTGCAAAACTGTTGATAGAATTAAACGCCATATAAACGAACAATTAATATTTATAAACAGGAAGTGCCTATCATCCGAAGGTCGTTGATGTGAGAAAGGTGAGAATCATCGGGGGATGGCAACATTTTATGGACAGCAACGAAAGGGTCAACTTGGTTGTCGGAGAAAAGAAACAGCTTCCATTTGACATTTCTGAGGCCGGCCCAGGTAATATTGTGTTATATTATTCCCTTATGATGAAAAGGATAAAAAAATAACTTATTTTGATAAAGTTACTCCATTAACCCTTTCCCTCATATAGACGCTTTCTGACGCCTCTGTGGCAGACAGCTTTTTGAAAACATAGTGACAAAAGAAGAAATTGCACAAAACGTGCAATTTCTCCTTTTGCCACAATGTTTTCCACTTTTTGTCATAGGTTATCCATTCAATTATAGAGATTTTCGATTTTTTGACAAAATATGTTCAAAGTCGTCTGCTGCAGAATTGTCGTATGAGGGAAAGGGTTAAAGGTCCTGAACTCCAGATGGAGATCAAAATTTTGAAATGTTGAAACTTTTGCAAATATTGCTAATAGTGACAACAAAGAAAGTAATAAATAGTTCAAAACTATTATGGCAGTAAATGTTGAAAAACTGTCAATTGAAAGTCATGAAAATATACAAAATATAGGAATCACCGTCCGTCTGTCTGTCCATATGTCTTGTAAGCGCAACTCCTCCTTAACGGCTGGACCGATTCTGATGAAACTTTACACAGTTGCAGTACACAACCTGAGGATGTGCATGAAGTAAGATTATCCCGGTCGGAAATATACCTGTCCGTCTGTCCATATGTCTTTTAAGCGCGGGACGGGGGTATCCTTTATTGAGTTCACTCAAAGTTCTAGTTCTATTATGTTATATTACAAAGTTGTCAAGTAAGACATTTTGCTTTTAAGTCATCCATGCTAAATATTATAATTGGTTCACATTGGATGATAAAAAAAGTGATTACTTTTGTTATAGTTTTTACTATTTGAGGGAATTTGTTCTGTCACCCTGATATAACTGAAATAACATGTTGTTTGAACAATTTTTTATCTTTTGTAACAGGTACTTTGCGTGCTGAGGTGCAGGGCCCATCTCGAACTATTGAATGTGACATTGATGGTCACAACAACGGTAGAATGGTCGTAGAATTCACGCCAGAGGAGGAAGGTAGGTTAACCCTCCTTTCCCACATACATCAAATCTGCAGCAGATAACTAAAGTTGAAAACATCTGTACAAAAATGTGACAAATCTATGTAAGCGAGAGTATAATTGCTTAAAAAAGTTGAAAACATTGTGGCAAAAGGAGAAATTGCTTGTTTTGATCAATTTCTTCTTTTGTCTCTTTTTGTTTTCAAAAGTCAGCCTAATTTACTTGTTTGAAGTATATAATTCATTAACCCTTTCCCTCATACGACAATTCTGCAGCAGACGACTTTAAACATATTTTGTCAAAACATAGGTTATCAATGTTATTCATTGATAACCTATGACAAAAAGTGGAAAACATTGTGGCAAAAGGAGAAATTGCACGTTTTGTGCAATTTCTTCTTTTGTCAATATGTTTTCAAAAAGCTGTCTTCTGCAGAGGCGTCAGAAAGCGTCTATATGAGGGAAAGGGTTAACCCTTTCTAACAGACGCATTTGCAGCAGATGACTATCGAAACTATTGTGGCAAAAGGAGAAATTACTCATTTGCCACAATGTTTTAAAAAGTTGTATGCTACTGATGTATCTGGTGTGATTTGGATAAACTAAGGGCTTAGTCCTAAAAAAAATGTTAAAAAAATCTGCACATGTTTTGCTTTATGCATTATGATTCCACCAATGAGCTAAGTCTATGTGGAAAAGCAGCCAGCTGCTTGGGAAGATTGTTGTGTGGAGTACTGCTGTGAGAAAACCAGGAAATTCACGAGTAGGTGAACTGGCCGCCGTGATATAACTGAGGAATTGTTAAAGACGGCGTTAAACCCCAATCAATGAATTCATGCTTTATGAAAGTATGAATACTTTCTTAAGTCTTTTGTTGAAAAATTCAAAGTAGAAAATTCATTAAGGCTGCAATCAAAATGGTTGTAATTAACTACATCAATTGACAAGATGTAGATGAAGGGAATATTAAAACTGGCCGCCGTGATATAACTGAGGAATTGTTAAAGACGGCGTTAAACCCCAATCAATCAATTCATGCTTTATGAAAGTATGAATACTTTTTTTAGTCTTTTGTTGAAAAATTCAAAGTAGAAAATTCATTAAGGCTGCAATCAAAATGGTTGTAATTAACTACATCAATTGACAAGATGTAGATGAAGGGAATATTACACTGTAACATTCTTATCCTTGCAGGAAGTCACTACATTCACCTATTCTGGTCAGATCTGCCCCTCGTTAGTTCACCATTCCATGGTTTTGCGATACAACATACTCCAGATGCCAGTAAACTCATACTCACAGGACGAGGTCTGAAGGAGGCGTCGGTCAGAGAGGAGGCGGAGTTCTATATTGATGGTACCCAAGCTGGACCAGGTATGGGCTTTGAATTTGTTAACACTTTCAAACTTGCAGACACAGCTGCAGCAGATAACTTTAGAAAACATTTTGGCAAAAGGAGGTATTGTTTTCAACTCTTACAATAATAATATATCCATTTAAAGAGATTTTCCATAGTTAAATTTCGCCTCAAGAGGTATCAATTATAGATTTCAATTCTATGGAAAACTCATAACCATTGCAACAGCAGAGAAAAGCTTTCATATGATTTGTCCAAAAGTACTGGCCTGATTTGAAAATAATTTTTCAAAGTTATCCTAAGATTATTGAAAAAAATTTTTGACCCTCTACTAAGATTATTGAAATTATCGCGATCTATTGAAAACATGGCCACCATTGGGGAGGGCTTTTTGTCAAAGACTGCAAGTCTTGGAGCTTTGTTATTTTGTATGCAGCATTACCTAGTGATAGTCTCTACCAACAGTGCCCAAATACAGTCTTATCATAAAAGTATTCTTGATGTAGATAGTTAACCCTTTCCCACATACAGCAAATCTGCAGCAGACAAATTTGAAAACATCTTTGCAAAAATGTGAAAAATCTCTATAAGAAATACAAAAATGTAGCATGATAATTGAATCAAGTTGAAAACACTTTGGCAAAAGGAGAAATTGCTCGTTTTGAGCAATTTCTCCTTTTGTCAAAATGTTTTCAAATGTCGTCTGCTGCAGAGGCATCAGAAAGCGTCTATATGAGGGAAAGGGTTAATCAGAACAAACCTAGGGCACACCATATATCTTTACCTTTACTGCATTAGGTATTATATACAGTGTTCCGTTAGGGCCATCATAATTTCGCGGTTTCGACCTAGGGTCGACAGTACGATAACGCGATGCGATAGTACGATAGCGCGATGCAAAACTTCAAAAATGAGATGCGAAAAAACACGATGTGAAACTGCGAGACCACGATGCGAGGAGGCGATATTAATGTCGTACTTTCGCATCACACTTTCGTATCGCACTTTCGTACTATCGCATCGCGTTATCGTACTATCGACCCTAGGTCGATAATAATATCGTTCTTTCGCATCGCGTTATCGTACTATCGATCCTAGGTCGATAGTACGATAACGTGATGCGATAGTACGAAAGTACGATATTAATATCGACCTAGGGTCGATAGTACTATCGTACTGTACGACCCTAGGTCGATAGTACGATAACGCGATGCAATAGTACGAAAGTACGATAACGCGATGCGAAAGTACAATAATAATATCGCCTCCTCGCATAGTGGTCTTGCAGTTTCGCATCGCGTTTTCGCACTTTCGCATCGCACTATCGCATCGCGTTATCGTACTGTCGACCCTAGGTCGATAGTACGATAACGTGATGCGATAGTACGAAAGTGCGATGCGAAAGTACAATAATAATATCGCCTCCTCGCATCATGGTCTCGCAGTTTCTCATCGCGTTTTCGCACTTTCGCATCACGCTATTGTACTATCGCATCACGTTATCGTACTGTCGACCCTAGGTCGAAACTACGATGGCCGTAACGGAACACCGTAATTATAAGTACTTCATGAAATTCTGACATAGAATTACAGTCAAACTTGTCTTAGCGGTCACCTGTTAACCCCTTCCCTCATGCGACAATTCTGCAGCAGACGACTTTGAACGTACTTTGTCAAAACATAGAAAATCTCCATAATTTAATGGATAACCTATGACTAAAAGTGGAAAACATTGTGGCAAAAGGAGAAATTGCACGTCACTGTTTTCAAAAAGCCATCTGCTGCAGAGGCGTCAGAAAGCGTCTATATGAGGAAAAGGGTTAAGCAGCCACATGTGTTCAGCAGTCACATTTTGACTCTCCCTTGGGTGGCTGCCTAAGGCAAGTTTGACTGCATCTGACTTCTGATGCAATGTCCTCTTGTTATAGTTGTGTTTTGTCAGTGGATGCCTCGGAAGGTTGACACATGAGTAAAAAGGCTTTGCCGTCCTTCAGACACACTGTCACTTATTGACACATGTCGTCTGTCAAAGATTGACAAAGATAGTTCTTCGATCAAATGACAAACAAAATCATGAATTTGATATTCACGGTTGCATTGTACAGAATCATGATTTTGATATGTATTCATGGTTGCATTGTACATAATAATGATACCATTCATTTCGCAAGGCAAATAAAAAACTCAAAATCCCATAGAAGGTAAGACTTGAAATGTTGCTATTGTGAATTTATTATTAATCCTTTCCTTCATATACATGCTTTCTGACGCCTCTGCAGCAGACAGCTTTTTGAAAACATAGTGACAAAAGAAGAAATTGCTCAAAACAAGCAATTTCTCCTTTTGCCTCAATATTTTCCGCTTTTAGTCATCGGTTATCCGTTCAATTAAAGAGATTTTCTATTTTTTGACAAAATATGTTCAAAGGTGTCTGCTGCAGAATTGTCATATGAGGTAAAGGGTTAATGGTATGCACACATGAAGACACATATGAGCTTGACACCTACAGAGATGTTGAGCTTGACTGTTATAAGCTTTAAGCTAATTTCACAATCAATGTAAAGATCAATAAAATGCAACCAAAATGCGTAGCAGAAGGAGGAATTGCTCATGATGAGAAATATCTTTTTTGTCACAACGTTTTTAGCTCTATTCAATAATCGTTCTTTCACTTACAAATATATTCAATATTTTTGTTGTGATCATTTAAAAGTCGTCTGCTGCAGATTTGTTGTATATGGGAAAGGGTCATGACATTTCTATTTCACCTTCAGGTTCACCAGATGTTGTCCTTAGTGGGGTCAGAGCAGAGGTTGATGTCAAAGTGACACCAGTTGGTAACGGAAAATTCCGCTGCACGTACATACCCACAATCCCCGGCGCCTACCTCCTTCACATCACATGGAATGGGAGACAACTCCGAGGATCCCCATACAAAGTTAACGTTATTGGAGCCTTCTATCCTAACAGAGTTGTGGTTACTGGGGACGGTTTGAGAGGTGGTAATCTAGGTCGGGAGTTGTCCGTGTCGATTGATACCAGAAAGGCTGGACCAGGTTCGTTCATAAAATCTTAACCCCTTCCCACTCAGCAGTATATATTTGTTTTGATACCCCCTTCGAAGAAGAGGGGGTATATAGGAGTCACTCTGTCAAGCTGTCTGTCTGTCTGTCGGTCGGTCGGTTGGAAGCCATACTTTGTCAGGCCTATTTCTTACAAACCACTGGGTGGAATTCAATAAAATTTTACATGAAGCTTCTATACCAGAGTTATAGAATTACAGAGTTATGGGCCTTTTACTTATTAAGTTATGGTGTAGGTCAAGGTGCTGTTTAGGGGGTATTTATCATCTTCAGTGATAGTTCTTGTTTTAATAGGAATCGCTGGTTATAATATCCTCTGTTTTTCTATTTCATTAAAAATAGTTTACAGTTACTGTGAATTGTGTTGCCTATGTAAATAATGTATGATAAAAATAAAACGGGCTGTCAAGTGACAGTTGTGGAAAAAAACTGTTACCACATACAACAAAACATTGCAGCAGACGACTTTGATTACATCTTGGCAAATAATGTGGCAAAAGGATGTTTATTACGTCGCCACCTTCGTCACATTTCTGTCATGAAATTGCAAAAAAAAAAAGCTACTTTTATCAAAATACAATGTGAGTTACGAAAAAAGACATGTTTTTCATCTATTGTAAATGAAATATATACCGTAATTAATTTACCATTGGACATTTAATCCTTTCCCACATAGAGACGCTTTTTAACGCCTCTGCAGCAGACGACTTTTTGAAAACATTGTTGCAAAATGAGAAATTGCTCATGATGAACAATGTTTTCAACTCCATTCAATGATTGACCTTTCATTTATATAGAATTTTCCGTATTTGCGCCTACCGTATTTCAAATTCATCAAATGCAGATTTGTTGAATTTGGGAAAAGATTAATGCAACATTTTTATCTCATCATTTTTGATAATAACAAAGTTTGGCAGAATCACTCGATTGTTGAATTCCGTATACCGGTGTATCATTTGTGATAGAATTCTCTTAACATAAACGTTTCAATGGTATTTAAAGGTCTATGTGTTCCTCTCAAGACCTCATACTTAGTAACGTTTTCCAAAGCTAACCATAGCTAACCATTTCTAATGTTTAACCCTTTCCCACATATAGTCGCTTTCTGATGCCTCGAAGCAGAAGACATTTTAAACCATTTTTACAAAAGGAGAAATTGCAAATCAAGAGCAAGTTCTACTTTTGCCCCAATGTTTTCAATGGTTATGCCTTTATTAATTAAGGTTTACTACAGTTTATCATATGTAATTTCCAAGTGGTCTGCTGCATATTTGTTGTATGTGGGAAAGGGTTAGAACATATTGCAGAACTTGACAAATATTTCTCTCTAGTGAAATCCCTATCAGAGGGTTCCAAGCTGAACCCTTTCCCACATACAACAAATATGCAGCAGACGACTTTGAAAACAGTCAGGTTCAAGAGTATGGAAATACCAATTATTGAAAGAGTTTAAAACATTGTGACAAAAGGAGAAATTGCTCATCATGGGCAATTTATCCTTTTGCCACAGTGCTTTCAAAAGTCGTCTGTGGCATCAAAATGTGTCTGTAGGTGGGAAATAGGGATTAAAAAGTTATTGAAGAACATGGACAAACATTCTCATTTGTTTTCATCACATGTTTTCAGTACTGTGATACTTTGATTTATTTTAGTATTGTGAGTACTTTGATTTATTTTGCAGGTGAATTAACAGCCTACTGTATGGGGCCCCTTGAAGTAGCCTACTGTGAGCTCCAAGATAACCAGGACGGTACCTTCAGACTCGGGGTCAGAGCCCAGGAGCCCGGGCGACATGTCTTACAGATTAAATACGGGGGAGAACACGTACAAAGTATGTTGTGTATAATTGTTATTGGATGCATGCTTATTTAACCCATTACCTGACATGATATTTCAAATGTTGTCTACTTTACAATCAACAGATGAACAAATCGAAAAATCTGGAAAACTGGAAGTAACTTTTTGACAAAGTGTTGAAAATATTGCAAGTAAAGGTGAAATTGTTCATTTTGAGCAATTCCACTTTTATTACAATGTTTTCAAAAGTCTTCCGCAACAACAGGCATCAAATGTCGCCAGTGTGAAGTAATGGGTTAGATTGTTTAATCCTTTCCCACTTGTAGATGCATCTTTAGCAGACTGCTTTTGAAACCATTTTAGTTCCTTTTTACAGCATTTTCGATTTATTGAGATTTTCTATAGTTAAGCCTAGATGTTTTCAATGACATCTGGTGTTAGTGCAGTACAGTCTTATCTTGGTCTACATTGTTCGCTCATCTTTTTCCAAATTTTACTACACACTAGTTTATTTACTTGAATTCAACGGGATAAGGGGTTTAGAAATCAATTATTGATTGATTGGGGTTGGCATTTTTTACAATTTTTCAGTCATAGCATAGTTCACCTACTCATGTGTTTCCTGGCTTTCTCACACCAGTACTCCTCACAAAATTCTTTCCAAGCAACTGGCTGCTTTTCCACATGGATTGTAAGCCCATTGGTGGAAGATGAATGACGCTTGTCACAGCGATTTTTGTAATACGTCGGAAAGAATTTTGGCCGAGCTGGGTTTCGAAACTCACAACCCCTGGATTGACAGCACGCGTCGCTACCGACTGAGCTACCGTGGCTCGGCTAAGAATCAACTACTTGAACTAAGTGATATATTGTAATGCTGACCATTTTTCTCTGTTACAGGCAGCCCCTTCATCTTCAAGGTCACATCTCAGCCCGATGCCAGCAAAGTACGGGTATCAGGTCCTGGTGTTGAACACGGTATCCTAGCAACATTCATGAGCCGATTCATCGTTGAGACACGAGGTGCTGGAGCAGGGCAACTCACTGTCAGAATCCGGGGACCAAAAGGTATGTAATGTGGGATACTTTATCGACCAACCAGTCTTAATGAATTCTAGATCTACATTTGAAGAATATTCTAAATTGTGTTACTTTGTGAATTTAATATTAAAATTAAAATAGTATTTAGCTTGATTTTGGAAAGATATGGTATGTGGGACTCTATTTCTAAATTGTGTTATTTTATGAATTTAGAATTATAATTAGAATGGTATTTAGTAAGATTGGGAAAGGTATGTTAATCCAAGCCATGAACCTCTTCCCGCTTTCTGATGAGCAATTTCTCCTTTTGCCACCGTGTTTTCAAATGTAGTCTACAGCAAATGTGTCAAAATCTGCAAGAGGGAAAGGGTTAGAACTTCAACCTTTTTGTATATTATCAAAGCAATTTGCTCATTTATTGAGACCCTTCATACTTTCCACAAATTGATTTAAAAGATTTGTTTGATGTGGGAAATGATTAATGAAAGTTCTAAGTTTAGACCAGATTTAAAGTGAATAGCAGCAATTGCATTTCAAAAGAAGTCCTAAAATGCTGGGCTAATATTCTGAAATTTTTTCTTTATAAATTGATAACAACTTTATATTGCTATCTGATATTTTAGGAGCATTCCAAGTGGAGATGTACAGAGACAGCCAGAGAGACAGAACCATTTTATGTCGGTTTGACCCTGTAGAATGCGGTCTCTATCTTGTCAGCGTCAAATGGTCCGGCGTTGACGTACCTGGTTCCCCATTCCATTGCCACATTTGTGACACACAAGAAGAGCTGGAACACGTCCTTAACGACGTCTCATACTCCATGGGGAGTCAGGGCAGTCACCCGAGTCGCACCAACAGCGCAGCACCAACACCGAGAATGGTCTATGGACAATGGCGAGAACAACTTTAGAATTTTTGTTTGAAAATAATTAACTCTTTACCTCAAGTAGATACCTTTTGACGTGTTTGCAGTGGACAACGTCTTGACCCTTTCCCACATACAACTTATTTGCAGCAGACAACTTTGATAACATCTAGACAAAAATATGGAAAATCTCTATAAATGAAACTACAATTATTGAAAAAAGTTGAAGATATTTTGGCAAACAGAGAAATTGCCCAATATCAGTAATTTCTTGTTCTGCCACAACGTTTTAAAATGTTGTCTGCTGTAGATGCGTTGAAATGCATCTATAAGTGGGAAAGCGTTAAACTGTTCTGATTTAAAGTGGAGAGATGAAATATGGTTAATAGTTGTAGTGCTTTGCCTTCCCTTAGATGGTACTTCTAGAAGGCAAAAGCAATTGTAGACGATAGTAAAATAGATAATTGATTAATCCATTTTATTATAATTTGATTGATAAAAAATTTGTTGTTCTAATTCGGTATAAATGAAAACATCATTTTAGAATTCATATGAAAACATTGTGGCAAAAGGCGAAATTGTTCATTATGATTAATAGTTTCCCCTTTTCCCTCAATGTTTTCAAAAAATTGTCTGGCTTAAATACGTCAAAAAGTGTCTGTATGTGGAAATGGACATAGCCAAGTGGGTAAAGGCCAATCTCTAGGTCCAAACAATCGTTAATTTAATACTGGACAAAGGTTAATCTCTAAACGAAGAGTTTACATGTAAAATATCATGAACTTTGGGAAGCAGTGTTTTAACGAATGAAGAGAACAATTTGGACTTGCACCGCCAAAATAAATGTTTTGTTAAAATTCTTTCCAAATTAAGTAAATTGTACATACACATTTAAATATCTATATGGATTTATTTTGTTGTTGTTTGTCTTAGGTTGGTCATATGAATTTGCTCATTAGTTTTTTATTCAAAATACATCTGAAAGGAGGAAAGGGGAGTTAAAAAGTTTCCTATTTCAGATAAGTCTAAAGTGATCATGTGAAGGCATATGATGCATGACAGACAAAATGTAATACCAATGATATTATACGATGAAACAATACTTAGATTAGAATCTCAGAAAAATAATGTTTCAATTTATTTTGATATTTATTGTATGAGAATCTGTTTGTGTGGTAACGTTTTGTTATATGGAATCTCTGTAACTCACACAAACAGATTTACTTTCTTTCGAGACCAGAAACTGGTATTTTTAATCTCAAAATTGGTTCACCTACCTATCAACATTTCTGAATTAAGTTGTAGATATTGTTAAAGATAAACCACCCACAATATTAATGAAATTTGAAATCTCTAAAATCATATTATTTTGTTTTCAAGTTTTCCGCTGAAATGTTAAAAAGAGCCAAAATCATTATATATATATGCATGTACTATTGATACAATTTCAGTATTTAGCTGTGACATATCCCTATTAACATATTAAACCGTCAAAACCTGATGGGCAGGTTCTGCGCCTAGGATTTTTCTAGACTAACCGAGCGAGTACTGCTTTAGTCTCCAGGAAGCAGACATGGAGTATGATTAATATATTTTGAAAGCTTGTTTCGCAAATGATGTAAAATATATAAGTTTAAATTAAAACTCAAATAACAAATACCGAGGTCTAATTGTACCAGTATGTCACAGCTAAATGCTCGAAATTCTATCCATACATCTCTCAGAATAAAATAGATTTATACATTGTTATGTACCTGGTGTGTATTACTTTCAATGTTTGTCATGTTTATGTAAATAAAGTTTGTGCTAAAATTAGTATAATTGTGTATATAAATCAACGATCAGTGTTTTTGCTACATGGCATATAGAATATAATCGTTGTGTACCCATGCAGAATATGTGCTTTATTTGTGTAAGTTTTTCTAACACATCATAGTATGTTATACATAGATACATGTTCATGCTTTACACAAGAATAACATATTATTATGTAACTGTTTCTGAAAAAGACAATGTTCCTTTTTGGTTCAATTTATATAGCTTGAGTATCTAACGAGGTCACTTCAATATTTACTTGATTAGACCTGTGCATAGAGGTTACTTCAATATTTACTTGATTAGACCAGAGTGAGTGTGCATATTCAAGTATCTAACTCGATAATCTACATAACCTGGTTATCATCACCTGACACTTTTTTAATTTGTGGTCAAGATATAAATGGTCAAAGTCCAGTGAAATTTTGTTTAGCTATTTTCTCAGTAGAATATTTCAAGAGAGGCAAATATGCTCAAATAAAGTGCAGTGGCCTAGAAATTGAGGAGTAAATATAGGTGTTTGGCTCACAGTCTCTGGTTACTAAATACAATCCTATGGTCTTGATAGTCTCTAAAGATTTTCTCAGTGAGACAATTTCTTTGATTAGCCACACTATATGATTAAGAGGTCAAATAAGTATTTGATAACCTGTGAAATATACCTTGTATGTAGAGTTCTCTAAATGTATCTTATTTCCATCTTTTTTGTACTTCATAATTGAGACATTAGATAGAACTGGGACTATATATGCTGCGCATGATGATATATGAACGTTGCTCTCTGAAAAGCAACTTTATCGCATTCATGGTTAGGATCCAAATGGATACTGCTTTATAGTGCTTTCTTGAAACCTTTTATGACTAATTACTAATTAGCAAACAGTGCAGAGCCAGATCAGATTGTGTGGGTGCACTGACTGATATGCCATATACAGTTTGGTTTTTGCAGAGTGACGTTCATATAGACTAAGAAGTGACCTTGACAGTTGTATGTCCTTGTTTGAGAGATTAGATATCTCTATTTTGTATGTTTATATATTATCTAATATACTCTCATGTTACTACCAAAGCAATATAAATATGACAGAGGTAATAAAATACTGATTGTCATTGACTTATTACCTTGTTGTTAATATGCTTTCTCTGGTGATACCTTTACCTTGGTCTGAAGTTTTTAGCTCCACCGGCTGAAAGCCAGTCAAGCTTATGTCATGGTGCATTGTCCGTCCTACATGCGTCCTGTGTGCTAACTTTTTACTTCAAAACAACTTCTCCTCTGTAACTACTTGACCAAGTAGGGCGAAACTTCAAACGTAGTATCTCCTCAGAGGTTTTCCTAACTTCCTTTAAAACTTTTTTAAACCATGCAAAATTATTGCTGCCATGGCAACTGAAAGAAGAAATATTTTCGTTTGATGACCCTCTAAAACAGTTTCCTCATGCATCATGCATGCAATTGGTACTTAACTGCTGATCAATCAATCATATCGGAGAGAACTCCCTTTAAGCATGTAGGATTTGAACCTAAGACCTCCGGCTTCATAATTTGATGTATTCATCATGGTAATGATGGCTTTGCCTTCTTGGCATTCAGGATTGTGGGATAAGCATTACGACTGACTCGCTTGTGTTATGATAAATTGACCAGTAGCTCTGGCAACTTAACCAGAAAATGCTATGATATAAATTTAAAAAAAAATTGAAAGTGGTGTTTAACTACAAAACATTCCCCAGAAGGCTCGAGGCAAAGCACTAGTTTTGTGCAATTCATCCTTTTCAATGTATGATTGTTACTAAAGTTCTCTGATGGAGGCGTCAAGTCGTTGGTATTGGAAAGGATATCATGTTTGAGTTTCAACTTGTAAAATTACTTTTGACCAATATGGGCATGAGAGATAACAGACATACGGTACATTAAAACATCGAACCGTAATTAAAGTATGCATAGTATGTGCAGAGATGGTCTCTGGTATGTGTGACAAATTAACAGCTAATGGATATAAATAAATTCAGCAAAAACAATTTTGGCTTTAGAATGACAGACAAAATATTTCATTATCAGTACACAATAATATTGGCAGTTTTTAAGACAAATTTAATGTAAGGGAAATAAATCTGTATGTTTAAACACCAGTCGTAGCTGTTTGCCTCCCTTTTGCAAAAAAATATTCGCTGATGTATGTATCAGAAGGACACGAATAGTATAGTGTCCCTGATGTATCTTTACAGCAGCTCAAAGAATCTTCTTTCGTATCATTTTGATGATGGCTTTTGAGCACATCGTTTGAAATAGTGTAAAAGCTCATAATCAGCTATTTCTCCATTCCCACAATTCATTCTCCAAAATAAAGAATGTTCTTCCAGTTTTCCTTTTGTTACATTTTTTCCTTTGACGAAAATTCTTATAAGGTATAAGATTGACCAGGGACACTATATTACAATATAATGTAATATAGTGTCCCTGGATTTGTGAGTCACAAAAACATTGTGTCGGGAAAAGAGTTAACCCTTTCCTATTTGCCATGCATCACGCATGCAGTTGGTACCATTATTCATCTAGCTGACTGCTGATCAATCAATCATATCGGAGAGAACTCCCTTTAAGCATGTAGGATTTGAACCTATGACCTCTGGCTTCAGAAGTTGATGTAACCACCATGGTAATGATGGCTTTGCTTTCTTGGCATTCAGGATTGTGGGGTAAGCGTTACGACTGACTCGCTTGTGTCATGATAAATTGACCAGTAGCTCTGGCAACTTTACCAGGAAATGCTATGATATAGATTTAAAAATATGTTGAAAGTGGTGTTAACCCTTTCCCTCATATGACAATTCTGCAGCAGACGACTTTGAACATATTTGATCAAAACATAGAAAATCTCTTTAATTGAATGGATGACCTATGACTAAAAGTGGAAAACATTGTGGCAAAAGGAGAAATTGCATGTTTTGTGCAATTTCTTCTTTTGTCACTATGTTTTCAAAAAGCCGTCTGCTGCAGAGGCATCAGATAGCGTCTATATGAGGGAAAGGGTTAAACTACAAAACATTCCCCAGAAGGCTTGAGGCAAAGCACTAGTTTTGTGCAATTCATCCTTTTCAATGTATGATTGTTACTAAAGTTCTCTGATGGAGGCGTTAAGTCGTTGGTATCGGAAAGGATATCATGTTTGAGTTTCAATTTGTAAAATTACTTTTGACCAATATGGGCATGAGAGATAACAGACATACAGTACATTAAAACATCGAACCCAATCTCATTAAATTCATCTCCTATTAATGCTACGCATTTGGTCAGATCGTGTACTTTAGTCAGATTGACATCGAACTGTAATTAAAGTATACATAGTATGTGCAGAGATGGTCTCTTGTATGTGTGGAAAATTAACAGCAAATGGATATAAATAAATACAGCAAAAACAATTTTGGCTTTAGAATGACAGAGAAAATATAAGGAGGAGGATATATTTCATTATCAGTACACCACAAGAGAAAGTTGATGCAACGCATCAATGTCGCCGGAAATGCATACTGCAGTTATGCATAACACTAACATTATAGTAGTTGAATAAACAGTTATCAACTGAGGGGCATATTGGAACATCAGGGGCGGGGTCAACTAAAAATGTATCATAACTTGCATTGTTTTGTCAACGAAGTGAATGATAATTGAAGCCTTTCATTGTTTATGATCAATCTCCATTCCAAAGTAGGTTGACCATACACACAGCCAACTAATTATTGATCATACACAGTGAAATGAGTAATCTTGACAATCATTAGTCTTAGTATATATACAGTGCTTTCATTAAGGAATAATTATAAGATTTGTGAATTCCACATACACTTTTCAAGATGTTTGTCAGAATATTTGAATTTTATCATTTATCAATAAAACCACAAAACAGACAATTTAAGATTTGCATTTTATGTTTCCCCTATTAAAGTCAACATTGGACAACTTTGCAGCAATTTACTTTTAAAACAATGAGATAAGGGTTAAATCGCTGAAGACATGAGTTTTCTCTTTTTCTCAAAATGATATTAGCTTGGCATCCTAATTATATCATACCTTAACAAATGATGAAATGTAGTCCAATATTTATAAATAAGACCACCTTCGAAATACAATATCAGCTAAACAGTTAAATCTGATTGAAATAGCCTTTAGGGAATTTAATGACACATTTAAAATTGTCAAGGACGAAATAATTGTGTACGAAAGACCCGATTCGTGACCTACATTCTTCTTCGCAGAGGTGTCGTTCTTGAAACTCTCTTTATAGTCATTTTTCTATTAAAACCAGTTTTATCTCGGTTTGTTCTTTTCTTCATTTGTTTCGAACCAAATAAACATTTTAAATCACCTATAATTTACTATTTGTAAGTGAGTGTAAAGAGCGGCTCTCTGCAAAGGAGATTGATCTACGCAGTTGGTATTCGCGAGTCACGCGATCAACAGTTTTAGCTTAGAAACAGTTCATATTTTAGATATACATCGATTAACATTATAAAATGAATTCCTCACAAATCAAGACATCTCTTTGAACATGAAAATAACATTCAGTAAGTTAAGATTGCTATTTTAAAGGAGAATTCGACGTGATTTTTACTTGATATTGACACATAACAGTCTGCTTGCTGCAAGTCTCATGGGGACGGTTTTGTCTTCGTAAATAAAACCCCAAAAAAGAGATGCAAGTCAAAATAAAGAAACTACTAATACTTAAAACATCGGAATATTTATTTAATTTTAGATGTGTCATAACTTAGTATTTTAAAAAAAAACGCAATTGTAATATGTTCAAGACATTTAAATTTGTTTTTTTCTAATAATAACTCCTCCTCCCATGTGATTTCCGAAAACCTATTAAAAATAGAAGTCGCGGGCTTCTGCCCGGCGACTAATAATATTTGCAGTTTTTAAGACAAATTTAATGTAAGGGAGATAAATATGTATGTTTAAACACCAGGTGTAGCTGTTTGCCTCCCTTTTGAAAAAAAGTATACGCTGATGTAAGTATCTTTACAGCAGCCCAAAGAATCTTCTTTCGTATCATTTTGATGATGGCTTTTGAGCTAATCAGCTATTTCTCCTTTTCCCACAATGCATTCTCCAAAATAAAGAATGTTCTTCCAGTTTTCCTTTTGTTATATTTTTTCCTTGGACACAAATTATTATAAATGCAGTTTTGTTGAATCCATGATGAACTACTTTTCTCGCGCAGTCTCTCTCTAAAATGCGTTGTTTGTTTGTTTGTTTGTTTGGAGTTTAACGCGGCTTTCAACAGCTTTGGTCATATCACGGCGGTCAGTGCACCTACCCATGTTTTCCTGGCTTTCCCACACCAGTACTTACACAACATTCTTTCGAAGCCACTGACTACTTTCTCACATAGATCAGAGGTGAGAGGCAAAAAATGCGTTGTAGTGTGTTTAGCGGCAATTGGCAGGCTGCCAACTCAGAACAATGGTATTTTAAAACTGCTATTACCAGGGGCTAAAGCCCCGGGCCAAAAACTGTTGAAAGTGGCATCAAACAGCATTTAAATAAAATAAAATCTGCCGAGTCATCAGAAGTCACACTGTGTATGACGGAAAGGCGTTATCCTCTCCCGTTAACAGAGGACTTTGGGGGTAAAAAGAAATCAACCATTATATGTCTTGGTCTTCAACCATGTCTATCAGTCCGTACAGGCGGGCCCTGATAGCTCAGTCGGCTTCGACGGTGACTAGTTATCCAGTGGGTATAAGTTCGAAACCCCTGATCCGCCATTTCACTCTTTTTCGATGATTGACGAAAGTGATTGTGACTAGCGGAATTCGTTTTACACCAATGGGATAAAAAGTCAATGTGGAAGGCAGCCAGTTGCATTCGAAGAATGTTGTGTGGAATAGTGGTGCGAGAAACCCAGGAAAGACGTGATAGGTAGGTGAACTGACCGCCGTGACGTAACTGAAGTGTCGAAACTACGTTAAACTCAAGATAATTTGCTAAATATTGTATGACAGTTCCTTTGATATCAGACTACTTTGAAAACATCCTAGCAAAAAAAAGTGAAAACCCTCCATGACCAATGAGAGTTTAATTATTAGATAAGAGTGAGCAATTTCTACATTTGTCACAATGTTTTCAAATGTCGCCTGTTGGCGTTAGAAAGCGTCTGTATGTAGGAAAGAGGGTTAAATGCCTATGACTCCAAACCAGCCTAAAATGTAAAAGGGTTAAATCTGATCAAGTATAAAAGACACTCTAATACACTTGTTGTCTACATATTATGACAAGTTCGGTCAGAAAAACCTCATTAAATTTAATCTTTACTTTAGGGCAAATAACTGAAGTCGACTCTTGCAAATAGTAGATTGATATATTTACTCAACAACTTTTCTAACTCCACACCTCAAGTCTTGATGTGTAAGCATATCATTGTTATTCCACAATAACAATTTACAAATTTACAAAATGTCGTCTGTTTTCCTTGCACAAATTAATTAACGTTTTCTGATATGTAAGTCGACCATCAAACGTGTTTTCCACCCGACTCGGCATGCACGTCAGTCAGCTCGTGCTGTGTGTGTATGTTGAATAATTGATTGCTTAGTATGTAACGCCGCTTTCAACAATTTTTTAGTTAGATCATGGTATTTCCTGAGTACGTTACCAGTTCTACTGGTCCATTTATCCTGACACCAGCCAGTCAGTCGTAATGCTAACCCCGCAATCCTGAGCTTTAAGAGGGCAGCCATTACTACCATTTTATAGTATTTTGCATGGTCCAGCCTGGGATCGAACCCAAGACCTCTTTCACCCAAGAGAGCGTGCCATAGGTAAAAATATCATTTTGGAACTCGTTTTATTTTTTTGTCATTTCGCCCATCAATAAATTGCCCCGCCTAATCGGAGGTTAGTTTCATCTGGTTGTCCATTTTAGCTGGCCATGTTCTTTGGCAGAAACCAGTACAAACCTCGTTGCTTGAGTTAGCGCGTGCTGGTGACGTTGCAAACTCGTAGACATGTGACATCCATACGTCAGGATAGAGCTACAGACAGACTGCATTTGGCACAGTTGCACAGTTGCAGAGCAGTCATTAAGGCAAATTAAATGGCGTTTTTCAACAGTATCCGAATTATCTCATGGTAGTTAATTCAGTTGACCATCTCTCGCATCAAAATAGTCCACACAACATTGTTCCAAGTCTACTGGCTACCTAATATAATTAAACCCAGACCTATATGTCGATGCAAATGCTCGTATAGACCAGTATTATGGTCTGATTTCTATCCCACATAAACTGTAAGCCCATGTGTATTTGTTTTATTGGGCTTTACGCCGTTTTCCACATTATTTCAATTATATCACGACGACAGTTAACTTATTAATGATGATCTCTGGGTTAAAAGAACCAGTACTAGACTAGTAAACGTGCCTTGCCAAGGGCACTCCACCATGACTGCCTCGACTGGTGATCGTTAAGTCCATGGCATCTGCTTTGTAAACGTATAACGAAAAGAAGTTTATATAATGCAAATAAAACAAACATGAAATTTAATTTAATACAGGGTTGAAAACCCAGTTGAAATGGGGAAATCAGTATTTTGATAATTTCTCCTTTCCCCTCAATGTTTTAAAAAATTGTCTATGGCATAGATTTGTGAGTCACAAAAACATTGTGTCGGTAAAAGAGTTAACACTTTCCCTTATATAACAATCTGTACCAGGCGACTTTGAAACAAATCTAGTCAAGAATATGAAAAGTCTTGAGGAATGAAAATATAATTATTGCATATGGTTAAAAACATTGTGGCAAAAGGAGAAATTTCTTTTTTTTCAAACAATCTGATTGAAATTCGTCTGCTGCAGATGCGTAAAAATGCCTCTGCATTTGGGAAAGGGTAAGTAACCATTATATTAGTTTAACTTCAAAATTATACAATATATTAGCTTTGCCTATGTAATAAAATGTGTAACATATCTCTTCGGATTTAGATTTCACACATAAACATTATGATATAATGTCTTAGATTACAGATTAAACTATCCGTATTTCCTTGTTATTATTAATGCTATTTTAGTTGTCTGGTGTTAAATCTTAAAAGTAACATCTCAGAAATTGAAAGTTTTATTTTGAAACAGAGCTAGAAATATTGTGAAAACTTGTCATTTTGTGCCATGATTTCTCTTTTTTTCCCACAGTGTTTTCAAACGTCGCTTTTGTAATGAAAGAGAGCATCAGAAGTGTTTTGTTGAATTAAATAAATAGAGAGAAAATGTTTTCTTTTTTACTTGAATTTGAAAAAGCAGGCGCTTTTGAAAATATTATTTTAGAAAGAGTTAAAATGTGTATAACAACGTGGGGTCAACCTTTTCCCACATACAGACGCATATTGACGCATCTGCAGCAGACGACTTTGAAACACTGCATGCCAACAATGTCTCATTTTGCAACACCTTATTCGATCGCCCCGGTGGTGTAGCGGGAGGTCGCGGGATCGATCCCCGGCCGGGTCATACGAAATACTTTAAACATGCTTATAATGGCTTTGCATCCTTGTCACCCAGGGTTGTGGAGTTAGCATGACGACTGACTCACTGTTGTCAGGATAAATGGACCAGTAGTACTGGACACTTACCCAGGACACGCCGTGATATAACTGACTGGCTGGTGTCAGGATAAATGTACCAGTAGTACTGGTAACTTACCCAGGACACGCCGTGATATAACTGACTGGCTGGTGTCAGGATAAATGGACCAGTAGTACTGGTAACTTACCCAGGACACGCCGTGATATAATTGACTGGCTGGTGTCAGGATAAATGGACCAGTAGTACTGGACACTTACCCAGAACACGCCGTGATAAAACTGACTGGCTGGTGTCAGGATAAATGGACCAGTAGTACTGGTAACTTACCCAGGACACGCCGTGATATAACTGACTGGCTGGTGTCAGGATAAATGGACCAGTAGTACTGGTAACTTACCCAGGACACGCCGTGATATAACTGACTGGCTGGTGTCAGGATAAATGGACCAGTAGTACTGGTAACTTACCCAGGACACGCCGTGATATAACTGACTGGCTGGTGTCAGGATAAATGGACCAGTAGTACTGGACACTTACCCAGGACACGCCGTGATATAACTGACTGGCTGGTGTCAGGATAAATGGACCAGTAGTACTGGACACTTACCCAGAACACGCCGTGATAAAACTGACTGGCTGGTGTCAGGATAAATGGACCAGTAGTACTGGACACTTACCCAGGACACGCCGTGATATAACTGACTCACTGGTGTCAGGATAAATGGACCAGTAATACTGGTAACTTACCCAGGACACGCCGTGATATAACTGACTGGCTGGTGTCAGGATAAATGGACCAGTAATACTGGACACTTACCCAGGACACGCCGTGATATAACTGACTGGCTGGTGTCAGGATAAATGGACCAGTAATACTGGTAACTTACCCAGGACACGCCGTGATATAACTGACTGGCTGGTGTCAGGATAAACGGACCAGTAGTACTGGTAACTTACCCAGGACACGCCGTGATATAACTGACTGGCTGGTGTCAGGATAAATGGACCAGTAGTACTGGTAACTTACCCAGGACACGCCGTGATATAACTGACTGGCTGGTGTCAGGATAAATGGACCAGTAGTACTGGTAACTTACCCAGGACACGCCGTGATATAACTGACTGGCTGGTGTCAGGATAAATGGACCAGTAATACTGGACACTTACCCAGGACACGCCGTGATATAACTGACTCACTGGTGTCAGGATAAATGGACCAGTAATACTGGTAACTTACCCAGGACACGCCGTGATATAACTGACTGGCTGGTGTCAGGATAAATGGACCAGTAGTACTGGTAACTTACCCAGGACACGCCGTGATATAACTGACTGGCTGGTGCCAGGATAAATGGACCAGTAGTACTGGACACTTACCCAGGACACGCCGTGATATAACTGACTGGCTGGTGTCAGGATAAATGGACCAGTAGTACTGGTAACTTACCCAGGACACGCCGTGATATAACTGACTGGCTGGTGTCAGGATAAATGGACCAGTAGTACTGGTAACTTACCCAGGACACGCCGTGATATAACTGACTCACTGGTGTCAGGATAAATGGACCAGTAGTACTGGACACTTACCCAGGACACGCCGTGATATAACTGACTGGCTGGTGTCAGGATAAATGGACCAGTAATACTGGTTACTTACCCAGGACACGCCGTGATATAACTGACTGGCTGGTGTCAGGATAAATGGACCAGTAGTACTGGACACTTACCCAGGACACGCCGTGATATAACTGACTGGCTGGTGCCAGGATAAATGGACCAGTAATACTGGTAACTTACCCAGGACACGCCGTGATATAACTGACTGGCTGGTGTCAGGATAAATGGACCAGTAGTACTGTACACTTACCCAGGACACGCCGTGATATAACTGACTGGCTGGTGTCAGGATAAATGGACCAGTAGTACTGGTAACTTACCCAGGACACGCCGTGATATAACTGACTGGCTGGTGTCAGGATAAATGGACCAGTAGTACTGGACACTTACCCAGGACACGCCGTGATATAACTGACTGGCTGGTGTCAGGATAAATGGACCAGTAGTACTGGACACTTACCCAGGACACGCCGTGATATAACTGACTGGCTGGTGTCAGGATAAATGGACCAGTAGTACTGGACACTTACCCAGGACACGCCGTGATATAACTGACTGGCTGGTGTCAGGATAAATGGACCAGTAGTACTGGTAACTTACCCAGGACACGCCGTGATATAACTGACTGGCTGGTGTCAGGATAAATGGACCAGTAGTACTGGACACTTACCCAGGACACGCCGTGATATAACTGACTAGCTGGTGTCAGGATAAATGGACCAGTAGTACTGGACACTTACCCAGGACACGCCGTGATATAACTGACTGGCTGGTGTCAGGATAAATGGACCAGTAGTACTGGTAACTTACCCAGGACACGCCGTGATATAACTGACTGGCTGGTGTCAGGATAAATGGACCAGTAGTACTGGTAACTTACCCAGGACACGCCGTGATATAACTGACTGGCTGGTGTCAGGATAAATGGACCAGTAGTACTGGACACTTACCCAGGACACGCCGTGATATAACTGACTGGCTGGTGTCAGGATAAATGGACCAGTAGTACTGGACACTTACCCAGGACACGCCGTGATATAACTGACTAGCTGGTGTCAGGATAAATGGACCAGTAGTACTGGACACTTACCCAGGACACGCCGTGATATAACTGACTGGCTGGTGTCAGGATAAATGGACCAGTAATACTGGTAACTTACCCAGGACACGCCGTGATATAACTGACTGGCTGGTGTCAGGATAAATGGACAGTAGTACTGGACACTTACCCAGGACACGCCGTGATATACTGACTGGCTGGTGTCAGGATAAATGGACCAGTAGTACTGGACACTTACCCAGAACACGCCGTGATATAACTGACTGGCTGGTGTCAGGATAAATGGACCAGTAGTACTGGACACTTACCCAGGACACGCCGTGATATAACTGACTGGCTGGTGTCAGGATAAATGGACCAGTAATACTGGTAACTTACCCAGGACACGCCGTGATATAACTGACTGGCTGGTGTCAGGATAAATGGACCAGTAGTACTGGACACTTACCCAGAACACGCCGTGATATAACTGACTGGCTGGTGTCAGGATAAATGGACCAGTAGTACTGGACACTTACCCAGGACACGCCGTGATATAACTGACTGGCTGGTGTCAGGTATAATGGACCAGTAATACTGGTAACTTACCCCAGGACACGCCGTTGATATAACTGACTGGCTGGTGTCAGGATAAATGGACCAGTAGTACTGGACACTTACCAGGACACGCCGTGATATAACTGACTGGCTGGTGTCAGGATAAATGGACCAGTAGTACTGGACACTTACCCAGGACACGCCGTGATATAACTGACTGGCTGGTGTCAGGATAAATGGACCAGTAGTACTGGACACTTACCCAGGACACGCCGTGATATAACTGAACAAAACGTTGAAAGCGTCGTAAAACACCAAGCAAACAAACAATAACAGTTTTAACCTATTACAATTCTTGCACATGCAATGATGCAGATGTTCTCCAGTTTGCCCTGATATTAAAGAAGTCGTCAGCTGTAGAGGGGTGGATGTGGGAATGGATTAAAAATTAATCTTTTCAATGATTTCATTTTCATCTATAGAGAGTTTCAATATTTTTGCAAGATGTTTTCAAAGTTTTTATCTGCAGATTTGTTGTATGTGGGAAAGGGCTTCAGTACAGTATCTCTTAATCCTTTCCCTTATACAACAATTATGCAACAGATGCCTTTGAACATATTTAGAGAAAAAATTTAGAAAAATCTCTATAATTGAATGATAACCTATGACTAAAAGTGGAAAACATTGTGGCAAAAGGAGAAATTGCTCGTTTTGAGCAATTTCTTCTTTTGTCACTATGTTTTCAAAAGCCGTCTGCTGCAGAGGCTTCAGAAAGGGTTAAAATTAACATTTACACATTATGTTTACAAATGGTATTTGATTAAATAGGTCAAAAAGGAAAAATCTAAATTACAAAGGTTCACAAATCCATAAAATAAATCCCAACAAAGGAAATTGATTCTGTCAATCCTTTGTCCAATACATAACACTTTTAACGACTGATGACATTATAAAAATATAACATTTCTTATTTATCAAATGTTTTCCTCAGATTGTTCATTCAAAAACAGACAACATATCATTTCAGGTAAATGGTAAGACGGTTATTTGAGTTTTATTAAATCTTTCCCACAGCAAATTTGTACAGACCTTCAAAATAGGGAAAATCTCTATAATGGTAGTGAGTATTGAACTTAATTGAAAATAGTGTGGCAAAGAGAAGAAATGCTCATGTTGAACAGTTTTCACAATATTTTTCAAATTTTTGAGTCGTCTGCTTCAGATGCGTCAAAATCAGTCTGTATGTGGAAAAGATTTGTTTTAATGATCAGGCTATTAAGTCACGTATACTGGCCACTTTTTGTATGACTTTGAATGACCATTTCCCACATGCAGACGCTTTCTGACGCTTCTACAGCAGACGACCTTCGCAAATAATGTGACGAAAGGAGAAATTGCTCATTATGCTTCAACTCTATTCAATTTTATTACTTTTAGTCATGTAGATTTTTCATATTTTTTGCCCTATAAGTTTTCAATATCGTCTGCTGCAGATTTGTTGTATAAAGGTAGAGTTAAATGGAAACCTTTATAGCAAATGGAGCCCACATAGATAAAGCCAACGTGAAAGAAGCTGACAAATTGTTCTAATATGGGAAGCGGATTAAAACACTGTTGAATTTCAAAAGGCTTTTTTGAGATTTGAATAAATGTTAACAAAAAAAAAAGCACGTAAGTGTTTTTAGCATTATGGCAATTGAAGAAGCAACGTTTATCTTTCGGTCATTGTTTTGAGAAAATGTATATATATCGTTATACTTATTGTTTCGAAATGTTGGTTTGTTGCATCAAATATTTGAGCATTTGTCGTGGAAAATCAATAATGTTTTCCGCAAATTGCAGTCGTTACAAAGTAATAATTTACTAAAATATGAGCAAATTGGGAAATTTTAAAATGCATTCGTTTGAAAAGTGAAATGCCTTGTTGAATAACAGCCAGGAAATTTTAACGCTGAGCTATAAATTGAATACTGTTAGAACATCAAACTGCAATAAATTACATTTAATATTTGAAAACATTTTAAGAAAATGAGATATTGCTATCCAGTTATCTTACTTTTATTTATAATATATATCGAGGGCTCGGCATGAAACGGTTGTAACTAAAATTGGTATTTTTTAAACCAAGGTTAATCACCTCGCCATAAAGTCTTTATAAGCATAAAATCATTTTTCTTTGTAAACAATGGATATTTAGATAAATTTGCATTGTTTACAAAGGGGTCAAAATTTCCCCTAAACCAGGGTTTTCAAAATAGGTTTTTAGTTACAAGTTGCAAGTTTTCAATGAAAATATCATACAACATATCTGCAGCAGACGACTTCGAACACGGCTTGGCGTGAAACGGTTGTAACTAAAATAGGTTTTTTACCAAGGTTTATCACCTCTTTATAAGCATTAAACAAAGGGGTCAAAATTGCCCCTAAACCAGTGTTTTCAAAATAGGTTTTTAGTTACAACCGTTTCACGCCAAGCCCTCGAATTGTTCATACTGGATGATTGACATGTAGGCATTCATATGGATAAAATGTATAAATGAAAGTTATTGGAAACAGTAGAAAACCTTGTGGCCAAAAGGTGATATTGTAGGTATGTTTTCAAAAGTCGTCTGGTGCAGATGTTTTGTATTTGGATAAAGCAATTCGAGGGCTTGGCGTGAAACGGTTGTTCTTGGTAAACTATGGAAATTTAGGTGCCATTGCTCGTTCTGAGCAATGGCACCTAAATTTGCATTGTTTACAAAGGGGTCAGAACTGCCTCTAAACCAGGGTTTTCAAAATAGGTTTTTAGTTACAATCGTTTCACGCTAAGCCCTCGAATTGTTCATACTGGGTGAAGATGTACATAGAACAGAACAGAATAGAATCAACATGTTAACCTTTTCCCACACTCATCAAGTCTGCAGCAGACGAATTCGAAAACAATGAGACAAAATTATGAAAAATGTGAAAACTATGTGTAAATGAAAGCATAATTAATTGTTTAAAAAAGTTGAAAAAATGTGGCAGCAGGGGAAATTGCTCATGATGAGCAATTTCTTCTTTTTACAAACTGTTTTTCAAAATTCGTCTGCTGCAGAAGTGACAAACTGCGTCTGCAAGTTAGAAAGGGTTTAAGTATTATCAGCACAGAGTGTAGCACGTTTTTTATTAGACACTGTGCACAGTAAAAAAAAGAAGAAGGCTTTTGTCTTATTATAAACCCTTGCAGACACATTTAGACGCATTTGTAGTTAACGACTTTTGAAAACATCGTAGCAAAAGGAGAAATCCGGCGCTCATTTTGAGCAATTTCTCCTTTTGCCACGATGTTTTTAACTACATGTATATCCATGAATAAAATCTTCATGTATGTGGATGTTCTATGTTATTTCTGAAATATGCTTAGTCTTCAGCTACATAATTGTTGTATGAGGAGAAGTGTTAACCCTTTCCCTCATAAGACAATTCTGCAGCAGACGACTTTGAACATATTTTGTAAAAAAATGGAAACTCTCTATAATTGAATGGATAACCTATGACTAAAAGTGGCAAACATTCTGGCAAAAGGAGAAATTGCTCGTTTTGAGCAATTATTTCTTTTGTCACTATGTTTTTAAAAAGCCGTCTGCTGCAGAGGCGTCAGAAAGCGTCTATATGGTAAGGCCAGGGTTAAGAATGAATTATTGGTCGGCAACTTATATGTTGGGGGCTTGATAAATGATATGATCAAAGTCGAAAATAAATTACATAATCATGTCTGCAAGACCATCATGCTTGGAAAAAAGTACTAAATGAAATGAGCCGTCCCGGGAGAAAACCAACGCAGTAGACTCTGCGTTAAGTATCGACCCGGATCAGCCTAAGCATGCCGCGCAGGCTTACCAAGACAGACAATTTTCGCCTCCTGTAGATTTTCTGTTTCAGGAATCATTACTCTATACCTCTATCCCCCTGAGAATGAATGTGTCGGCCCGGATCAGTCTGCGCGGACTGCGCAGGCTGATCTGGGTCGATACATTACGCAGAGGCCACGATGTTGGTTTTCTCGCGAGACGGCTCATTAATGTCAATCAAGTACATTCAATAATTACTCTTGTTTTTCAAGCACTTGTTAAATATCTATTTATAAATGTCAAAATTGTCTCTTACTGAAAGTTATATTATTTAATACAATTGAAATCATTGCGGTAACATAAGGAACTGCTTATCGGGAGTAAGTATTTTCAGTAATCACCTTCTTCGAAAGACTCAAAATGCGTCTGTAAGTAGGAATGGGTTAACCATGTATCTACTCGTAGCTGCAGTATTGAGGTATCAGCATCATAGGTTGATTTATTGATTGATTGGGGCATAACGCCGTTTTCTAACAAGATTCAGTCACATCACGGCGGCCAGTTCACCTAGGTATATGTTTTCTAGCTTTCTAACACCAGTTCTCCACACAACATACTTTCCAAGCAACTGGCTGCTTTTCCACATATACTGTAAGCCCATTGGTGAAAGACGAATGACGCTTGTCACAGTGACTTTTGTCAAACGTCGTAAAGAATGTTGGCCGAGCTGGGATTCGAACTCACAACCCCTGGATAATGACAGCCCGCGTCGCTACCGACTGAGCTACCGGGGCTCGGCCTTCTCAGCATCACATGACTTTCTGTGACACGAAAACCTATATTGAGCAGTGTATCATTTTCCCACACAGTTTTCAATAGTCGTCTACTGCAGGGACACCACATGTCGTCTGTAGCAATGATAATTTAATCAATTCCAACAAACAGACGCTTTCTGAAACCTCTGCAACAGACGACTTTTGAAAACATTGTGGCAAAAGGAGAAAAGCTTATTTAAACCATTTTCTTCTCCTTTTGCTACAATTTGCTCAAGGCTTCTCTATAATTACTTTTGCATTCATAGAGATAATCTATGTTCATATATATTTGTTGTTAATGCCGTCTACTGCAAATGTAATGTATTTGGGAAAGGGTTAAATATATATTTTAATCTAGTCTGTACAAAAGAAAACCAGACAAGAGAGATCAATACATATTACTGGGGCTTAATTAATCTTTTATTATCATGCCGAATGGGACTTTTATCTATTTTATTTCTATTGATTTTAGCGTACTTTCTCTCTGTATTGATTGATTAGGGTTTAACGCCGTTTTCAACAATTGTTCAGTCATATCACGGCGTTTCCTGGTTTTCCCCACACCAGTACACCACACAACTTTCCAAGCAACTGGCTGCTTTTCCATATATACTGTTAACCAGCTGTGAAAGACGAGTGACGCAGGTCACAGTGACTTTTGTCAAACATCGGAAAGAGTATTGGCCGAGCCGGGACTCGAACTCACAACCCCTGGATTGACAGCCCGCGTCGCTACCGACTGAGCTATCGGGACTCGGCTACTTTCTCTTTGTATTCAAAGTCATTTTCCTATGATAGAACTCAACATATTCATGTGCCTCGAAATTGGACAACTTGTAAAAAGGAATGTAAGAAAAGGAGAACTTGCTCGTTATGAACAATATCTACTTATTTTCAAACAATGTTTTCTGCTCTTTCTTTTTGTTTACCCTTTCCCACATATAGACGCTTTCCGACGTCTCTGCAGTAAACAACTTTTGAAAACAGCAATTGTTTACCTTTGCCACAATGTTTTCAACTTGTTCCAGTCATCATACTTTCATATTCTGAGTTTTTCCATAGTTCTGCTTAGATGTTTTGAATGTCGTCTGCTGTAGATTTGTTGTATGTGGGAAAAGACCCTTTCCAATATATAAACGCTTTCTAACACCTCTGCAGCAGTCGACTTTTGATTACATTGTGGCAAAGGGAGAAATTGCTCAAAACGAGCAATTTCTCCTTTTGCCACAATGTTTTCAACTTTTATTTATAAATTATACCTATATTTATAGAGATGTTTATTGTTTTGCGAAGAATGTTTTAAAGTTGTCTGTTGCAGATTTGTTTTATGTGGGAAAGGGTTAATTGATTGATTAGGGTTTAACGCCGTTTTCAACAATTGTTCAGTCATATCACGACGACCAGTTCATCTACTCATGCGTTTCCTGATTTTCCCACACCAGTACACCACACAACATACTTTTCAAGCAACTGGCTGCTTTTCCACATAGACTGTTAAACAGCCCATTGGTGAAAGACGAATGACGCAGGTCACAATGACTTTTGTCAAACGTCGGAAAGAATGTTGGCCGAGCTGGGATTCGAACTCACACACCCTGGATTGAAAGCCCGCGTCGCTACCGACTGAGCTACCGAGGAAAGGGTTAAACAACGTTAGGGAAAGGGATGAATGGGCACATCAGGCAATTGATAAGACAAACTATTTGTTAACCCTTTCCCACATATAGACGCTTTCTGACGCCTCTGCAGCAGACGGCTTTTTGAAAACATAGTGACAAAAGAAGTAATTGCTCAGAACGAGCGATTTCTCCTTTTGCCACAATGTTTTCCACTTTTAGTCATAGGTTATTCATTTAATTTTAGAGATTTTCTATTTTTTGACAAAATATGTTGAAAGTCGTCTGCTGCAGAATTGTCGTATGAGGGAAAGGGTTAACTATTTCCCACATACAATCAGTAGCAAGGTAAAAGAAAACATCGAGCCAAACGAAATTTCAATATCTTTCAAACTAATTAATTGATTGATTAGGGTTTAACGCCGTTCTAAAAAAAAAAATCAGTCATATCACGACGACCAGTTCACCCACTCATGCGTTTCCTGATTTTCCCACACCAGTACACCACACAACATACTTTCCAAGCAACTGGCTGCTTTTCCACATAGACTGTTAAACAGCCCATTGGTGAAAGACGAATGACGCAGGTCACAGTGACTTTTGTCAAACGTCGGAAAGAATGTTGGCCGAGCTGGGATTGTAGCTCACAACGCCTGGATTGACAACCGCGTCGCTACCGACTGAGCAACCGGGGCTCGGCTCTTTCAACATAAATGTATAATTATTGAATAGCGTAAAAAACATTGCGGAAAATGGAGGAATAGCTCATGATGAGTAATTTCTCCTTTTGCCACAAAGTGAACAAAAGTCGTCTGCTGCAGAAGCGTCAATAATGCGTCTTATAAACATCAAAATGTGCACGATGTACATTCATTTCATAATTTACGATTATGAAATGGGTGTTATTATTTGTAATTCAAGTGATATCTCAGAAGTGAATATGATGCTTATACAATGCACTTAAGTTGCTTTATAAACTCTTTACACTGTTTAACCCATTTCCAGATAATGACGACGTTTTACAAACTCTGCAGCAGATGTAAATCTGAAAGAACATTACAGGAAACTGAGAAATAGTTCATAACGTGTAATGCCTCCTTTGTCCATATTGTTTTAACTCTTTCAGAGCCAAAGGCAATATTCAGGTTTTTGCAAACAATACTGATTCAGGCACCTGAAATCAGCATTGTTTGCCTTTTAGTTATCAAAATAGTCCGAAATGGTATTATATTAGAAATGGAGACGCCCGATTTTGAAAATGGAAGAGTCTTCTTTAAACAATTCGGCGCTGAAAGAGTTAAGCGTCGTAATCCTATTAATCATCCAATGTTCCGGGGGTTTAGAGCATCGCTGAAACATGTATTCAAAATAGACGAAACATTTATCAACATGCGACAGCATCTGGTTAGTATAGAATAGACGAAACATTTATCAACGTGCGACAGCTTTTGGTAATAATAAAATAAACGAAACATTTATCACCATGCGACAATTTTTGGTAAGTATAAAATAGAAGAAACATTTATCACCATGCGACAGCTTTTGGTTAGTACAGACGAAACATTTATCACCATGCGACAGCTTTTGGTTAGTACAGATGAAACATTTATCACCATGCGACAGCTTTTGGTTAGTACAGACGAAACATTTATCACCATGCGACAATTTTTGGTTAGTACAGATGAAACATTTATCACCCTGCGACAGTTTTTGGTTAGTACAGATGAAACATTTATCACCCTGCGACAGTTTTTGGTTAGTACAGATGAAACATTTATCACCCTGCGACAGTTTTTGGTTAGTACAGATGAAACATTTATCACCCTGCGACAGTTTTTGGTTAGTACAGACGAAACATTTATCACCATGCGACAATTTTTGGAAAGTATAAAATAGAAGAAACATTTATCACCATGCGACAATTTTTGGAAAGTATAAAATAGAAGAAACATTTATCACCATGCGACAATTTTTGAAAAGTACAAAATAGAAGAAACATTTATCACCATGCGACAATTGTTGGTAAGTATAAAATAGACGAAACATTTATCACCATGGACAATTTTTGGAAAGTATAAAATAGAAGAAACATTTATCATCATGCGACAGCTTTTGGTTAGTATAAAATAGATGAAACATTAATCACCATGCGACAGTTTTTGGTAAGTATAAAATAGACGAAACATTTATCACCATGCGACAATTTTTGGTAATAAAATAGAAGAAACATTTATCACCATGCGACAATTTTTGGAAAGTATAAAATAGAAGAAACATTTATCACCATGCGACAATTTTTGGAAAGTATAAAATAGAAGACACATTTATCACCCTGCGACAATTTTTGGTAAGTATAAAATAGACGAAACATTTATCACCATGCGACAATTTTCGAAAGTATAAAATAGAAGAAACATTTATCACCATGCGACAATTTTTGGAAAGTATAAAATAGAAGAAACATTTATCACCATGCGACAGCTTTTGGTTAGTACAAAATAGATGAAACATTAATCACCATGCGACAGTTTTTGGTAATTATAAAATAGACGAAACATTTATCACCATGCGACAATTTTTGGAAAGTATAAAATAGAAGAAACATTTATCACCATGCGACAGCTTTTGGTTAGTATAAAATAGATGAAACATTTATCGCCATGCGACAGTTTTTGGTTAGTATAAAATAGAAGAAACATTTATCACCATGCGACAGCTTTTGGTAAGTATGAAATAGATGAAACATTTATCACCCTGCGACAGCTTTTGGTAAGTATAAAATAGACGAAACATTTATCACCATGCGACATTTTTTGGTTAGTACAGAATAGACGAAACATTTATCACCATGCGACAGGTTTTGGTTAGTATAAAATAGACAAAACATTTATCAACGTGCATAAGCTTTTGGTAAGTATAAAATAGACGAAACATTTATCACCATGCGACAGCTTTTGGTTAGTATAAAATAGAAGAAACATTTATCACCATGCGACAGTTTTTGGTAAGTATAAAATAGACAAAACATTTATCAACGTGCAACAATTTTTGTTAAGTATAAAATAGAAGAAACATTTATCACCATGCAACAGCTTTTGGTTAGTATAAAATAGACGAAACATTTATCACGATGCAACAGTTTTTGGTAAGTATAAAATAGAAGAAACATTTATCACCATGTGACAGCTTTTGGTTAGTATAAAATAGACGAAACAGTTATCACCATGCGACAGTTTTTGGTTAGTATAAAATAGAAGAAACATTTATCACCATGCCACAATTTTTGGTAAGTATAAAATAGACGAAACATTTATCACCATGCGACAGTTTTTGGTTAGTATAAAATAGAAGAAACATTTATCACCATGCGACAGCTTTTGGTTAGTATAAAATAGACGAAACATTTATCACCATGCCACAGTTTTTGGTGAGTATAAAATAGACGAAACATTTATCACCATGCGACAGCTTTTGGTTAGTATAAAATAGACGAAACATTTATCACCATGCCACAGTTTTTGGTGAGTATAAAATAGACGAAACATTTATCACCATGCGACACCTTTTGGTTAAAATGAAATAGACGAAACATTTATCACCATGCGACAGTTTTGGTTAGAATGAAATAGACGAAACATTTATCACCGTGCAACAGTTTTTGGTAAGTATAAAATGGACGAAACATTTATCACCATGCGACAGTTTTTAGTTAGTACAGAATAGACGAAATATTTATCACCATGCGACAGGTTTTGGTTAGTATAAAATAGACGAAACATTAATCACCATGCGACAGCTTTTGGTAAGTATAAAATAGACAAAACATTTATCACCATGCGACAGTTTTTGGTAAGTATAAAATAGACGAAACATTTATCACCATGCAACAGTTTTTGGTAAGTATAAAATAGAAGAAACATTTATCACCATGCGACAGTTTTTGTTAAGTATAAAATAGACGAAACATTTATCACCGTGCAACAGTTTTTGGTAAGTATAAAATGGACGAAACATTTATCACCATGCGACAGTTTTTAGTTAGTACAGAATAGACGAAATATTTATCACCATGCGACAGGTTTTGGTTAGTATAAAATAGACGAAACATTAATCACCATGCGACAGCTTTTGGTAAGTATAAAATAGAAGAAACATTTATCAACGTGCGACAGTTTTTGGTTTGTATAAAATAGACGAAACATTTATCAACGTGCGACAGTTTTTGGTTAGTATAAAATAGAAGAAACATTTATCACCATGCGACAGTTTTTGGTAAGTATAAAATAGACGAAACATTTATCACCATGCGACAGTTTTTGGTAAGTATAAAATAGACGAAACATTTATCACCATGCAACAGTTTTTGGTAAGTATAAAATAGAAGAAACATTTATCAACGTGTGACAATTTTTGGAAAGTATAAAATTGAAGAAACATTTATCAACGTGCGACAGTTTTTGGTTAGTATAAAATAGACGAAACATTTATCACCATGTGACAGTTTTTGGTTAGAATAAAATAGACGAAACATTTATCACCATGCGACAATTTTTGGTAAGTATAAAATAGAAGAAACATTTATCACCATGCGACAGCTTTTGGTTAGTATAAAATAGACGAAACATTTATCACCATGCGACAGTTTTTGGTTAGTATAAAATAGACGAAACATTTATCACCATGTGACAGTTTTGGTTAGAATGAAATAGAAGAAACATTTATCACCATGCGACAGTTTTTAATTAGTACAGAATAGACGAAATATTTATCATCATGCGACAGGTTTTGGTTAGTATAAAATAGACGAAACATTAATCACCATGCGACAGCTTTTGGTAAGTATAAAATAGAAGAAACATTTATCACCATGCGACAGCTTTTGGTAAGTATAAAATAGAAGAAACATTTATCAACGTGCAACAGATTTTGGTGAGTATAAAATAGACGAAACATTTATCACCATGCGACAGTTTTTGGTGAGTATAAAATAGACGAAACATTTATCACCATGCGACAGCTTTTGGTAAGTATAAAATAGACGAAACATTTATCACCATGCGACAGCTTTTGGTTAGTATAGAATAATTTACTCGGAATTGTGGGATGGTTGAAAATGGTCGAGTATTATAATAGTTATCTCCCTTGAGTACAGGTGTGACATGATTTGTATTTAATTAACGCCAGACTGTCGCCAATAGCCACTTAAGGTCACGTAAAGGAATCCTACAGGGTATAGCAACTACTGCTAAAAAGGAAATTACCGTATAAACCTTTTTCTCACAATATTTTCAGATGTCACATAACCTTATTTTCTTTTTATGAAGCAGATGGCTTGCATAACTGGTCAAATTAAATAAATTGAACTTGTAAAGGGTTAGTTGTTTACCGATATATATATCTTATTTTCTTGTTTTTATCTATGCCCTGATTTGAACCCTCTTCTAACACTTCTCTTTAAAATAAAAATCTAGCGGCATTTGAATGACCATGGCACATGTTTCTGTCATTGTTCAGGAATCCGCTGTGGTCGCGGTTCCCGGGTTCGATCCACAGTCGCGGCACTACGGTCATGGCGGAGTGCCCTTGGGCAAGGCACATTTTCTAGCCTAGTACTGGTTTGTTTACCCAGAGATCATGAATAATTAAAATTTAATTGCGCGCTAAATGACCTTAGCTGTCGATGCGCCATAAAACAATATACATTCATTCATTCATTCATTCTTTCATTGTTCATGGATTCAAATATATTTGGAATATCAGGCGCGTATTCAAATTTACTTTAATGGGGCGTTCTCACCGATGGGTATCTCGATCAAACTCGATCATGCGATCGTGAAATGATCTCCCTCGGTCTGCAGGGGGGACGTCTGCAGGGGGGTCCCGCTCGGTATGCCGCGGTCTACCTTGGTCGGTAGCGGTCGGGTGGTTTCTACACGCATTGTGTTGACATGTCGAAAAAATCCGTGTAGCGCTCGAGAAGCCACGCGGTCTGGAAGCGGTCTGAAATACATCTTGTAGCGCTCTGGTAAACTCGTGTATACTCGAGTACAATGTCTAGTTCATCGGGAAGACATCTAGTCAACCGACCTGTACTCGATCAACTAGACATGTATACGACATGTACTCGATCGTGTACAACCCCAATCAGATGCATTTACTCGATCAACTCGATAATTTGCAGGCCGCATCCGAACTCTACTCGAACATACGGCTTCTACCCGATCATACCAGATCTTACCCGACCGCCTCGATATTCTATTCAAGGATCAAGGTCAAGGTCACAGCGGGCACTTTGGCATAACTGACCAGGATTCCATAGAAGCAATATCGAATACAACTACTGAATCCCGAACAAATTACTACAGTTTTATACCTAGTCTGCTGCTATCGTGCAGCGATTATGCCCGATCGTACATGGTCTGGTATAAGTCGGGTATAAGTCGGGTATAGGTCGAAGAAAAGTCGGGCTTGTCGTGTTGATCGAGTAGACATCGGGAAGGGATCGGGAAGGTCAATTATAGGTCGAGTAAAAGTCGGGATGTGTGTCGGCAAGTGGTCTTGAAGGGTCTTGAGTTGATCTAGTATGGTCCTCTAAAGGTCTGGCTGAGGTCCCCTTCGGTTGTGTAGACCCCCGACCAAACACCTGGTCGAGCTTGGTCGCGGAAATTGGCCGGTCAGGGAGATCGAGGTACTCAGATCGCCGGTGAGAACGCACCATTATAACACACCCAGCATTCGTGAGGTATGCTAGTTATAAGCAGTTATTTGATTGGTGTTTTTGGCTTACAACTATTATTTCAGGTAAATATAAATACAACATACATGTAGGTGGCGACGTTTTCTCAAAAACGTCTGCTGAAGAATAATTATTTTACATCTGCGAAAGGGTAAAAATACCACAGATAAGAAAAAGAACTTTCCTATGTATAATTGCTTGCTGACGTCTCTGCAATTCTTTGGAAACAATACTGAGAAATTTCTACTTTTGTCATAATCGTCTGCTGCAGATTTGTTGTATGTGGGAAATGGGTTCAGATACAAAGTTGTAGGAAAAGAAAAAATGTGAACAGAATTAGTATTTTCTAGTTTCCCTACAACGTTTTAAAAGGTAACCGGCTGAAGAGGGATTTAATATTGTCTGAATAAGAGAAAGATCTGAACAAACAGAATGTTTAATTTAGAAACAGAAAACACTTGCTTATTACGACAAATTTCTTATTTTCTCAAAAACAGTGTCAAGTGTCGTCTGCTGCAAGATTGTCAATTATTAACCCTTTCCCTCATACGAGAATTCTTCAGCAGGCGACTTTAAACAAATTTTGTCAAAAAATAGAAAATCTCTGTAATTGAATGGATAACCTATGACTGAAAGTGGAAAACATTGTGGCAAAAGGAGAAATTGCTCCTTTTGAGCAATTTCTTCTTTTGTCACTATGTTTTTAAAAATCCGTCTGCTGCAGAGGCGTCAGAAAGCGTCTATATAAAGGGAAAGGGTTAAAAATATTAAATTGGAAATCCCCCTACTAGTCACTTACTGATCAATTCAAATGTTATATCAGTAAGATTTCATTTATGTGAAGTGTTCTTAGATTATTCATTGATAATTATTTAGTTGATCATCTTTCCCTGACACAGAATAGTAGCAATGACCTGGTGGCCGATAACGATAGACGATAGAAAACATTGTGAGAAAAAAATATTCCTCAGAAATTGGAACATGCATGCTTCGTGTTTACCCTCAAACATTGATCGATCCAGTGCATGAGAACAGTTACAAGTTGACTCAGGGGCGTAGCTAGGGTATATATAATGTGTACGCATTTTTTAGGGGGGTCCGGGGGCATGCTCCCCCGGGAATTTTGTTCTCCTCTATATCGTCTGTGGTGACTTCTGGGAGCAACCTATGACTGATCTTGATGGTGAAATAAACGTATTTTCTAGGAAATTTTGAGATAGTAAAATGTGTTACATTTGTCATTTTTCGTCAAATCTATCAAGTCAGATCGGTTGTTTTATACTTACGCCTACCCCATGCAAGTTTTTATTGAAGATTTGAACTTTTTAAAATTTGAGTACTGGAGACAATGTGTACGCAGCTGCGTATTTTGCGTACAGTCAGCTACGCAACTGGTTGTCATTTCTGTAAAGTGTAGATTCAAATCAGCCTGTTCATCTGCTCTGTTTCATTGCGACCTTCACACGTTAACAGAAGCTTTTAACAAGCGTGTGTGGGTACAATGTTGACAGTGTAGATCTTGATCAGACTGTGCGAGATGAACATGCTGATCAGGATCTACACTGTTCACACAAGCCGAGTTGTACATACATATCGCGGGCTTCGTGCACAACGGTTGTAACTACATGTTATTACGATATGTAGTTAGAACCGTTTTGCATGAAGCCATCGATATGTATTCCCATGCACGGGCTCAAGTTTCATTGCTTACGATACAATGAATAGCAGGTCGAGTGAACATTTAGAATATGTGTTACCCAGATTACTTGCATGTTCTAGATATCCTCTCATTTTAGGAGGAAAAAACAAAGAACTTTTGAATAAAACAGCGTATCATTATCCAGAGCCTTAGATACGCGGCGTTTTGCATGTTCTAAAATCGTTATTTGACCCTTAAACCCTATGGTGTGGGTTCTCAAAAGAATCGTCTCAATGAGACGATTCTTTTGAGTACCCACATCATAGGAATTAGTTGGATAATAAGAGAGCTATTGTATGGAAAGAGGTGAAGAGTGAATACCCCCTCTTTATCTGAACATCTGATTATCATTGTAAATGGCAGCAACATACGTGTAAACATATGTTATAGTCAATCTCATTGAAATCAAACCAAAATACTATATTAGACCTGACGATACTGCATAAAAAGTCGTCTCAGATTGACATTTAAATAAGACGATTCTTTTGAGTACCCACATCATAGGGATTTGATGGATAATAAGAGAGATAGTGTGGGGGGAAAGAGGTGAATACTCTTTATCTGGACCTCTGATTATCATTGTAACTGGCAGCAACATACGTGTAAACATATGTTATAGTCAATCTCATTGATATCAGACCAAAATTCTTCGCTATATTGGACCTGAAGACACCGCATAAAAAGTCGCCTCTAATTGACCCTATACATTTAAATGAGACGATTCTTTTAAGTACCCACATCATGGGGCTTAGTTGGATAATAAGAGAGATATTGTGGGGAATAGAGGTGAATACTCCATTATATCTGGACCTCTGATATACTGTAAACATATGTTATAGTCAATCTCATTGAAATCATGCAGATCAAACTACTTCGCTATATTGGACCTGACGATACCGCATGAATAGTCGTCTCCGATGTGTATACCTAACGATTTTGTAGACGACAGTTTTATTGGCTGACGCAAAAGTCAATCTGAGACGACCTGTTACAAGCAATCTTGACGAGCGTTTAGTTCGTGGTTAAATGAGAATGTCATTGAATATAAATGTACTGGAGGAATAATTATACTATTTGAAATATACTAGAATGTACAGTAAGACAATGTAGATGAATAACTGTTTTGCAGACAAATTTAATTACCATACAGCAGACGTCTTAAAATTCACTACAAATTAGGGAGTTATGGCCCGATCACACTGGGCCGAATGCCATTCCGTTTGCTTTCCGAATAGGAATTTGTGTGTTCGGGGAGCGAACGGATCATATTCGGGAAGCATTCGGTGTGTTCTAGGAGCATACTGGCTGTTCGGCTCCGGACGGATGCATACGGAACGACATTCGGTAGCTACAGCAATGAGTTGTGCATGTTCAAATATATACGGTATTGAAATATTTGTTCAGACAGTGAAGCTTTTCCAAATATTTGAAGGGACATTCCCATTTAATATTACAGGCAACCTTGGATTAAATAGATGGAGAGTACAAAGTCATGTATCTGTCTGTGAATTATTCCAAAAGACGTTTACTGCACGGATGTACGCCTAGAAGTTAATGATATCTCATGTATTTGGTAGTCCGATTCCGGATGATTCGTTCATTTAGGTGTTTACTATATTAAAGATTGTGAAATATACACTATTCCAACCCTTTCCCATATACAACAAAACTGCAGCAGATGACTTTGAAAACATGCAGTATAATATGAAAGTTTTGTATTTATTCGAGTTAAAAACATTGTGCCTGTGCTCAAGCCGGGAGAAATTATTCATTCGTTAACCCTTTCCCTCATATAGACACTTTCTGACGCCTCTGCAGCAGACGGCTTTTTGAAAACATAGTGACAAAAGAAGAAATTGCTCAAAACAAGCAATTTCTCCTTTTGACACAATGTTTTCCACTATTAGTCATAGGTTATCCATTCAATTATAGAGATTTTCTATTTTTTGACAAAATATGTTCAAAGTCGTCTGCTGCAGAATTGTCGTATGAGGTAAAGAGTTAAAAGAATTTTCTCCATTTCTCACTAACTTTTGATATGTCGTCTGCTGCATGGAATGTTCACCTTTTCTTACAATGTTTTCAAAACTCGTCACAGATGTGTCAAAATGTGTCTACATGAGAAAAAGGGTTAATTAAAAAATGTAAAATATAGGAACATTTATCTGCAAAAAAGGGATTGTTTGTTTACTGCACGCCGCTTGGAAGTGAAGGGAAAATAGTGAATGATAAAGTGTGTCGATGTAGTATTTATCTTGGGCCACTTCAGCTGTGAGGACAGTTGTATATATATCGTAACCCGATTACTTATTTTAAATAAAGTGCAATATATATATTGAATTTGTAACTGTGATTTTTATCGTTTGATATATCATGATTCCAGACCATGAACATACAGTGTGAAACATTGTATTTGCTACAGTGAATGTTATAGTTTGATATAATTATCTTGAATCAAATCTTGGCCACTGATGAGTATAGTGGTTCCAGTTCAAATGCTGGATTTATTGTGTGATGTATTGTATTTTTTATTGTGATTTTTATCCTTTGATACATCATGATTCCGAAACTGGAAATACACATTACGGACGGAAAAAGTTCGTTTTTCCCTGGTGATAAAATAGACGGACAAGTTCTAGTGGATGTACCGCCGGATTCCTCAATCAGAGGTAAGATTGGTGATATATATTTTACCCCACATACAGCATATCTGCTTTTTCACTTTCAAGACAAATATATTAGTAAAATCCCTATAAGTTAAAGTTAAATTAAATTATTGAACAGATATGAAAACTGTGACAATAAAAGAAATACACGACGCTTAATTAACCCTTTCCCTCATATAGACACTTTCTAACGCCTTGCAGCAGACGGCTATTTGAAAACATAACGACAAAAGAAGAAATTGCACAAAACGTGCAATTTCTCCTTTTGCCACAATGTTTTCCACTTTTAGTCATAGGTTATCCATTCAATTATAGAGATATTCTATTTTTTGACAAAATATATTCAAAGTCGTCTGCTGTAGAATTTTCGTATGAGGGAAACGCTTAACCCCCTTTCCAACGTACACAAAAATCTGCGACAGCCGACCTTGAATAGGTACTGTATACAGTAATAGTCCAAATAATTTAGACTTTGGGTTTCTCGTTTTATCGGCTGTCAATTGAAATAAAGTTGAAATGTTTTCAGAAGGTGTCTGCAGGAGATGAATAAAATTTAACTCATCAGCATGTGGGAAAGGGTGAAATAAAGTGACTGTATTACTTGACAAAGTTGACCTGATCCTGACCTTTTTATGCAAGGATGTATGTTACGGCATAGTGTGCATATAGATATGTTCATCAATTCTCTTTTACCTGTTCAGGGACGAAGATAAGATTCCTATCTACGTCCCTGACCTGTTTCATGAAAAACAAGTAGTGCACGAGATACAAAATGTTGCACAGTTTCCCACATACAACAAACCTGCAGCAGACCTCTTTGAAAGAATATAGGCAGAATTATTAAAATATGTTTATAAGTGAAAGTTGTATTAATGAAAAGAGTTGAAAACATTGTGTCAAAAGGAGAAATTACTCATTTATCATGAGCATTTATTTCTCCTGTTGCTACACTTTTTTCTTAAAAGTCATCTGCTGCAGAGATGTCAAAAAGTTATGTGGGAAAGGGCTTAATTTGTATTAAAAAAAATGCATTTCACATTTTCAAACTTGCAGATGCATTTGTATGCGTCTGTGGCAGACAACTTTAAAATACAACATTGTGACAAAGGGAGAAATTGCTCATCATGAATAAATATATATCTCCTTTTGTCAAAATAAAATGCTTTTAGCTTTATTCAATAATTTTTCTTTCATTTATAGATTTTTTCAAAGTTGTCTGCTGCAGATTTGTTGTATGTGGGAAAGGGTTAAATCTTGATCATAATGATAACATATCTATACATAGTTTCAATTATTTCCATGTTGTAAATTATATGTATGTATGTGAATATCACCCATGTTTTTTAATTAACCCTTTCCCTCATACGACAATTCTGCAGCAGACGACTTTGAACGTAATTTGTCAAAACATAGAAAATCTCCATAATTGAATGGATAACCTATGACAAAAAGTGGAAAACATTGTGGCAAAAGGAGAAATTGCACGTTCTGTGCAATTTCTTCTTTTGTCACTATGTTTTCAAAACTCCGTCTGCTGCAGAGGCGTCAGAAAGCGTCTATATGAGGGAAAGGGTTAACATGAATTAATTTGTATTTTGGGCCGGTGGCCTTATATTACAAAATAAACAATATCTTATATAGTTCAAGACAGGGAAAAAGGTTAATATTCTCATATACTATGTTGTATTGAATCAGACGTAACATCTGGAGTCAAAAACAATAACATTCTGGAAAATACAATGTGTAGGTTTTTTTTTATATAAAACTGAAGCAGCCTACTTTTGAAACATTTAGACAAATACATATTGTACATGGTAAATCTGACATTTAGACAAATACATATTGTACATGGTAAATCTGACACTTTCTGACACGTCTCTACAATAGATGCATTTTTGAATCATTGTGGCAAAAAGAGGAAAGAGAATTGATAATTTTTCTAGCATGCATTTCCAGGAATTTCTTGTAAATTAATTTATGTTTCCTTTCAAGTTGATTTGTTGGTGTGTTTTTTTCCGTGAAAACATGGCTGCTTCAGAGATATCAAAAGTCATCTGTTTCATTGAACGGATTTTAAGTTAAAATGATTACAAATACAGCTAGCTAGTACAGGAGAAGCATTTAATTATAACAAATTTACAGCAAATTATCTTTTCGAAAAATAAATGCTCAAAACAACCTATCATTGTTTTCAGAATGTTTTTAACCCTTTCCCTCATACGACAATTTTGTAGCAGACGACTTTAAACATATTTTGCCAAAACATAGAAAATCCCTATAATTGAATGGCTAACCTATGACGAACAGTTGAAAACATTGAGGCAAAGGGAGAATTTGCTCGTTTTGAGCACTATGTTTTCAAAAAGCTGTCTGCTGCAGAGGCGTCAGAATTTAGCGTCTATATGAGGGAAAGGGATAAATAAAACATTTAATATTAAATATAGTATGTCAAAAGGAGATTATTGCTCAAAATGTGTCTGCATGTGAAAACGAATAAAAATGCGAATTCTCTTGGTAATCCTTCAGTACAAATTTTAAGACTATGATTTATATACAAAAAGTTACATTCAGTGCCAAGATTATTGAGTAGCTTTCTGATGATGCCAAGATGAAATGTTTTAACCCTTTCCAGCAATTAGGCGCTTTCTGAAGACTCTGTAGCAGGCAACTTTTGAAAACATTGTGACAAAAGAAGAAATTGCTCAAAATGAGCAATTTCTCCTTTTGCCAGAATGTTTTCAACTTTTTTCAGTAAATATACCCTCATTTATAGGGATTTTCCATATTTTTGCCTATATGTTTAAAGTCATCTGCTGCATATTTGTTGTATGTGGGAAAGGTTAACCCACATACAACAGATCAACTTCAGCAGACAACTCAGAGGTCCAGATATCATATTAGGAGGGGTATTCAGCTCTTTTTCCCACAAAAAATTTCTCTCTTATTATTAAAGCAAACCCTATGTTGTGGGTACTCAAAAGAATTGTCTCAATGAGATGATTCTTTTGAGTACCCACAACATAGGGTTAGAGAGTCAAATAAGGATTTTATAACTTACAAAATGCTCCTTATCTTAGAGCTCTGCAACTTATATAAAACATCTTGGCAAAATTATGAAAAATCTCTATAAATCAAAATGTTAAATTGTATACAGTTAATAGCTTTATGGCAAAATGAGAAATTGCTCATTATGAATAGTTCCTCATTTTGCCACAATGTTTACAAAAGTCAAGTGAGCACTGCAGATGTTGGTTCTGCATGTTTGACAGGGTGGTACGGTTACACTACACGATATTAATTCATATACTGTCAGAGTTCAGCTATATGGAAACATAAACATATCAATTGTTCTGCTTTTATAAACATAATTATGAAAACCCATAATAACAGTTGTTTTGTTTTATTATGTAAATGAAAGAAAACTATGCTTTAAATGTCATGGAATAATGTTTAAATAACATCACTTTCAAGAAATATGCCTTAAATGCATAAATATACCATAAATAAAACATTCACTAATATATCCCAGGCGAAAAACCATGGTATTCTTCAATGAAAAACCATGGTATTCCATGATATACCATCACTGTACAACCATGGTCTACCATTGAAAACCATGTTATGTTAAATGGCACCATAGTTTATAACCATGGTTGACCATGGTCATCAATATCCATGGTTAACCATTGAATACCATGGTTGACAATGGTCACTGATACCCATGAAATACCATGGTATTCCATGATTTACCATCACTGTACAACCATGGTCTACCATTGAAAACCATGTTATGTTAAATGGCACCATAGTTTATAACCATGGTTGACCATGGTCATCAATATCCATGGTTAACCATTGAATACCATGGTTGACAATGGTCACTGATACCCATGGTAACCCATGAAATACCATGGTTGACCATGAGATACCATGTTTTCTCATTGCCTGTAATGACATGGCTGAATACAATGGTAGAACATTGTTGACCATGAAAGACCATGGTTTACCATGAATGACCATGTTTGTCTGTGGTGAATACACACCAAACATCAACTGGACAGCTGTCAAATAAAAATCTAAAAATATCAGTTAGACATATATTATAAACTGTTCACAATTACAAAATTAACTGAAAATGCCAGGGCCTGGAACTGCCTTATATTAAAGGCCTAAAAGTATTCCATAAAATAATCATGTTTCAAGAGTTATCACCCAAGATGATGAATTTCACTTTAAATCACTGAATAAACATTCATTAACATAAGTTTTACCTGTCAAGTGTTTCCAAGCCAAGTTGAATACATTGCCATTTCTGAATAAATTCTGTGCTTGTAAATCTTCATTTTATGTTTTTTCTATCTTCTTTTATCATTAGAATGAGAAGAAAAGTTATTTACAAATCACTATGTACATAATATTTGATGACAATCCATTATAACCGAGTGTTTTGTGAAAACATTGCCTGAATTTTAACATGTCACATTGTCATCCATTTTGAAAATTTAAAATCTAAACTTCCTGTTGTTGTTGTTGCAATTATCTACCATGGTAGACCATGGTTGACTATGGTTGACTATGATCAAGCTTAAGGACAGGGTTAGAATTTATTACCATGGTTAATAATTTATGACCATGGTCGACCATGGTTAAACTTTGATCATGACCATGGTTACTATTTGTGTCAATGGTTGACCATGGTAATTGACTCGTAAAACCATTTATTACCATGGTTGACCATGGTTAACCTTGATCATGACCATGGTTAATATTTATGACCATGGTTAATATTTGTGTCAATGGTTGACCATGGTCAACCATGGTAATTGACTCATAAAACCATTGATAAACATGGCTGTTCATGGTAGTTCATGGTCAACAGTAAAATGGTCAACCATGGTGTTCATTTCGCCTGGGTTATTAACCCTTTCTCTGAAAGAAGAATATTTGTATTTCACTGTGCACATCTGTCTGTTTGTTTGTTAATCCTTTCCCTCATTACGGCAGCTCTAAAGGGACATGTACACACTATTTTTTTTTATCTTGTGTGCACAACCTTAAGTATCACGTGCGCACAAGATACTAAGTTGTGCGAACGAGATACTATCTTGTGCGCACAAGATAAAAAAAAAATTGTATGTTATAATATTTATAAAAATGTGTGTTTTTTTCATCTCATGAGTACAACAGCAGACAACTTTGAAAACATTTAGGCAGAAATGTGCGGGGCTATACTTAACCCTTTCCCTCATACGACAATTCTGCAGCAGACGACTTTGAACGTATTTTGTCAAAACATAGAAAATCTCCATAATTGAATGGATAACCTATGACAAAAAGTGGAAAACATTGTGGCAAAAGGAGAAATTGCACGTTCTGTGCAATTTCTTCTTTTGGCACTTTGTTTTCAAAAAGCCGTCTGCTGCAGAGGCGTCAGAAAGTGTCTATATGAGGGAAAGGGTTAAGTATAACTATTGAATTGAGTTGAACAAATTGTGACAGATTTTGGAGAAATATACAGCAACTCTATTCAATAGTTATACTTAAGTATAGCCCCTCACATTTCTGCCTAAATTTTTTCAAAGTTGTCTGCTGCAGATATCGTTAACCCTTTCCCACGTTTTGACGCATCTGCAGCAGACAACTTATGAAAACATAGTGACAAAAGCAAAAATGCTCAAAACGAGCAATTTCTCCTTTTGCCACAATGTTTTCAACTTTTGTCAGTAAATATACCTAGAATTATAGAGATTTTACATGTTTTTAAGTAGATATTTGCTTTATGTGGGAAAGGGTTAAAACTTAAATGTGAGAAAGGATTTAACCTTTTCCCAAATGGGATATATACAGTTGCATTTTGAAACATCTGCAGTAGATCTGATGACTTTTAACAACATTGTGACAAACGGGGAAATTGCTCACCATGAGCAATTTCCCCTTTGTCACATAATGTTTTTCAAGTGTATTTCAATAATCATACTTTAATTTGAAGATATATTCCATATGTTTAAACTTCGACTAGATATGTCTTTAGATATATCTGCTGCAGATTCTTTCTATGTAGGAAAGGGTTAACTATGCATCTTTTGTAGGATATATCTAGGACCATCATTTAAGTAGGCAACTGTTTTCAAATTCAAATTAAATTTGAGCCTTCTATATATGATATATAAAGTTGTATAATTTTACCCTGAAAGTGTTAATATATAATTTACATTTTCCCTTTAATTTCTGGTTAACCTTTTCTCTGATATAGATCACACTATTTGACGACTTGGCAGCTAGCTAGCAGACATCTTTTGTAAACATAGTGTGGAAAAGTACAAATTACTCTTTAATTAGCAAGCTCGTTTTCCCTTTTCTAAAATCTTTTCAAATCTCTATCAGAATAAGAATTTAAAATTTTCAAGATGTTTCATCATTTTCCTTAGAAGTTTTAAAAGCAAGCGACACTCAATATAGCATAATTGACACTCAAAATAGCATAATTGACACTCAAAGTAGCATAATTGACACTCAAAATAGCATAATCAACCCTCAAAATAGCATAATCAACATTATGCACTGACAATAGCATAATTGACACTCAAAGTAGCATAATCATCACTCAAAATAGCATAATCATCACTCAAAAGGGCATAATTAACACTGAAAATAGCTTAATTGACACTCAAAATAGCATACCGGTAATCAACATTGAAAATAGCATAATTGACACTCAAAATAGCAAAATCAACACTCAAAATAGCATAATCAACACTGAAAATAGCACAGGTAAATTCACTAAAGAGTGCAGCTCACAGATTAAGAGACTTAATAATTTTTAAAACATTGCTAAAAAAGAATTCTTTAATTTTTCCATGTTTATACGTTGTAATTGATATTTGGAAGAGTCTTAATTAAGTCTAAGGCTAAATCAACCCTTTCCCACCTGCAGACGCATTTTGAAGCATCTGAAATTTCTCAGTTTGTCACATTGTTTTCAACTCTTTTTAATAAGTATATTTTCATTTATGGAGATCTTTATATTGTTTTTACCTAGACATTTCAAAGTCTCCGGCTTCAGATTCGTTTGTTTGTGATGTTTGCATTTTTGTAGATATTTAACCCTTTCCAACATACAGAAAATGCGCAGCAGACGACTTTGAAAACATCTGAACAAAAATTAAGAAAATCTCTATAAATGAAAAAAGTTGTAAACATTGTGACCAAAGGTGAAATTGCTTGTTTTGAGCAAATTTTTCTTTTGTCACAATGTTTTCAAAAAGCTGTCAGCTGCAGAGGTTTCAAAAAGCTTCTATATGAGAGAAAGGGTTATGGTGCTTGCATATCAGTCAAGGGCGTAACCAGAGAAGAATGTTTTATACGCACTATCCTGTTTTCTTTACAATTTACAGTGTTCAGGACATTCCAAAGACTTCACAATGTTTTTACATATTTAATATATTTTTTTTAATTGGTTAAGACTGCGGACCTTTTAACCTTTTCAACACCTTTTCTTTGCATTTATGCCAGTATGCATATCACTTTATTCATCGTCAGAAGAAGCATCAGACTATTCTGGTCCAACGTTGTCAAAGACAAGAGCAATGCGTCTATGACCCGAAGCATCAAAGTCGTTCAACACTTGATCGATGTCGATGCTTTGGCTGCGATGTATGTGCAGCAGTGCAAGCCCGGTCAATCGCTGCTCCGTCATTGTACTGCGGAGGTACGTTTTCAGTCTTCTAAGGCCGCTGAAAGACCTTCCATGATTGCAGGGGTCAGTAACGGTTGTCCGATTTTCTGGGACAAGAGATACTGAGCCTTCATTCTTGGGAGTGCAATACAGAGCCTGCCTTCCACTTCAGTCAGCAAGTGGTCCATGAAAGGGAGGTATAAATTCAACCTTCAGTACTCTTCCACGGTATCTGCTGCGATGTTGTTTCTGTGACACTGCCTAGCAAGCGACTCGCGGACGTGTTACAGGGATATTTTGCTGCTCAGCAATATCAACAGATTTCTGCCACATTTGATGGAAGTAGGCAAGACCTCCACTCTTCTCGCGCAGTAGACCATGCAAAGACAATGCGTGCTCAGAGGCTTTAACAAGATCACATTTTGGGTCTTGCATCGAGTCGGAAAGAGGAGTCAGATGATCTAGTGGGCCGCATACGACACACAGAGCAATGACAAAGTCAAACGACAGCATCGCCTTTTGATAAGACGATGCTGTGGACATAGTCTTAGTATCCATACCGACTTGCAGATCAGTCAGTGTGTCTGATATTGCTGAAAAGTTTCTATAGAATGCGGAAACGCTTTTGGAGTGTTGGGACAATCTGGTTGGGCACAACTTCCTCAATTTTTCCCTGTTGTCACTATGTTGCCCATATATTCCCAGTCGTTTCGGTGAGCTTGTGAGGAAAAACAATATACCACCAACAGTGGTGAACATGGACTGGACAAATGCAACTCTACATGCATGACAAATGGCTAGGTTTAGGCGGTGATTTTAACAGTGTACATATTTGGCATTCGGATACTCTTCCGAAAACCTTGCCTGTACACCACGAATCCTGCCAGACATGTTGCCAGCGCCGTCATAATCCTGTCCTACGATCAAAGTGGGGCGAGGTTGTGCTTCCTGATTTCATCACTGAGAAGAGTGTGCAATGCCTCGCCTGTTGTACTTTCGGTTGGCACGAAAGACAAAAACTCCTCACGTACAACATGTAGACCAGAACATTCGCAAAATGCAAATTGCTCTATGTCACTGACATCTGCCGATTCATCCGCCATAACCGTGAAGTTCTTGGGACTTCGCACAGCGCTTGACGATTGATTGGGAAATTTGCTGGCTACAGAGTGATATGAACTCGTTTTGAACCCGAGGACTATGTATGTGGCATGCTTTGGAGCAGAGGCAATGTGTTCTTGAAGAACACTGTCAGCCTTTGCGCGGTAATTGATGATAGCCCTAATATTGCTTTTATCATCAGTTTTTCCACGCAAAGCTATGTTTTGACGTCCACAGACAATTATTGCTTCAATGATTGCAATCAATGCCTGTCTGTTTCTCTGGACGATATTCCTATAGGCAGTTGAGCCAAACTCAATCACATTCTGTTGTTCTTTCTTGCAGATTTTGACAAAATGATCGGCCTTTGTAAGTGCGTTTAAGTGCTGTTTTGAATGTTTGTGACCTTCAACGACCTTTTTTGCATTGCTCGAATCTGTCAGAGGGAGCCACAAGGATGTTGTCAGCAGTGTTGAATGTGTAACAAGGGGCACAGTATACGCCATCCAGCACAGGACTGTATATTAAATAGGGAAATTGCTCAGAATCGAACACGAAGTCCAGAACACACCTAGCCGTCCTGCCACACTCCCTTAAAGGCGCTACCCAACCTCTCATTGGCTCAAATCTTGTATTGTGGACTGAAAACTTCTGGCTGTCTGACATCCGTAATCTGTTGTTTATGTCGAGATTTCCTACGTCTAGAAATCGTGCCCCTAATGAGCTTGTAATTGTTTGAGAACCACTAGACGTAGTTGCATGAAAGTGTGCATTTTTTTCTTGAGGTGTAACACATGTTGAAGATTTCATTGTCTCAACTGAATCTGGATTTGTCTCTGTCACATGAGTGCTTTCTATGGAAGGTGTTTTAGCAACCGACTCATCGGTCTTGGAAGTGTCATTTTTCAGGACTTTGAATAGAGTGGCTTGTCCTGGTATTTGGCGAATTTGTCTTTTCATCGTTGACACCTAGATATATCTAGTAGATACAGAGCTTTGCAAATACCTTAATATTCAGTTATTTTTAATAAGATCTAGGTCAATGTGTCAATAAAAATCTTGAAACAACTTTCGTAAATTATAGATCTAGATCTAGATTAGAGTCTGGTCTACCCCTCTGGCATCCCATGCACAAAATAAAATCAGTTCTAGATGTTGGATTTTTCAGAAAGATCTCATAAAATAATTCAGACAGACTCTAAATTATCTATCTGAATATTATTTTAGCCACGTGTAGAAAATGGAGATTGCGAGTCGGTAGGCTTCTACGCGGACATTGGATTTTTTGTTTTGATATGCTCGATATTATGTTCATTGAAATGACGTCACCTTTTCATCGCAGTGCTTCTCCCGTCGCGATGGTGTCATATCGTTTGTATGAGGCTATGATTTTTACAATGCTTGTAACTCAAAGCGTGACAAACTTGAAAGCCATAGTCTATGAGAAAATATCTAGATTTTAATTTTCGTACAAAGAGCAAAATTGATATTCTAAAATGGACGTTTGGTTGTGGAATTTTCTATACGCACGTGCGTATTGTGCGTAATGGGCGGTACGCCCTTGTCAGTTAACACTTTTCCACATAAAACAAATCTGCAGCAGATGAAATTGAAAACTTCTAAAAAAAATATTGGAAATTTTGATAAATGAAAAATGAAGAAACATTGTGGTAAAAGGAGAAATTGCTCATTGATATGATGAGCAAATGCTCCTTTTATAACAAATTGTTTTCAAAAGTCATCTGCTGCAGATGTAAAACAATGTGTCTATATGTGGGGAAGGTTAAATTTTTTTTTTTTTTGCTTTGCTCTAGTGGAAAAGAAGCAAACAAATTAGACCACTTGGAGGCTACTCTGACTTGTACAGGCTTAATTATCTTGGTATACATTAATTGCAATTTTCAGTTACAGTTATGCTATCCGCGCTGGTTCTAGCTTTGGGGGAATCCGCTGTGGTCGAGTGGTTAGCGTCGGGGATTTCGAAACCGGGTGTTCCGGGTTCGATCCCCAGTCGCGGCACTACGGTCATGGTGGAGTGCCCTTGGGCAAGGCACATTTTCTAGCCTAGTACTGGTTTGTTTACCCAGGGATTATGAATAATTAAATTTAATTGCGCGCTAAATGATCTTAGCTGTCGATGCGCCATATATAAAACAATATACATTCATTCATTCATTCTAGCTTTGGGATATTTCCACACAAACGGCTCATGTATTGGTTATTTCTCCGGGGAAGCAGCCATCGATTGTCATTAATATAAGCTTAAAGCCTAAGTTTTGCAATAGATGTAAAATAAACAACTTTAAACTAAAATAGATTAAAATTTTTAACAATTAGATCAATTAGATCAATGTTTAAAACATTTGTGAGCCCTTTTCCACATCAGGGACCGCTATTACTAGACTAGTAGTCCCTGCAGCCAACATTATAGATGCATTTCAACACATCTACAGCAGACAACTTTTGAGCAATTTCACTATTTAATTGCCACAATATTTTCAACTGAAAATGATTATGTAACTCTTTTATAGAGAATTTCCATATTTTTGACTATAGGTGTTTCCTAAGTCGGCTGCTGCAGAATTGTTGTATGTGGGAAAGGGTTAAAGGTTTTATAACTGCTAAATGAAACATTTAAAACTTGTTTACTCGAATTGATGATCCATAGAAAAGTGTAAATTCTGATTGTGCCTGAGTCATGAAATTGATATGATGTGATAATTTATGTTTTCATATATTACTGATTTATTACTGAACATTTCTCGAATGTAAATTCTGATTGTGCCTGAGTCATGAAATTGATATGATGTGATAATTTATGTTTTCATATATTACTGATTTATTACTGAACATTTCTCGAATGCTAAATGTTTGGTTGCTTAATTGTATGATGTTTTAAGCCTCTTTCGACAAATTGTTTCATTTATATCACTGCGGTTTATTGGTAAGAATTATCAGTTCTGTAACTGGTCAATTGATCCTGAAACCAGCGAGTCAGACGTAATGCTAACCCAACAATCCAGTCCTTCAACCCTTTCCCATATACACCAAATCTGCAGCAGACGACTTTGAAAACATTAGGCTGAATTTTGAAAATCTTGTGAATTGAAAGTTTTATTATTCAATAGAGTTGAAAACATTATGGCATTATCTTCTTTTGTGGCGTCAGAATGGGTCTACAAGTTGGAAAGGGTTAACCCTTTCCCTCATATAGACGCTTTCTGATGCCTTTGCTGCGTGAGCAAAAGGCTTTTTGAAAACATAGTGGCAAAAGAAGAAATTGCTCAAAACTAGCAATTTCTCCTTTTGCTACAATGTTTTCCACATTTGGTCATAGGTTATGGGCCATTCAATTAGAGAGATTTTCTATTTTTTGACAAAATATGTTCAAAGTCGTCTGCTGCAGAATTGTCGTATGAGGGAAAGGGTTAAAACTGTGTCAAACAACTCTGTTTTTATCAAATGTAGAACATGTGTAATATTTCATGACTTATCTAAAAGTTCACCTCAATATATGTCACTCACTGATTGTATTCAAAACTTATAACTGATTACTTCAAATGAAAGATAGACATTCAGAAATAGACATACATACAGAGTGAAAGGGAGACAGAGAGGGAGACAATTTACAAAGAGAGAAGGAGAGAGAGAGACAGTTGTACCCCGGGGGGGGGGGGGGGGGGGGGGAGAGAGAGACTGAAACAGACAGAGGGTGGGGGGGGGGGGGGGGGGGGGGGGGGCAATGATATAGACAGAGAGAAAGAATAGAGCAAGAGAGACTGAAACAGATAGACAGATAGACATAAATAAAGGCAGAGATTATCAGACACAGACAGCCAGAGAGATAGACAGACATCATGCAAGACTCAAGACATCAAATGTTATTGTGACATTATGTCTTTCATCTGTATGAACTAAACATTATTGAATTTCAAAAGCATGATGAAATAGTGTATTTGTATTACTATAATATATACTTGTATGTGTGAAGATCAAACAGATTAACAAAGTTTTACCTTTTCCCTCATGCAAATACATTTGGAAGCATCTGCAGTTACTAGACAACTAATAAGCAGTTTCTTAACCCTTTCCCTCATATAGACGCGTTCTGACGCCTCTGCAGCAGACGGCTTTTGGAAAATATAGTGACAAAAGAAGAAATGGATCAAAAGGAGCAATTTCTCCTTTTGACAAAATATTTTCAAAGTCGTCTGCTGCAGAATTGTCGTATGAGGGAAAGGGTTAATTAACCACTGGGGCTGTTTTATTCTTTAAATATTAATTTCTCCAACTAAAGAGATTTTCAAAATTTTTGCCTGGATATTCCTAAAGTTGTCTGCTTCAGATTTGTTGTATTGTGGAAAAAGGGTTAACTGGGCGTGGTTGATACTGCTTTCTACAGACAGTGAAGTGAGACCATGATTTTGTTTGGAGGTTAAAACAGTAAATGATCTCTTAAAAGCTGTGGTCACATCTAACAATCATGCACTTAGTTGACGGTTAAAAGTGGGGGATGATCGTAGTTGACCATAGTGGACTGTAGTTAAATGTAGTTATACGTAGTTAACTGTAGTTCAACGTAGTTATAAAGGGACGCTAGAGAATGCAACTCAGGAAAATGCAAGACACGGAAAATGAAAGACAACAAAATGTAAGACAGGAAAATGAAAGACAAGAAAATGAAAGACAGGAAAATGAAAGACATGGAAAATGTAAGACAGCAAAATGAGGGACAAATTTTAATATTGAAATGAGAGTGTAGCCCCGCCTCCATGTTGATTTTACATTCTGAAGAAAGTGGATTTTTTTTTTTTACCCCATATATATTTTTTTTACTCCATATTTTTTATTTTTACTCCATTTTTTTTTTTTTATTCCATAAATATTATTTTTTACCCCATATATATATTTTTTAGAACAAATATATTTTTTTTACTCCATAAATATTTTGTTTTTATCCCAGAAATATTTTTTTAGAATAAATATTTGTTTTATACAATATTGCAACACTCCACATGCCATAGTCAGGATCATTCTTTCATTAAAGTCAAATGTATCGTTTCATTTTGATTATTCATTATTTCCCATAAGAAGTCACAGTCCTACTATTTCTCCTGAGAAGCTACCCGGCCGATTTCCATCACATTTGTTGTCAAGCTTCAGGACCATGACTCTACAGAGCCGTATATCATTTGGAACTCGCTTCCGGGGGGGACTTGTATTTTGGAAACCAATTACCCAAACGTGACCGCATTATTTTGGGGGCACACTTAGCAGTCAGAAACGAGGTCCGAACATGACCAAATTTAGTAGGAAGCGTGAGGATGATCCCGTTCATAAATCAGTCTTCTGTCTTCATTTGCTGTCTTTCATTTTCCTGTCTTTCATTTTGATTGTCTTTCATTTTCCATGTCTTCCATTTTCATGTCTTGCATTTTCCACTTTCTTCAGAATGTAAAATCAACATGAAGGCGGCGGGGCTACACTCTCATTTCAATATTTAAATTTGTCTTTCATTTTCCATGTCTTTCCTTTTCCTGTCTTTCATTTTCCTGTCGTTCATTTTCAAGTCTTTCATTTTCCTGCCTTTCATTTTCATGTCTTGCATTTTCCATGTCTTGCATTTTCCTGACTTGCAAATTCCGCATCCCCCTTATAAACGTAGTTAGAACTTCAAGAAACCCATGATTTGGCCGTAATTAGCAAATTTGTTTTCAACATGTTCAAAATATCTCTACGGTGAACTATGATTATGCTCGAACCTACTTCACCCTACTTCTACCTAGTTGACCGTATTTGACCCTACTTGACCGTAGTTCACAAGTAGTTCAACGTAGTTGTCCGTAGCTACACAAAGTGATACCCTAGTTAACCCTAGTCATAATGCTCGAGCCTTAGACTTCACCCTATTTCTACCTAGTTGACCGTAGTGGCATTACAGTGAACTACGGTCAACTATGTAAGTGATCGTAAGATGTGACCACGGCTTAAGTCTTTTGGCATAAACTAAGCATTACATGTACAGTCAAACCTGTGTTTAAAGACCACCGAGGAAAGTGTTAGTAAACGATCTGGTCTTTGTTGACAGGTGGTCTTTAATTGCAGGGTCAATTATACAGAAATTAGTATTTGGGAAACTAAATGTATGGTCGCTATAACAGACAGCGAATTGTTATTACAAGGTGGTCTTTAGCACCAGTTTGACTGAACATGTTTTCATCTGCTGTAGAGGTACCAAATTATATGTTTTTTGAAGCATGATTTAAAAGAAAAGTTGAAAAAATTGTGGGAAAAGGTCAGTAACTGCTCATTTTGGGCCAATTTCTCCTTGTTTCAAGTCACTTTCAAAATTTGTATGCATCTAAATGACATCTGTATCAGGTAAGGCCTTAACCCTTTCCCTCATATAGATGCTTAATTTCTGATGCCTTTGCAGCAGACAGCTTTTTGAAAACATAGTGACAAAAGAAGAAATTGCTCAAGATGAGCAATTTCTCTTTTTGCCACAATGTTTTCCACTTTTAGTCATAGGTTATCCATTCAATTATAGAGATTTTGTATTTTTTGACAAAATATGTTCTAAGTCGTCTGCTGCAGAATTGAGGATGACGGAAAGGGTTAACCCTTTTCATGCAACATTGTAACAGATGACATTTGAAAATATTGTGACAATAGGAGAAATAAATTGTTCTTTAAAATTATTATAAATTTATTTTCATTTATAAAGATATTCCACATTTTAACTGAGATATGTTCAGAGTCGGCTGCTGCAGATTTCTGATATGTGGGATAGTGTTGAACCCTTTTTCACATACAATAAATTTGCACTAGACCACTTTGGAAACATCTAAATATATGTAACATCTTGATAAATGAAAGTATAATGATTATAAAGAATAATTTCTCCTATTGTCACAATATTTCCAAATGCCATAGGCATTCTGGGAACAAAGATTTGGCCCTTTATTTTGAAATATAAAAACCAGGGTTAACATGACAAAATTGGGGATTACTGCATGATTTTAAAGACTTTTGCCATGGGAATGGGCCAGTAAATATCTGACCGTGAGATGCCTAGAAAAAACCTTGAAGTCGAAATGCATCTGGGAGTGGGAAAGGGTTAAATTGGGGTCAAGGTGGTCAAGGTGGATTGTTCTGCATTGTAACAGCTTGGTCAGGCAGCTGATTAATTACTGTATGTAATTTATCATGAAAACACCTTATAAGAAATGGTGAAGTTAACCCTTTCCTACGAACTACGAATTCTGACATTGAAAACATTAAGTCAAAAATATGAATAATCAATACAAAAAAGTATAGAATAAAATATTTTAGGAAAATCGAGGAATTGCTTATTTTGAGCACTTTCTCCTTTTGTCACAATGTTTTCAATAGTTGTCTGCTGCAGAAGCATCAGAAAGCGTATGTATGAGGGAAAAGGATAACCCTAATACCAACACAAAGACCACTTTTGAAAAAGCCGTATGCTGCAGAGGCGTCAGAAAGCGTCTATATGAGGGAAAGCGTTAAACAGATAGTTTTGCCAAGATCATTTCAAAGGCTTCTGCTGAAGATTTGTTGTATGTGGGTTGATCAAATAAAGTATGTGCCTTAAACCCTTTCCCTCATAAAGGAGAATATGTTCATATAGAGTGATTTATGCCTTTGTCACAATGCTTTCAACTATATATATATATTCTAAAGCTAATTAAACTTTTATATAAATATATTTCAATATTTATTCTCCAGATTATTTCAGTCATCTGCTTAACCCTTTCCTTCATACGACAATTTTGCAGCAGACGGTTTTTAACATATTTTCTCAAAAAAAAAACCACCTCTATAATTGAATGGATAACCTATGACTAAAAGTGGAAAACAGCTTGTCTGTTATCTTAACATCAGAGTGTCATACCCAAACCAAAACCGCAAGCTTAATTAAGATTGCCACAGGGTCGAGGCAAGATTACCCTCACATTCATAATAAGCTTGAGAATTACTGAGTTAAGCATGCCTCCGAACCTTATTAAGAGTGTGCAAGCTCGCAAGGTTGCATAACCTCTTAAGATTGCACAAGCTTGAAATCTTGCTTTTGGAGTAATAGCAATCTTAATTGTGAGCTTGCAAGATTGTGCAGGTTATAAGCTTACAATTTGGCTTGCAAGGTTGTGTAAGGTTGCAAGATTGTGCAAGCTTGCAATTGGAACAATTTGAACAATAGCAATCTTAATTGCGAGCTTGCAAGATTGTGTAAGGTTGCAAGATTGTACAGGTCATAAGCTTACAATTTGGCTTGCAAGGTTGTGTAAGGTTGCAAGATTGTGCAAGCTTGCAATTGGAACAATAGCAATCTTAAGATACTCAAGAGGTTCATGTAACTGTGGTTAGATCGCGTGAGCTTGCAATTCTGCAACCTTAACCCTTTCTTACACACAACAAAGCAGATGAGTTTAAAACAATGTGACAAAGGGAGAAATTGTGTAAGGTTGCAAAATTGTGCAAGCTTGCAATTGGAGCAATAGCAATCTTAAGATACTCAAGAGCTTCATTTAACTGTGGTAAGATCGCGCGAGCTTGCAATTCTGCAACCTTAACCCTTTCTCACACACAACAAATCTTAACCCTTTCCCCCATATAGATGCTCTCTGATGCCTCTGCAGCAGACGGCTTTTTGAAAACATGGTGACAAAAGAAGAAATTGCTCAAAACGAGCAAATTTCTCCTTTTGCCACAATGTTTTCCACTTTTAGTCATAGGTTATCCATTCAATTATAGAGGTGTTTTTTTTTTTGAGAAAATATGTTAAAAACCGTCTGCTGCAAAATTGTCATATGAAGGAAAGGGTTAAGCAGATGACTGAAATAATCTGGAGAATAAATATTGAAATATATTTATATAAAAGTTTAATTAGCTTTAGAATATATATATATAGTTGAAAGCATTGTGACAAAGGCATAAATCACTCTATATGAACATATTCTCCTTTATGAGGGAAAGGGTTTAAGGCACATACTTTATTTGATCAACCCACATACAACAAATCTTCAGCAGAAGCCTTTGAAATGATCTTGGCAAAACTATCTGTTTAACGCTTTCCCTCATATAGACGCTTTCTGACGCCTCTGCAGCATACGGCTTTTTCAAAAGTGGTCTTTGTGTTGGTATTAGGGTTATCCTTTTCCCTCATACATACGCTTTCTGATGCTTCTGCAGCAGACAACTATTGAAAACATTGTGACAAAAGGAGAAAGTGCTCAAAATAAGCAATTCCTCGATTTTCCTAAAATATTTTATTCTATACTTTTTTGTATTGATTTTTCATATTTTTGACTTAATGTTTTCAATGTCAGAATTCGTAGTTCGTAGGAAAGGGTTAACTTCACCATTTCTTATAAGGTGTTTTCATGATAAATTACATACAGTAATTAATCAGCTGCCTGACCAAGCTGTTACAATGCAGAACAATCCACCTTGACCACCTTGACCCCAATTTAACCCTTTCCCACTCCCAGATGCATTTCGACTTCAAGGTTTTTTCTAGGCATCTCACGGTCAGATATTTACTGGCCCATTCCCATGGCAAAAGTCTTTAAAATCATGCAGTAATCCCCAATTTTGTCATGTTAACCCTGGTTTTTATATTTCAAAATAAAGGGCCAAATCTTTGTTCCCAGAATGCCTATGGCATTTGGAAATATTGTGACAATAGGAGAAATTATTCTTTATAATCATTATACTTTCATTTATCAAGATGTTACATATATTTAGATGTTTCCAAAGTGGTCTAGTGCAAATTTATTGTATGTGAAAAAGGGTTCAACACTATCCCACATATCAGAAATCTGCAGCAGCCGACTCTGAACATATCTCAGTTAAAATGTGGAATATCTTTATAAATGAAAATAAATTTATAATAATTTTAAAGAACAATTTATTTCTCCTATTGTCACAATATTTTCAAATGTCATCTGTTACAATGTTGCATGAAAAGGGTTAACCCTTTCCGTCATCCTCAATTCTGCAGCAGACGACTTAGAACATATTTTGTCAAAAAATACAAAATCTCTATAATTGAATGGATAACCTATGACTAAAAGTGGAAAACATTGTGGCAAAAAGAGAAATTGCTCATCTTGAGCAATTTCTTCTTTTGTCACTATGTTTTCAAAAAGCTGTCTGCTGCAAAGGCATCAGAAAGCATCTATATGAGGGAAAGGGTTAAGGCCTTACCTGATACAGATGTCATTTAGATGCATACAAATTTTGAAAGTGACTTGAAACAAGGAGAAATTGGCCTAAAATGAGCAGTTTCTGACCTTTTCCCACAATATTTTCAACTTTTCTTTTAAATCATGCTTCAAAAAACATATAATTTGGTACCTCTACAGCAGATGAAAACATGTTCAGTCAAACTGGTGCTAAAGACCACCTTGTAATAACAATTCGCTGTCTGTTATAGCGACCATACATTTAGTTTCCCAAATACTAATTTCTGTATAATTGACCCTGCAATTAAAGACCACCTGTGAACAAAGACCAGATCGTTTACTAACACTTTCCTTGGTGGTATTTAAACACAGGTTTGACTGTACATGTAATGCTTAGTTTATACCAAAAGACTTAAGCTGTGGTCACATCTTACGATCACTTACATAGTTGACCGTAGTTCACTGTAATGCCACTACAGTCAACTAGGTAGAAATAGTGTGAAGTTAGGCTCGAGCATAATGACTAGGGTTAACTAGGATATCACTTTGTGTAGCTACGGACAACTACGTTGAACTACTTGTGAACTACGGTCAAGTAGGGTCAAATACGGTCAACTAGGTAGAAGTAGGGTGAAGTAGGTTCGAGCATAATCATAGTTCACCGTAGAGATATTTTGAACATGTTGAAAACAAATTTGCTAATTACGGCCAGCCCCTGTGAAATGTTGTTCTTGAAATTATGAACTTTTCATGCCACTTATGAACTGTTCATGAACTGCCATTAAATAGTTCTTAATCACAGTTCAAGAACTTTAGTTCATGAACAGTAAGACAAACTTGTTTGTGAACTGTTCAAGAACTGAAGAAGAACATGGCAAATTCTTAACAAGTTCATAAACATCTGTCAAGTGTAATTCAAGTACTTTTAATGAACCCTATAAGTTCTTATTCTGTTCTTGAATAGTAAGTTTAATATATCACTGATTTTAAAATGATATTTAATTAAATTACAATGACTTTTTAACTCAGTGTGAATCTCTTAAACTACCATTCTGAATAGAGAAATAAGGACATTTATAGATCACTTCTAGAACACTTCTAGAATACTTCTAGAACCAAAGAAGTTCTTATAAATGTATTATAGTGAAAACTTTTGAAATCTTCTTGTCAAAAGTAAAGGCCCTAGTGAAAAACATTAATGCAATTCCAGTGAAATATCATTGTTACCTGCTATGTTACTGGAATACCAGTAGAATAACCAAAAATACCACTGGAACTGAACTTGAATTTGAAATATACCAAGGGAGTTAACTCAAGCATAAAACACAGGAACTCTTCAAAAAGAAGTTAGTAATGTTTACTACTTCCTTTACGTTTTTTGGTGGGAGAAATATGTTGTGTTTCAAAGGCACAGAGAAGTTTTTTGTAATTTCTTATGAACAACTTGATGGGCACATTTGGTAAATGTCTTAAATGTTACATTGTTTATTAAATTAGCAAATTGTATTATGCTATGTCATAAACAATAAGTTTATATTGGTGATTTATTTAAGTATCACATTGCCACATGTGAAAGAAGCCAATTGTCTTCATATAAAAAATATTTGTATTGAATTCTGGTTCAACTATGTTTCAATGAAACAGAATATTTTCTGTACATAATCTGCACAGGCTTTCTGTAATTTCTTCTGTACAAAATCTGGTTCTTAGGTCCACCCAGACTATTTCATACACTGGTTACCAACCAATTGAACATGAACTTTTCATGAACTGTTCATGAACAGTAGTTCTTGAACTGTTCATGAACTGTAGTTCTAGAACTGTTCATGAGCGATAGTTCTTGAACCGTTCATGAACAATCCATGAAGAGAAAATGGCACAATGAATTTGCACTGGAAAAAGTTCTTGAACAGTTCATGTTTAAAAAGAAAATCAAGAATATTTCATGAATTTTCAGTTCTTGAACAATTCATGAACTTTTTAATGACAATGTTTCCTGAATGTGTCATGAACTGTTCATGACCTGTTCAAGAACTACATATTTAAGAACTTTTTAAGAATTTGTGCCATTTTATCTTCATATACATCCCATGAACTGTTCATGAACCAGGTACCTGAACTTTGCATGAATTATACAAGAACTGTTCATGAACAGTAATTATTCATTTCACAGGGGAAATCATGGGTTTCTTGAAGTTCTAACTACGTTTATAACGGGGATGCGGAATTTGCAAGTCAGGAAAATGCAAGACATGGAAAATGCAAGACATGAAAATGAAAGGCAGGAAAATGAAAGACTTGAAAATGAACGACAGGAAAATGAAAGACAGGAAAAGGAAAGACATGGAAAATGAAAGACAAATTTAAATATTGAAATCAGAGTGTAGCCCCGCCTTCATGTTGATTTTACATTCTGAAGAAAGTGGAAAATGCAAGACATGAAAATGCAAGACATGAAAATGGAAGACATGGAAAATGAAAGACAATCAAAATGAAAGACAGGAAAATGAAAGACAGCGAATGAAGACAGAAGACTGATTTATGAACGGGATCATCCTCACGCTTCCTACTAAATTTGGTCATGTTCGGACCTCGTTTCTGACTGCTAAGTGTGCCCCCAAAATAATGCGGTCACGTTTGGGTAATTGGTTTCCAAAATACAAGTCCCCCCCGGAAGCGGGTTCCAAATGTTATACGGCTCTGTAGAGTCATGGTCCTGAAGCTTGACAACAAATGTGATGGAAATCGGCCGGGTAGCTATGAAAGACAGCAAATGAAGACAGAAGACTGATTTATGAACGGGATCATCCTCACGCTTCCTACTAAATTTGGTCATGTTCGGACCTCATTTCTGACTGCTAAGTGTGCCTTCATGATATCTAGGCTAAGTTTGAATATGGGTCAGGTCAGGTCAAAAACTAGGTCACTAGGTCAAATTGTAGAACAAACTTGTTAACACTATAGAGATCGCATTTTTGACTTGAGCAGCTTGACATTTTGTCTTGATGATATTGCCATTGGCGCTGAAAGAGTTAAGTCTTAGATAGCCCATTATAAGGTGATCGATCCAGGGCCTCATGGCCCTCTTGTCCATATTTTAAAAGTCATCTGCTAGTGGGTAAGGGTTAATTGTCTTCCCTTGGAATATTTACCTGTGATTGAGGGGAATTTTTCTTGTCAACTTATTTGTTAACAAGAAAAAGTATTAATCATTTATTAGTCCCCTTTAGGTCCCCTACAGTTGCACAGGCCTACCCTTTTTAACTGCAGTTAACAAGGGGGGGGGGGGGGGGGGGGGGGCATGATGTGCTTATGGATTTATAAAGAATACTTAACAGTTCTTGAAATGTCCATGATGTGTATCATGGATTGATCATGAACTAATAAAGAATACTAGTTAACAGTTCTTAAAATATCCATGGATTGAGCATGAACTTATAAAGAATACTTAACTGTTCTTGAAATGTCCATGATGCGGATCATGGATTAAGCAAGAACTTATAAAGAATACTAGTTAACAGTTCTTAAAATGTCCATGATGTGAATCATGGATTGAGCATGAACTTATAAAGAATACTTCACAGTTCTTGAAATGTCCATGATGTGGATCATGGAAAGAACATGAACTTATAAAAGAATACTTAACAGTTCTTGAAATGTCCATGAAGTGTATCATGGATTGATCATGAACTAATAAAAAATACTAGTTAACACTTCTTGAAATGATCATGATGTGGATCATGGATAGAACATGAACTATTTTAAAGAATACTAGTTAACAGTTCTTAAAATATCCATGATGTGAATCATGGATTAAGCATGAACTAATAAAGAATACTTCACAGTTCTTGAAATGTCCATGATGTGGATTATGGATAGAACATGAACTTATAAAGAATACTTCACAGTTCTTGAAATGTCCATGATGTGGATCATTGATAGAACATGAACTTATACGGAATACTTCACAGTTCTTGAAATGTCCATGATGTGGATCATGGATAGAACATGAACTTATAAAGAATACTCACAGTTCTTGAAATGTCCATAATGTGGATCATGGATAGGATACTTAACAGTTCTTGAAATGTCCATGATGTGGATCATGGATAGAACATGAACTAATAAAGACTACTTTAGAGTTCTTGAAATGTATACGATGTGGATCATGAACTGATAACAAATCAGTCACATAGCTTGAATTGGCCATGATATGATAAGTAGGCATTCATCAGGCTTTTCTGTCCAACATTTTTTTCCAGTAATTAAAATACCTACACTTATAGAGACTTTCCATATTGTTGAGAGTTCGACAGAAAAGCCTGATGGATGGCTTACAAATCAATATGATTATTACAATGTTGCTATAATTTGAGGGCTTGGCGTGAAACGGTTGTAACTAAAGACCTATTTTGAAAACCCTGGTTTAGGGGCAATTTTGACCCCTTTGTAAACAATGCAAATTTAGGTGCCATTGCTCAGAACGAGCAATGGCACCTAAATATACATTGTTAACCAAGAAAAATGATTTAATGCTTATAAAGACTTTATGGCGAGGTGATTAACCTTGGTAACAAAATACAAATTTTAGTTACAACCGTTTCACGCCAAGCCCTCGATATATGTTATACAAAGATCAATGATAATTATACTAGAGGACAGCTGCTGCTGTTCTTACAGTCATTCGTTTGACTTCTCTAAACCCATTTCCACTTGCAGTTGTATTTTTATACATTAGCAGCCGACAACTTTTAACCCTTTCCCACCTTAACATTTTCCTACTACCTGACGAATTTACTGTAATGTTTGAAATCAATAACTTAAGTTTGTCTTAACATTCTATAAAGTAAATGAAACTTCATAGATAGATAGCAAGCATGAAGTCAGGTAGCTTGGGAATGTATGTTGGGTAACTCAGGTGATGGTCACGGTCAAGGTCACTGTTACATGAAATATGTTGATTAACATTTTCATACTACCTGACAAATTTACTATAATGTTTCCAATCAATAACTTAAGTTTGTCTTAACTTTCTATAAAGCAAATGAAACTTCATAGATAGATAGCTAGCATGAAGTCAGGTAGCTTGGGAATGTATTTTGGGTAACTCAAGTGATGGTCAAGGTCAAGGTCACTTTGCTGTATGTCGAGTAGGTTTAACTTTAGTTAGGTAAGATATTTTGCTACAATTCTTTAAAAAATAAAAAGCATACAGCATAACCTTTTCCCACATAGGACAAATCTGAGCACTCTGTAGTGAGACAGATCTCTATGAAAAAATACATGACACAATTTGAAAAATCTCTTTAAAAGGGGCAATTATTACTGAATATTATGAATTAAAACATCGTGGTAAAAGGAGAACTTGCTCATAATGAGCACTTTCTTCTTTTGATACAATGTTTTCAAAAGTTGTCTGCTACAGAAACTTCAGATGTCAAATGCATCTGAATGAGGTATGTGTTAAACCTTTCCCTCATATAGACGCTTTCTGACGCCTTTGCAGCCGACGGCTTTTTGAAAACATAGTGACAAAAGAAGAAATTGCACAAAACGTGCAATTTCTCCTTTTGCCACAATGTTTTCCACTTTTTGTCATAGGTCATCCATTCAATTATAGAGATTTTCTATGTTTTGACAAAATACGTTCAAAGTCGTCTGCTGCAGAATTGCTGTATGAGGGAAAGGGTTAAGACACTTTCTGACGCCTCTGCAGCAGACGGCTTTTTGAAAACATGGCAACAAAAGAAGAAATTGCTCAAAACGAGCAATTTCTCCTTTTTGTCACCATGTTTTTGTGGCGATTGGTTTGACAATCGTCACAATGCTAACAGAAACAACAACAACGAAAAAATATTTACATAGTCGGTTTTGAACAATCGGTTGATATTTTTTTTCCTTACTGCAAACTAATTTACTCACATCCGTTATAGTTCCATCATTGATGCAGAGACGTGATTAATAATAATTATGTCAGTGCTACTTTGGTACCGGATTGTTACTAATATTTGAGTTTTATCGAGACATTATCTACATAGAGTTAAAATATGTAAATATTATCTTCGTCATGATTGGGCAGATAATAAATATCATTGCGCGAAACTCAAATCTGGAAATTCCAAAAGGTTCTATAAATAGCTTGCGAGGTTATCGAGTGTTCTTAAGTCTCAATATTATAAACGCTTTATTTTGTAGTTGTTTAAATATATGAAAGCGTCTAGATGATAAGACTGGTTTAAAAAGGTTTAAAGGACGCACGATGTCAGTGTGTATACACGTTATGTATACACGTCTGCACGTTCTAGAGTCAGGCTGAAAGTCTAGTCTAATTTAGTTTGGAGATTGAGCATTATAATATATGCCTATATTTTTATAAATTGAACAGTTTGGCAAATAGTGAAATTGTGCTTTTTGAGCATGTTTAGTGTTTGTTATTTCACTCAATTTTTTCGAAACAGTTTAACAACCTCAGAGACATATAGATACACTGTGTTTATATGTCTCTGACAACCCTCAATCATGCAATGTGAAGGGACTCAATTGAACAGACCTATTTAATATCGGACATCATTGAAACAAACACCAAACTAATGGATACTGTTTTCTCTCTTTTCTTGATAATTTAGTCATTTCTAAAGTGTACAAAATATTTTATCTTAATATGGCCTAGCGACGTGGTGATTACCCAAACAATTTAGATTACAAATAGCTATTCTAATGAGCTAAAATGGTAGCCTATCGAGAACCAACTAGATTGTTCATAACTTTGGAATGGCCTAATTTTGAATACATCATGACCAATTTCAGAACGTAACGAAAGAATCACCAAGACAATATTCTGGCAAACTAACATTATTATACTGGCAAAAGATGCAGGGTTGATACATTCTCAAATTTACACGCACCAGAGTGCACTATTATTGGAAATCGCAAGCCCTACACTGATATACTGCTTGTTACTTTGCAAGATTTTCCATACGATCGCCACTACAGTGCCATTGGCGCTTTGATTTAAACTCTATTCAATTATTGCAACATATTCTTTCATTTATCGAGATTTGCTGTGCTTTTGCTTAGACATTTTCAAAGTCATCTGCTGCAGATTTGTTGTATGTGGGAAAGGGTTAATGTCCTCCCAGGAATTGTAGATTAGATTATGTGTGATTAGTACCAGTGAAAACTTACTTTTGTGGCTAAATTGCTGCATTTCAAGCACCCTCTTTCCCTTATACAGACTGTTTCTGACGCCTCTAACTCCATTTAAAAATATCACATTAATTTATGGAGATTTTCCATATTTTTGCCTTAGATGTTTTCAAAGGGGGTGGGGGTTGGGGGGGGGCTTGGTGGGGTAAAAGTGTGGTACAACTAGATGAGGGTTTTAATCCTTTCCCACTTGCAGACACATTTTGATGCATATGCAGCAGACTATTTTTGAAATCATTGTGGCAAAAGGATCAATTGCTCATAATGATCAATTTCTCCATTTGCCACAATGTTTTCAGCTCTATTCAATGATAAAACTTCCATTTAGAGGAGTTAACCCTTTCCCACATACAACAAATCTGACTTTGAAGACATATTGGTAAAGTTATGGGAAATCTCTATAAATACAGGTAAAATTAATGAAAAAAGTTGAAAACATTGTGGCAAAAGGAGTAATTGCTAGTTTTGAGCAATTTCTCCTTTTGTCACGGTGCTTTCAAAAAGCTGTCTGCAGCAGAGGCGTACAAAAGTGACTATATGACCACGGGAAGGGATCAACCATATTTTAAACAAGAAGCTCTCGAAGTCTTCTGCTTCAGATTTGTCCTATGTGGGAAAGGGTTAACTGAGAACTCCAATTAAAAATGTGGTCAATGCATGTTGTTTTATGCCGCTTAAAACAAGTGTTCAGTTATATTCCTGGGTAAGTTACCAGTACTACTGGTCTATTTATCCTGACATCAGCCAGTCAGTCGTAACGCTAATCACGCAACCCTGAGCACCATGATTTTGGTATGACCCGGTCGGGGGATCAAACTCTTGACCTCCCACAATCGAGGCGGACGCTACCACTACACCACAGAGGCGGTCCAAAATGTGGACAACCTAACCACTAAACCACTGAATCTATGAGGAATCTGCCTTTGCTTAGTGGTTAGCGTCTAGGAATTTGAACCAGGCTTCCCGGGTTCGATCCTCAGTCGCAGCACTGTGGCCATGGTGGAGTGCTCTTGGGCAAGACGCATTTCCTAGCCTAGTACTTGTTTGTTTACCCAGGGATCATGAATAAGTGTTGCCGTGATATAACTGAAATAATGTTGAAAACAGCGTAAAACCAAACAAAACAAACTGAATCTTTGTAATGGGTTAACACTTTCCCACATACATTTTGATGCATTATTATAGACTGCAGAAGACTTTCTCCTTTTGCCACAATGTTTTCAACTTGGTACCATAAATGATACTTTCATTCGATAGAGATATTTTATATTCTTACCTTGATTGTCTCCTGCAGATCTGTTGTTTGTTGGAATTTTGGGCGCAAGCAAGATGTTTGAAGTATTCTATATGTCAAGGTCATTCTTTGGTTAAACCATTTGAGCGGTCCCACAAGAAAACCAACATTATGGCATCTGCCTAATGTATTGATCCAGATCAGTCTGCGCAGTCCGCGCAGACTGACCTGGGCTGACACATTCTGTCTCAGGGGGATAGAGGTTTAGAGTAATGCTTCCTGAAACAGAAAATCCACAGGAGGCAAAAAGTGTATATCTGGGTAAGCCTGTGCGGCATGCTTGGGCTGATCCGGGTTGATACTTTATGCAAAGTCCACAATGTTGGTTTTCTCGCGGGACGGCTCATTTTTTTAATCAATAGATATAATGTTAGACGTGGGAAATTCAAGAATCTAGCAATAATCATAAATCTACGGTAATATTCCAATTTCATAATGTTTCAGCTATATATATCTCAAAGCACAATTGTTCCTTTTACTGGTCTGCATTTTACAGTTTTATATAATTGCTTTAATCCTTTACCACTTGTAGACTGCATTTTGAAGTAGCTGCAGCAGACGATTTTTGAAAACACGGTGGCAAAAAGAGATATTGCTCATAATGAGCAATTTCTCCATTTGCAACAATTTTTTCAACTCTACTTAATAATTGTATTTGATTCCCAGATATTTTCGCAGATATTTCATATGTGGGAAAGGGAAATTTACAAGTATATTTTCAAATAGGGTTCAAAACATTATATTTACATTCGCCTAGTTTTTTGTATAGATAAAACTGACGTTCATTTTGCATGAACCGGTCGACCTTTCATGACCTCTGTAGGGATTATGACGTCATTGTTTATTTCAATAGCGTGACGTCATTTAACCAATGATATACGACGTTACAAATATCAGCTATTCATTTAAACAAACGTATGTTGTCGGTTACATTTATTTATTGTTATTAAAGACTTGTTCGCGAACACTTTTAGGTCGAATAAAATAAAGTAATGAAAAGGGGAAAATGTAAATATAAGGATTGACTGTTATTTTTCGTGCGTTCATGCAGTATGAACGCTCGGCTGCGATTTTGCAAATTTTCCAAGAAGCGCTAACGCGCTTCATGGATTTGCAAAATGGCGGCCGAGCGTTCATACTGCATGAACGCACGAAAAAGAACAGTCAATCCTTAATTGAAGCAAAAATTCTTTGTTAATATAAACAGTTTCTTTTTTTCCACAATGTTTTTAAATCGACCTTGTATTGGGTTGTCATAGCAAGCCATTCATCAGTGTATGGATGATTGTATTACAATAGTGTTAACCTTTAACTAAGGAACATCCCAAGTAACCTTCTTATTCTCGTAAAAATGGTTTTAACTTTTTCCAACGAACAGAAAATCTGCCGCAGACGAGTTTGAAAACATCTTGCCCAAATATTGAAAATCTCTTGATGAGCAATTTCTACTTTTGTCACAATAATTTCAAATTTATTCAAGAATTTTTCTTTCATTTATAGAGAGTTTCCATATTTTTGACGAAATGTTTTCAAAGTTTGCTGTATTGAGTCATGGGAAAGGGTGAAGTGGTCTGGTTCAGGAAAATGTATAAACAAAATTTGGTTATCTCAGCTACCATGGACGATTCAATCAATCATTCAACACTTTCTTACCTCCTGTCTTTGAGTATCCAACAAATTCCTGCATCTTGTGATAAAAACGTAATTTTCACACTTATCTTGAAAAATTTGGAATGTTTATATATATAACCTCGTTCAACCATTTCCCATATACATTATATTCTGCGATAGATAACTTTGAAATTGTCTTAGCAACAAAAAAATGAATTATTTAATACTGAAAGTATAAAATATTAAATACATTGTGACACAACACAAAATTTATCATTACGCGGCTGTAACTTTTCCGGGGTATCTTAACAGAAAATACAAAAATACACGGAAAATACAGGGTAACCATAGAAAAACCGTGGATAAAAACATGGAATTTAATGTTAAGATGCGGAAACGCTGGAAATTACTGAAGTTTCCATGGAAAGTGTCCGATTATCCCAAAGTATCCCTGGAAAGTTGTATGAATACTCCGGGATTCTCGTTAGAGTCCCCGGAAAAGCTACAGCCGGGTATATAAGTTATTTTTTCCTTTTCTCCCAATATTGTTTCAAAGTCGGCAGTGGTGCTTATAGGGGGGTATGTGGGTATATTTGATCAAGAGTTAGTTGCTCTCTCTAAATATATAATATACATGTTATGAGCCATCTGTTCTATTACAACTCTGCAACAGACGACTTTTGAAATTACATTGTTGCAAAAGAAGAAATTGCTCATGATGAGCTATTTCTCCATTTGCCACATTATGTTTTAAACTCTATTAAAAAAATGTACTTACATAATATTATATGGAGATTTAAATTATTTTTTGCTATATTATTTCAAAGTCGTCTGCTGCAGATTTGTTTTATGTGGGAAAGGGGGGTTAATACCTTACCCTCATGCACACATGTAGCCTGGGATTATTTTCTGAGTCAATGTCATGGTTACGGTTAAAGGTTAATAAAATTGTTTCCTTTAATTTGTTTTATTGAGGTTTTACGCCACTTTCAACATTATTTCAGTTATATCACGGCGACAGTTCACTTATTTATGATCCCCGGGTAAACAAACCAGTACTAGGCTAGAAAATGTGCCTTGCCCAAGGACACTCCACCATGACCGTCATGCTGCGACTGGGGACTACCGGTTTCAAATCCCCGACGCTAACCACTCGACCACGGCGGATTCCTCGTTTCCTTTAATTATCTAGACATAAATGTTGAAAATCTCTTTACCCTTTCCCTCATATAGACACTTTCTGATGCCTCCACAGCACTGACAGCTTTTTGAAAGCATAGTGACAAAAGAAGAAATTGCTCAAAACGAGCAATTTCTCCTTTTGCCACAATGTTTCCCACTTTTAGTCATTGGTTATCCATTCAATTATAGAGATTTTCTATTTTTTGGCAAAATATGTTCAAAGTCGTCTGCTGCAGAATTGTCGTATGAGGGAAAGGGTTAAAATGTTAGTATAAATGATTAATTGAAAGTGTTGAAAATAAAAGGGGAAACTGCTATTGATGAGCAATTTCTCTGTTTGCCACAATGTTTTCAAGTCTTCTGCTGCAGAGTTACCAAAACGCACTTGCATGTGGGAAAGGGTTAACTTAATTTAATGTGTATATTTTGTGACCAAACCTACTTGATAGACAGCTTGCATTAAGACCGAGCACTGGGTTTTACTAATTGGGGTCATTTGTGTCAAGGTCAAGGTAATACTTTTAAAATAGATATAAAAAAAACCAACCACTGTTCTTCTCAGTATTTTGAGCTATATTTGACATTTTGTGACCAAATGTAATCGATCAATGTCCTGCCTACTGGCCATCCAATTCTTCACACATTTTTTTCTGGAGAATAAACACAACGCTTCTTTTAACCCTTTCCCACATAGAGACGCTTTTTGATGCCCCTGCAGCAGACGACTTTTTAAAACCTTGTGGCAAAGGTGAAATTGCTCATGACGAGCAATTTCACCATTTTCCACAATGTTTTTAATTCTATTTAATAATTCAACAGTCATTAATGGAGATTTTTCACATTTTTGTATGTGGGAAAGGGTTAACTCCTCTAAATGAAAGTTTCATCATTGAATAGTGAACTTTCCTATTTCCATCAGAATGGTTGTTGGGTTTAATTTATTTGTGGAAGACAGTGGTGATGAGGGTACTCTGAGCACTCACCTCTTATATACCAAATTAAAGGTCTTGGGTTCTGATTGGGATTTTTCTGCACACTTAACCCTTTCCCTCATACAACAATTCTGCAGCAGACGACTTTGAACGTATTTTGTCAAAACATAGAAAATCTCCATAATTGAATGGATAACCTATGACTAAAAGTGGAAAACATTGTGGCAAAAGGAGAAATTGCACGTTTTGTGCAATTTCTTCTTTTGTCACTATGTTTTCAAAAAGCTGTCTGCTGCAGAGGCGTCCGAAAGCGTTTATATGAGGGAAAGGGTTAACAACGCGAGTCCTGGTTTAGTCCCAAGGATGTAGACATCGATGATTTATATAAGCTGAAAGCTTGTTTCGTAATCAATGTATGACAAATAAATGAAAACTAAATTGATTTAATTTCATGAACAGAATTCTTTCCCCCATACAACAAATCTGCAGTAGATGACTTTGAAAACATCTGTATCAAATTTGGGAAAGAATCTAAAAAAAATGACGAGCTATTTCTAAAAAAAAAATATGTTGAAAACACTGTGGCAAAAGGAGAAATTGCTCATTATGAGCAATTTCATCTTTTGCCACAGTGTTTTCAAAAGTTGTCAGCTGCAGAGGTGGTCAGACAACGTCGGTATGTGGGAAAGGGTTAAGCCACCTCCCACAATGTTTTCCTCTCAGTAATTTGAGACATTAATAGAAATCGCATTCTTTTCCAAAAGGTATTATCGACTATTTTCCACGCATTGTCAAATGTCAACCCATGAAAAATGGGAGTTAAGCAGGAAATGTGTTAATGCAATTTAGTTGTCACAGAGTAGTTATTAATCCATTACCAGAAACCCTATTTTTAGACTCTTTCAAATTCGCGATTAATTACCCTGTCGCACTTACTGACGCATTTTGATGCAGCCATTCTGATAAGATATATTAGCCGACATATTCTTTGAAAATATATATGTATTATGAGGACAAATGTTTTACACAGACTGTTTTAACCCTTTCCCTCATATAGACTCTTTCTGATGCCTCTGCAGCAGACGGCTTTTTGAAAACATAGTGACAAAAGAAGAAATTGCACAAAATATGCAATTTCTCCTTTTGCCACAATGTTTTCCATAGGTTATCCATTCAATTATGGAGATTTTCTATGTGTTGACAAAATACGTTCAAAGTCGTCTGCTGCAGAATTGTCGTATGAGGGAAAGGGTTAAGATAGCTTTTATAAAAGATTAAAAACATTATTGGAAAAGAAGAAGTTGCTTGTCATTTTATAAATCCTCAGACAACTTAATATGTTTAGCAAAAAGAAACCATTTGACGCAGACATAATTCTAGAATCATTTTGTTGTAAATGGAGAAATCATCTTGTTTCGGGAAATATCTCCTTTTCCCAAACTGTTTTCATCTGTGTGTGAAAATAAACAAATTATGCTTCAAGTTAATCCGCTCCTTTAATTTTACAATAACACTTGCAATTAACCGACTTCTTTTGAAACAATGAAACAATGTTTTAAACTATATTCAGTAATTATACTTAAATTAAATTTTATAGAGATTTTCCCTATTTCTGGGTTTTGTCCCCAGTCGGTTTATACCAAAGACTTTAATCAAAGCGCTGAAAGCGCTGATGGTATAGGGGCATATGTAAGTTGAAAACATATGGCATAGATCATATGGACAAACATTGTTGAAACAATGAAACAATGACCTTTAAACAAACCAAACCAAAAATGTTTGAAGCAACACATATTGCCTGCCAATAACATATACCTCATTTGTCAAAGTTTTACCCTTTTCTTGTATAAACAAAATATCGAAGGACAAAAGATTGACAAAAAAAACCCGAGCAGCTACCCTTAATTAAAATATTTCTAGTTCAGAAATCACTAAAGATCCACAATATTGTATATTGTAATCATGCTGATAAACGAAAGACATGATAGAGTTATGTTTCTTTTGCACTGCACAATTGCAGCTCTGAGTTTCCTATACACCAAGTCTTAAATTGATATATTGGACATATATTGAGACAATAACCAAAGAAATGAAAAAATTGAGTTTACACCTAAAAAACAGATTACATTTGACGAAGTACAAATCTTGGGGAAGCACTCATTAACGAAAAAGGGAATTTCACGGAACGCATGTGTTGCATATAATAAGGGAAAGCATTGAAAGACAAAAATATACACACTCCAAACGCAGCATGCTAAATTTATGGTAATGGTGCACTGCAAATCTGTAGGTCATAAGTTACCTACAAACCAAGTTTGAAATTGATACAATGAAAGTTAATTGAGACAATCGCTGAACTAAATAAGGAAAAATGGAGATAACTGAAAAAACAGACCAGAGTTATGTACCTAGTACTTTGCCGTTCTCCTGATCACACGGGTATAATTGTGACCACTTTGAAATAAATCTGCCATACAGAAACAACGTGTTAACCAATACATGCAATCCATGACGGACGGACGAATGCACATTCAGGCAGACAGCCGGCCGGACGCCGGATTATACCTCCAAGCTTTACAGACGGAGACAACTCAAGTATTGATTACAGAAGACTGGTTCGATGCGTCAAAACACGTCAGCTTAGATTATGGTATTTGTAAAGTATTTGCAATTTAATTGTATCTCCGAAACGGGACCGGACCGTCAAGGTTAATTTTCAAAAACCTATTTAGACTACATTTCTAGTTTATTTGTCAACAGATACATCTAGGACTATATTACACGTTGATGAACGTTGAGTCTTAAATTAACGCAAATGCATATACATTATAATTTTAGTCCCAAAATCGCTAGAAGCTTCTCAATAATAAAATAAATAATGACCTTGCGGTTATAACTCGGATGTGTTGACAAATTCGGCCAAATTTCTTTCCGACGTTTGACAAAAGTCAATGCGACATGCGTCATTCGTCTTTCACCAATGGCTAAATCTATGTGGAAACGCAGCCAGTTGCTTGGGAAGATTGTTGTGTGGAGTACTGGTTTGAGAAAACCAGGAAATACATTTGTAGGTGAACTGGCCGCCGTGATATGACTGAAGAAATGTTAAAAACGGCGTTAAATCCCAATCAATCAATGTTGAAATTAACTTATCTATAATTTGTAGATTTAATTTCTATTTCCTAGTAGGGTCTACATACAGCGACACATGAGAATATTCAACACAAAACGCGACCTGTTTTACCAACAATTCCCCAGTAGCGGTGAGACCGTTTGTAACATTATTTCATGGCATGTATACACAGTAGGACCTCTCTCTTTGGACGAATTATGTTGTAACAAGTTTGTTTACAGTATTCCTTAACCTTGACCACATAGACTAAATATACAGCAAACAACATTGAACTAAGGCATAACTATTGACCTGAATTAATAAAAGTATGATTTTGAATAGTGATGAAAACATTGTGGAAAAAGACAAACTTGTTGATTATCATTCATCTGTTAAGGTTAGTCAAATGTGTCTAAAAGGGGCAAAGGTTAAAATAATAACTGTAGACAAATGTTTTCGTTATCTAGGTTATAGAAACAAATTGATTCATGTTTCAAAGCATTGTTTGAAAAGGAGGAATTGCTCATTGTCAGCAATTGCTCCGTTTGCAAATATACTTTCAACATTTGTTTGTAACTAAGTAGCTATAACGGGAACGGTTCAACCCTTTCCCGCTTACAGTCGCTTTTTGACGCATGAGCAGCAGACAGCTGCAGAATTGTTTATCATGACCCATTTCCTCTTTTTCCACAAAGGTTTCAACTATACATTTTTCCCCTTGATGTAAGGCAAAATTGCTCGTAATCATTCATCTCTAGCATGTTATTCAAAATGTGTCCGGAAGGGAGAAAGAGGGAAAGAACGTCCATAGTAAAACGTTTAAATATGAAAAGAATTAATTTGAAACGTGTTTGAAAGCATTGTGTGAAAAGGAGGAATTGCTCATTGTCAGCAATAGCTCCATTTTCAACAATATTTTTAGCTCACCTATGCACGAAGTGCAAGGTGAGCTATTGGGATCACATTTTGTCCGGCGTCCGTCCGTCGTCCGTCGTGCGTCGTGCGTCGTCAACATTTGAGCTTGTTAACACTCTACAGGCTACATTTTGCATCCAATCTTCATGAAAGTTTATCAGAACGTTCATCTCCATAAAATCTTGGACAAGTTCGAAACTGGGCCATATGAGGTCAAAAACAAGGTCACTAGGTCAAATTGAAGCGAAATCTTGTTAACACTCTGGAGGCCACATTTTCAACTTGAGCATGTTTAAACTTTATCAGAATGTTTGTCTTAATGATATGTAGGTCAAGTTCGAACATGGGTCACGTCGGGTCAAGAAGTAGGTCACTAGGCCAAATTGAAGGAAAATCTTGTTAACACTCCAGAGGCCGCAATTTTTGCTTAAGCAGTTTGAAATTTTGTCAGAATGTTTGTCTTAAAAATATCTAGGTCAAGTTCGAATATGGGTTATGCCGGGTCAAAAACTAGGTCACTAGGTCAATTTGAAGGAAAATCTTGTTAACACTTTGGATGCCGCATTTTTTGCTTCAGCAACTTGAAATATATCTAGGTCAAGTTCAAATATGGGTCATATTGGGTCAGAAACTAGGTCACTAGGCCAAATTGAGGGAAAATCTTGTTAACTCTGTAGAAGCTGCATATTTTGCTTCAGCGGCTTGAAATTTGTTCAGAATGTTGAGCTGAATGATATCTAGGCCAAGTTCGAATATGGGTCATGCCGGGTCAAAAACTAGATCACTAGGCCAAATTGAAGGAAAATCTTGTTAACACTTTGGATGCCTCATTTTTTGCTTCAGCAGCTTGAAATTTTGTCAGAATGTTTGTCTTAAAGATATCTAGGTCAAGTTTAAATATGGGCCATATTGGATCAGAAACTAGATCACAAGGCCAAATTAAGGGAAAATCTTGTTAACTCTGTAGAAGCCGCATGTTTTGCTTCAGCGGCTTGAAATTTGTTCAGAATGTTGAGCTGAATGATATTTAGGCCAAGTTTGAATATGGGTCATGCCGGGTCAAAAACTAGGTCACTAGATCAAATTGAAGGAAAATCTTGTGAACACTTTGGATGCCACATTTTTTGCTTCAGCAGCTTGAAATTTGGTCAGAATGTTTGTCTGAATTATATCTAGGTCAAGTTCGAATATGGGTCATATTGGATCAGAAACTAGGTCAATAAAGGAAAATATTGTTCAAACTCCGGAGGCCGCCTCTTTACTTTGAGCAAGTTGAAACTTTGTCAGAATGTTGTCTTAATGATATCTAGTCCATGTAGGAATATGGGTCATATCAGATAAAAAAATATAGATCACTAGGCCAAATGAAGGAAAATATTGTTAACACTGTGGAGGATGCATTCAGAATAATTGTCTTGATGTGTTTTGCATTGCAGTACATTGTATAATTAAGGTGAGCGATCCAGGGCCATCATGGCCCTCTTGTTTAAATATTCGAACTGTTATAGTATCACGGAAAGGGTTCCGCTTCCATGGGAAGGATGTAACCATTTTCCACCTACAGACGCTTACAGACGCATGTGCAGCAGACGACAATCGAAAACATTGTGACAAAAGGGGAAATTGCTTTTCGTAGGCAATTTCTACTTTTGCCACAATGGTTTCAACTCCTTTCAATAATTGTATTTACAGTGCTTTGCACATTTCTCTATAAGTCGACTGTTGTAAACTTATGGGGTCACAGAACGGTCGACGTTACCTCACACTACTGACATTGAGGTCAACCATAGTTCAGAGTGAGTTTCATTCATAGAAACTATTTTGTCTCATAAATTTATGCAAGCGGAGGGTTTCGTGATTCGGTCGAACCAATGAAATCGTTGAAAAGGCAGATTATAACCAATCAAAACTCGATTTTGGTGTAGGTATACACATGTGGACTGCGGTTGCAGCTTTAATCCGACTTTTCGAAAGCAGCTTCGCTATGAGATAGTGGCGAAACGCCCCTATCCCAAAAATGGTAGTGATGGCTTCCATCCGTGGCGCACAGGAATGAGGGGTTAGCACTATGACTGACTGGATTGATTGATTGATTGATTGGGGTTTAACGCCGTTTTTAACAATTTCTCAGTTATATCATGGCGGCCAGTTCACCTACTCATGCATTTCCTGGTTTTCTAACACCAGTACTCCACACAACAATCTTCCCAAGCAACTGGCTGCATTTCCACATAGACTTAGCCCATTGGTATGACTGACTGGATGGTGTCAGGATAAATGGAATTGTTAACTAGTACTGGTAACTTACCCAGGAAACACCATGATATATTACCTATCCCTTTTTCTGCCTATGCCTAGATATTTTCAAAGACTTAATTGAAAACATCTAGGTAAAAAAAATGGAAAATCTCTATTATATATTACATGACAGTTGAATTATCGGAAAAAATGGAAAACATTGTGGCAAAAGAAAAAATTGCTCAATTTGAGCAATTTCTTCTCTTGTCTGTTTTCAAAAGCCGTCTGCTGCAGAGGCGTCTGAAAGCGTAAATTTGAGGGAAAGGGTTAATGTTCAGACAGTTTGAAAGCAGAAGACTCTAAACATACTATATCAGGTCAGTGTTTTAATACTCAGCCTACCCTCTCAAGAGTTCATTGGTCAAACAACAATAGAGAAACAGAAAATTTCTCAGACTACATTAACCCTTTCCCACATATAGACAATTTTAGACGCCTCTGCAGAAGAAGACTTTTGAAAATATTGTGGCAAAGGTGAAATTACTCATGATGAGCAATTTCACCATTTGCCACAATGTTTTCAACTCTATTTAATAATTAAACTGTCTGTCATTAATCAATATTTTTCATATTTTTGAAAATATGTTTTTAAAGTCGTCTGCTACAGATTTGTTGTATGTGGGAAAGGGTTAAAACATATATACACTTTATCAATCCTCCCTTACAGAAGATACATTATAAACATACAATACAATACATTGTAAACATACAATATAATACACTTTATCAATCCTCCCTTACAGAAGATACATTATAAACATACAATACAATACATTGTTAACATACAATACAATACAATACAAACAACAAACATAATTAACTTTTTTTTACAGAATGTACATGAAATTGTAAAAGTAAGAAAGACAGGACAGACAAAAAGATAGGATGAGTGAGAGTATTATATAAGGGTATTCACTCAGTGAAATTGTATCTCGGTCTTACAATGAAACGAACACGTTCCCCCTGTGAAACGTGACACTTGAACATCATGCGAGAGATCCAGACTACAAGTATTGAACCTTTCCCACATACAATAATTCTGCAGCAGACGAAATTTGAAATATACTGACAAATTAAAACATGACAAATCTCCATAAATGAGAGTTTAATTATTAAATAGAGTTGAAAACATTGCGGCAAAAGCAGAAATTGCTCGTTTTGAGCAATTTCTTCTTTTGCCACAATGTTTTCAAAAGTTGTCTGCTGCAGATGTGTCAAAATGCGTCTACCTGTGGGAAAGAGTTAATCAAGGTCATTTGGAAGTTAATTGTCATTTTGTTTCTCTGAAATGCCCCCAGGGCTAGTGTAAGTCACTTTTAAAAACCACATTCTTAATGACTTTTTCTAGTTTATTCATTAATTATGCACATGATATGGGCAGTCAAAGGTCATTATATAGTTTTCAGTTTGCATTTATTTTGAGAAAGGTGGTTCATGAGATGTCTTTGATAATGGTGGTTCATGAGATGTCTTTGATAATGGTGGTTCATAAAGTCTTTGAGAAAGGTAGTTCATGACATATCTTTGAGTAAGGTTGTTTGTGTAGTCTTTGAGAATGGTGGTTCATGAAAGGTATTTGAGAAAGGTGGTTCATGAGATGTCTTTGAGAAAGTTGGTTCATGGAAAGCCTTTGAGAAAGGTGGTTCATGGGAAGTCTCTGAGAAAGGTAGTTCATGACATATCTTTGAGTAAGGTTGTTTGTGTAGTCTTTAAAGGTGGTGCATGGAAAGTCTTTGAGAAAGGTGGTTCATGTAAAGTCTCTGAGAAAGTTGGTTCATGAAAAGTCTTTGAGAAAGATGGTTCATGGAAAGTCTTTGAGAGAGTTGGTTCATGAAAAGTATTTGAGAAAGGTGGTTCATGGAAAGTCTTTGAGAAAGGGGGTTCATGAAAGTCTTTGAGAAAGGTGGTTCATGGAAAGTCTCCGAGAAAGTTGGTTCATGAGAAGTCTTTGAGAAAGGTGGTTCATGAAAGTTTTTGAGAAAGGTGGTTCATGGAAAAGCTTTGAGAAAAGTGGTTCATGGAAAGTCTCTGAGAAAGTTGGTTCATGGGAAGTCTTTGAGAAAGGTGTTTCATAGAAAGTCTCTGAGAAAGGTGGTTCTTGAAAAGTCTTTGAGAAAGTTGGTTCTTGAAAAGTCTTTGAGAAAGTTGGTTCATGAAAAGTCTTTGAGAAAGGTGGTTCATGGAAAGTCTTTGAGAAAGGGGGTTCATGAAAGTCTTTGAGAAAGGTGGTTCATGGAAAGTCTCTGAGAAAGGTGGTTCATGAGAAGTCTTTGAGAAAGGTGGTTCATGTAAGTCTTTGAGAAATGTGGTTCATGGAAAGTCTTTGAGAAAGGTGGTTCATGGAAAGTCTCTGAGAAAGTTTGTTCATGAGAAGTCTTTGAGAAAGTTGGTTCATGAGAATTATTTGAGAAAGGTGGTTCTTGAAAGTCTGAGAAAGTTGGTTCATGAAAAGTCTTTGAGAAAGGCGGTTCATGGAAAGTCTCTGAGAATGTTGGTTCATGAGAAGTCTTTGAGAAAAGTGGTTCATGAAAGTCTCTGAGAAAGGTGATTCATGAAAGTCTTTGAGAAAGGTGGTTCATGGAAAGTCTCTGAGAAAGTTGGTTCATGAATAGTCTTTGAGAAAGGTGGTTCATGGAAAGTATTTGAGAAAGGGGGTTCATGAAAGTCTTTGAGAAAGGTGGTTTGTAAGAAGTCTTTGAAAAAGTTAGTTCATGAGAAGTCTTTGAGAAAGGTGGTCCAAGAGATGTCTTTGAAAAAGGTGGTTCATGAAAAGTCTTTGAGAAAGGTGGTTCATGGAATGTCTTAGAGAAAAGTGGTTCATGAAAAGTCTCTGAGAAAGGTGGTTCATGGAAAGTCATACTGAGCAATTTCCCCTTTTGTCAAAATGTTTTAAACTTTATTTAATATAATTATTATAATACTTTCATTTACAGAGATTTGTCTTATATCTGCCTAGATGTTATCAAAGTTGTCTCATGTTGAGTTTGTGTATATGCACAGTTCTAGATAAGCAGTGTTTTGCATGTTCTAAAATCGTTATTTGACCCATAACCCTTTTCCACATACAACAAATCTGCAGCTGACAACTTTGAAAATGTAGTGACAAAAACCTGAAAAATCTCCATAAAAGATAGCTTAATTGTTAAATAAAGTTGAAAACATTGCAGCCAAAGGAGAATTTGCTCATCATGAGCAATTTCACCTTTGGCCACAATGTTTTCAAAAGTCGTCTGCTGCTATTGTGTCAAAATGCGCCTGCAGGTGGGAAATGGTTAAACCCTTTGTTGTGTTGACTAAAAGGAATTGTCTCAGTGAGACGATTCTTTTGAGTACCCACATCATAGGGGTTAGTTGGATAATAAGAGAGATATTGTGGGAAAAGAGCTGTATACCCTCTCGTTATCTGGACCTCTGTATATGGGGAAGGGTAACACCGGGAAGGACTTTGTATTAGCTTACTCTTGAAACATTACAGCTAGGAGGTACAATCACTTCAGCCTAATTCAATAAGTCACGAAATAATACATTTATCCCCCATCCCACATGCAGATGCATCATTATACCCTTTCCCTCATCTAGACGCTTTCTCAGACGCCTCTGCAGCAGACAGCTTTTGAAAACATAGTGACAAAAGAAGAAATTGCTCAAAACGAGCAATTTCTCCTTTTGCCACAATGTTTTACACTTTTAATCATAGGTTATCCATTCAATTATAGAGATTTTTTTATATTTTGACAAAATATGTTCAAAGTCGTCTGCTGCAGAATTGTTGTATGAGGGAAAGGGTTAACACATTTGCAGCAGACCACTTTAGGAAGCATTGCGGCAAAAGAAAAAAATCCTCATGATGAGCAATTTCTCCATTGCAACAATGTTTTCATCTCTATTCAATAATCGTTTTTTGATTAGTAAACATTTTCTATAATAAATCTTGCATTGATTTTTTCAATGCTTCTTGCATTGATTTTTCAATGCAGAGGTCCAGATAAGGAGGGGTTAATAGCTCTTTTCCCCACAATATCTCTCTTATTATCCAACCAAACCCTATGTTGTGGGTACTCAAAAGAATCGTTTTTGCTTTACTTTACTCAACGATTAAACTTTCCCTTGTAGAGTTTTTCCATACATGTATGGTTGCCTAGATGTTTCCACAGTTATCTGCTGCAGATTTGGTTGTATGTGGGAAAGGGTTAAATGAGTCCAACTAGTTATATGCCAGTGTAACTTAAACCCTTTCCCACATACATCAAGTATGCAGCAGATGATTTTGACAACATCCTGGCAAAAATATGAATATTCTCCATAAATGAGAGGTATATTATAAACCCTTTCCCATCTAATAGACGCAATTTGATGGATCTGCAGCAGACGACTTTTGAAAACAATTTATCCTTTTGTCACATTGTTTTCAACTATTTCTTGTTATTATTAGTCGCCGGGCAGAAGCCCGCGACTTATATTTTTAATAGATTTTCCAAAATGACATGGGAGGACGAGTTATTATTGGAAAAAAACAAATTTAAATGTCTTGAACACTAAGTTAGTATGACACATCTTAAATGAAATAAATATTCCGATGTGCTAAGTATGTACAGTTTCTTTATTTTGACTCGCATTTATGCTTTTTTGTTTTATTTACGAAGACAATTGTAACAGTCCCTATTAGCTAGACTGAGGTACTGTATTTTCATATACTACATGTAATCACAAAGCAATAACTACAAACCTTTACGTAATTTACTATAATTCGCCGGGTTCCAGGCTAAAATATAACCAGATTGAATTCTCTTTATGTTTTAGGTCTCAGAATACAATGCGTTGGCATCGGTGTTGTAACCTGGGCGGCAGGCTTTGGCGATCAAGCGACGACACATTATGAAAAAGAGAAATATGTGAACATTACAGAAACTCTCTTCGAGGATGGTATGTACATTTGGTATTACTCTATTTATTGACAGACACATGTAGATACGCCTCATCCTGCTCTATGTGACTTTAACCCAATCCAACTACAGGTTCTAGGCGTGGGGTATTACTCTAATTATTGACGGACACAATCATGTAGATACCCCTCATCCAGCTCAGTCACTATGCGACTTTAACCCATAGAGAGTTAAAAACATGTTTGAATAGAGTTAAAACCATTTTGCCAAAGAAAATATTGTTTGTAATTATCAATTTCTTCATGTTTTAGTTTTCAAATGTCGTCTGCTGCAGCTGTGTCAGAATGTGTCTGTAAGTGGGAAAGATTTAAACATCTTCCAGTGAAGAGTGAAGACACTGATGAAAAGGAAAATCTTTAGAAATGAAGGTGAATTGATGAGTCAAAATGTGTCATTAGGTAGGAAAGGGTTAAACCAGAATTTGTCATTACTGAACAAAATACATTAGTAGCAAATGTAGACCAAGATCAGATTGCACAAATGTAGTTAAAGGTGGTGCATAACAAAATTCACAATTTTTGTTTATCCCTGTTGTTTGCTGCAGATGTATCTGCATGGGTAATTAGCCATTATCCTGTTATATGTAACTTTAAACAACACAGAAGTTTTCAAAGTTGTCTGGCACGGATTTGTTGTTTATTAGAAAGGGGATAACCTTTGCCCTCGATCATGTAGACGGTTTCTGATGCCTCAGCAGCAGACGGCTTTTTAAAAACCCAGTGACAAAAGAAGAAATTGCTCAAAACGAGCAATTTCTCCTTTTGCCACAATGTTTTCCACTTTTAGTCATAGGTTATCCATTCAATTATAGAGATTTTCTATATTTAGACAAAGTATGCTCAAAGTCGTCTGCTGCAGAATCGTCCTATGAGGGAAAGGGGTTAAAACATCCAAATTGAAGAATACACACAACTTGGATTATAAAGCTGAAAACATTGTAAGTCCTTGTCTAACAATGATTTCAAATTTGTGTCTATTGTTGCTTGTATCACAGAAAGTAGCTTACATGTGAAAGGCAGAACGTCCTTATAGACAAAATTTGCTAAATCTTATTCTAATTCTGATTCTGAATTTATTAACTTACATTGATTAGTCAGTCTGAAAATTATTACTTTGTTATTTTAGAATATTGTCTTAATTTAGAATTGCAATGATATAGATTTGTCGGTGAGTACATACCCAGATATCACATCACTCGGAATCTTGCGATGATATATTTACATTCTCGATTAGATCAAATAAATAAAATATAGTTTCATCATAGGCATTATTTTGTCTGATTTGATTTAACCCTTTCCCACTTGCAGATGCATTCTGACAGGTTTTCAGCAGACAGCTTTTGAAAACATTGCATTTCTTCTTATGCAACAATATTTTCAACCCTATTCAAAAATAATTCTTTCATTCAAAATGGTCTGCTGCAGATTTGTTATATGAGCCATCCCTAGAGAAAACCAACATTATGACCTCTGCATAATGTATTGACCCAGATCAGCCCGGGCTGACACATTCCGTCTCAGGGGAATAGAGGTACATGTATAGGGTAATGATTCCTGAAACAGAAAATCCACATGAGTCGAAAAGTGTCTGTCGGTGTTAGCCTGCGTGGCATGCTTATGCTGATCAGGGTCGATAATTTACGCAGAACCCACAATGTGTGTTTTCTCGCGGGACTGCTCAAATGTGTGAAAGGGTTCAGCTGACCTGCAACAGGCAAAAGGAGGTCTTACTGCATTACAAATTTGGCATAACATGTGACTTCTGGGCATTCATGGTTAACCCTTTCCCTCATACAACAATTCTGCAGCAGACGACTTTATAAACCACCTCATTCTCTGAAACTGCTTGTCTGATCTCAGGAAATTTTTGCAGAAATATTTCTAAGGTGTTGCTCTCCTAAAATATGAGACATTTTCATATGTTGTAAAACATGGCATTCAAGTTGTAAAACAAAGTTGTCAGATAGTCAGATAGCATCAGAAAATCTGATTTCACTGTTACTTTCTTCCTTATGTGTCCCTTTACTCATTTCATCAGTAAAAACAGGGAGGTAGATAAGTGTATTGTTATCATCGTCATCATCATCATCATCAGAGTCACTGTTCTCTTCTAAATCATATTAGAGTTCACTTATCAACGTCCCTGGTAGAATAACATGGCCATCAGGGGATAGGGCTAGCTATTTTTAGGTGCATTTAGTGCAAACGTTGGAAATGGTTAAATTGCATTGATCAGAATAATTTAATCTCCTCTAAATATTGAACTTGTCTTAAGGGTCACATATTCATGTGAATGATTCAAGGCCGCTTGTTACAGTCATGTCACTATTAATCTAAATAAATCAGATCCAATTCAATCACAGACATTAACGATGTCTGATAGGATTTCTTTGCCACCTCAATTAATGTTTCTAGACACTATATAAATGTCAAAGCCATACAAAGAACTTGCTCAAAGTTGCAAATGGAACCTTATATCCAGGATAAACGGATATATTTTGATGCATCTGAAGAAGACTCCTTTTGAAAAATTGTGGCAAAAATGAAAAGCTTAACACTTTCCCGTAAACAGACGCTTTCTGACGCCTCTGCAGCAGACGACTTTTGAAATCATTGTGGCAAAAGGATATTGCCACAACAATTTCAACTCTTTTCAATAATCATACTACCATTTATAGAGAATTTCTATATTTTGTACTTGATCATTTCAAAGTCTTCTGCTGCAGATCTATTGTATGTGGGAAAGGGTTAAAAGAAAGCTTAATTATTGTAGAGAATTGAAAACATTGTGGCAAAATGATGTTTTCAAAAGCCGTCTGCTGCAACATGGCGTCAAAAGGCATCTGCAGAAAGGAAAAAGGGGTTGAATACAGACTACCAGGATTAGTTACAAGTCACAATGTTTTCCAAAGTCGTTTGCTATAGCTTTCCCACAAATAGATGCCTTCTGATGCATCTGCAGCAGATGACATTTATTGAACAATTTGTGACAAAAGAAGAAATTGCTTATAATGAACAGTTTCTCAATTTGTCACATTTTATTTAACACTATATTCAATTATAATACTTTGATTTCAACACATTTTTTATCTGTTTGCCTAAAGGATTCCAAAGTTGACTGCTGCAGATTTGTTGTATGTATGTATGTAAGGAATATAGATGCGTAAATTTGCGCCTCAAATGGAAAGAGATTCAACAATCTGTACAATAAGTAACCGCCAAACCATCACATCGAGCCATTTTTAGCTCACCTGAGCACCTGCGTGCTCAAGGTGAGTTATTGTGATCGCCTTTTGTCCGGCGTACGGCGTGTGTCGTGCGTCCGTCAACATCTTCTCCTCAGTAACCAGTGGGTCAATTTGGATGAAACTTCCCAGAAAGCATCCTCTCAATGATCTCACCAGAATTCCTTCAAATTTTTGGGATCCATGCAGAATTCTGGTTTCCATGGAAACGAAATGAAAAAGCCTTTAAAATTCTTCCTCTTCCAAACTGGTTAACAGATTTTAAAATAATTTTGTAGAAATGTTCCTAGGGTGACCCTCTATCAGATTCCTTCTAGCCATGTTGATTGGTTGAAAACTATGGCCGCCAGGGGGCGGGGCTTATATGGCTAAAGTGAAAAAAAATAAAATCAGGTGAGCGATCAAGGGCCATCATGGCCCTCTTGTTTAGATACAACCTTTTTCTCATAAATTTATTTTGAAGATTTAGAATTTGAGTTTTATCCCAAATATTATTATTGTATTATGCTCAAGATGAACAATTTCCTCTTTTGTCACAATGTTATAAACTCTATCCAGTAAATAAACCTCCATTTATAGAGATGTTCCATGTCTAGATGTTTTCAAAGTAACCTTCTGCAGATTTGATGTTTGTGGGAAAGGATTAACCCTTTCCCTCATATAGATGCTTTCTGATGCCTCTGCAGACGGCTTTTTTAAAATATGTCGACAAAAGAAGAAATTGCTCAAAACAAGCAATTTCTCCTTTTGTCACCATGTTTTCAACTCTATTCAATTATTGTACTTTCATTTAAAGGGAGTTTCCATTTTTTTTCATGAATGCTTTCAAAGAATTGTCGTATGAGGGAAAGGGTTAACACTTGCAGACATATTTTGAGGCATCTGCAGCAAATAACTTTTGAAAGTATTGATGCAAAAACAATTTCTCCTTTTGCCACAAGGTTTACAACTCTATTTCATAATGATTCTTTCATTTATGTATCTTTCCCATATTTTTGTCTAGATGTTTACAAAGTTGTCTGCTGCAAATTAATGTGTACTAAGTGTACTAAGTTGGAAATGGTTAACCCTTTCCCTCATACGACAATTCTGCAGCAGACGACTTTGAACAATATTTTGTCATTAATAGAAAATCTCTATAATTTGAATGGATAACCTATGACTAAAAGTGGAAAACATTGTGGCAATAGGAAAAATTGCTCGTTTTGAGCAATTTCTTCTTTTGTCACTATGTTTTCAAAAAGCTGTCTGCTGGAGAGGCGTCAGAAAGCGTCTATATGAAGGAAAGGGTTAAATAAGTTAAAATGTCATATCTGCTGCAAATTTAAAGCATCAAAAGTCATATTATTTTAGGCAAGGTTGTTTAAACATGTGAAAACTGAAACCACTCAGGATTTGTCTTCCATTATAACAATTCTATCTCATAAAAAACTCCATACAGGATGAAATAATTAAGGTTGTACCTACGGTGGCACTGAGGTGACATCTGCAACACTTTATTTATATTGTGGCCACAATTAACTTAGTAACTTGTGGCACCAAGATAAAAAGTTGTGGCCACAATTTACTAAATTGTGGCCACAACTTAGTTTAGCCAATCAAAACAGCTGTTTCATCTTTGCTGCTATATGGTAATAACACAGTAATCTCCCCTAGATTATCCATGGCTACATAACATTAATGCTGTATGTTGACAAACAAATGAGGACAAATGGCGGTTATTAAATCAGGGGAGCTAACTGTGTTATTACCATAAAGCAGCAAAGATGAAACGGCCGTTTTAATTGGCTAAATGCAGCATCATTCTTCTGCTCCTTCGCAGACGGGCATGTGCTTAAATACACTACACTAAGATAAATTAACTTATGAAAAAACAATAGATCTCATTTCATCACATTATTATTATCCCATCATGACAAGGAGGTCATTTTACATTATTGGATATAGGGATACATATAGGGTATATGTGCCCCAACGACATCATCCTACAAGTGACTTCTTTCTCATCCGATTTTTATGAAACTGCACACACATTTTCTCAAGCATCGTCTTTTGTACAAGTTCACATTTCACCGACCTAGGTCAAAGTCACAGGTCAAGGTCATAGCGATTATATTAGTCTCTCAACGATGTCATCACTATGGCGACTTCATTTCTTATCCAATTGTTTATAAACTGAACACATATGTTCACAAGCAGTGCGACTTGTATGATTTTTTTTTATTTTTGGATGCAATTCCTTCATACTTCATTCACAGTTTTAGTGTTAAGAGAGGATGGACAGGTTAGGGTTTTTCCGACCTATGTCAAAGGTCAAGGTCACAATGACTATAATGTGTCTGAATGAAATGAGGTCATTTATAAGTGAAAGGAAATCCTTCATAGACAGGTTCATTGTCAAGAAAGCCTGGACAGGTTTGCATTTCACCGACCTTGGTCAAAGATAAAGGTCACAGCAACTAAAATGTCTCACAAAAAGGTGTCATTTTAGGTTTTAATTCCTTCATACTTCATACACAGGTTAAGTGTAAAGACAGCTTGGATGTGTTTGAGTTTTACTGACCGAGGTGAAAGGTAAAGGTCAAGGTAACTGTAATATGTCTGTATGAAATGACATCATTGCTCTAGCACATTCATTTGTGGATTGAATCTCTTCTTACTTTATACACAGGTTTAGTATCAAGAGAGATTGTGTTACACCGAAGCAGGTCAAAGATCAAGGTGACAATGACTATACTATGTTTGTACAAAAGTTGGTCAATGCTCTAGCACTTACATTTGTGGAAAGAATTCCTTAATTCTTCATACACAGGTTCAGTGTAAAGATAGCTTAGATTTGCTTGAGTTTTACTGACCTAGGTCAAAGGTCAAAGAGACAGTGACTATAATATGTGTATCTGAAAAAACGTCATCACTTTAGCTCTTTCCTTTGTGGATGTAATTCCTTCATTCTTAGGTTCAGTGTCAAGACAGCTTGGAGGGGTAAGTGTTTCACTGAACTAGGTCAAAGAACAAGGTCATGGCAACTATAATACATTTCATGGGCTTCATGCAAAACGGTTGTAACTACTTCTTGTTACAAGATGTAGTTACAACCGTTTTGCATAAAGCCTTCGATTTGTACAAAGTGACCCTGTGAGGGGATTTATATCGTTTGCAAAGCTCTTGTTAATATCCATTCTTTTCTTTTAGTAAAAGAAAAAAACGTTTTTGTCAAAGGATTGTCCCGAATAAGATAACGTGGGTCTAAGCACTTTTCTGAACCTTTTTTTTCTACTTCAAAACATGTTATGGTAAACAGTTCTGTTTTTTCGACAAATAAGTACAATATCCTTGAATTTACATTCAAATAAAATAAATGACACGAAAACAGATAAAAGTTATTCCAACCGTAGAAGTTATGTCAGAACCATGTTCATAATATTCTTCTCTTTGGATATCTCTAGAGTAGTAAAAAAGTTATAAAACTCAAATTAACCCTTAACCCTTTCCCTCATACGACAATTCTACAGCAGACGACTTTGGACGTATTTTGTCAAAACATAGAAAATCTCCTTAATTGAATGGATAACCTATGACTAAAAGTGGAAAACATCGTGGCAAAAGATGAAAGTGCACATTTTGTGCAATTTCTTCTTTTGTCACTATGTTTTCAAAAAGCCGTCTGCTGCAGAGGCATCCGAAAGGGAAAGGGTTAACCACTTTCAACAGCAGACGTCTGAAAACTTCCTGGCAAATATATGGAAATTTACAATAAATAAAAAGTATATTTGTTCAAATACAGTTGAAAACATTGTGAAAAAAGGTGAAATTGCTCATTATGAGCAATATTGATCCTTTTATCACAATGTTTACTAAATGAGCAATTAGCAATTTCTGCCTTTGACACAATGTTTTTAAATTGCCCATTTAATAAATAAAATGTCTATATTAGAATATTTTCGTTTTTGTCAAGTTGTCTACTCCAGATTTGTTGTATGAAGGAAAGGGTTAACAATAAACGTGTGAAAGGATAATAAAAGATACTGGTCCTGCTGCTGGTACCATTTATATAACCATTTTATATTCAATCTTTGTGATATGTATTTGTTTCGTGTCTGATGGGCATGTTGCATGATAAAATGAAAGCGCCAAGAATACTGAAAAACTTTGGATTGAGAGAATTTATTTAAATGTTTTTTGTATTTTGTGCTTTGTGAGGCATGATCTGCAACTAAAGGCTTTTGAATGTCTGAGATCCTTACAGTTAACCCTTTCCCACATATAGATGCTTTCTGGCACCTCTGCAGCAGATGAATTTTGAAAACATTGTTACAAAAGGAGGAATTGCTCAAAACAAGCAATTTCTCCTTTTGCCACAATGGTTTCATTTTCTTTCAATAATAATACCATCATTTATGGGGATTTTCTATGTTTTTGTCTAGATGTTTTTCAAAGTCGTCTTTTGCAATTTAGAAGTATATGGGAAAGAGATAAATAGATTGTTGCAGTATGAATATTTAGAATTCTTCTTACAGTGGAAGACAGTGGTGCAGTGCTAAAGCATCAGCTTCCTATACTGCATTTTGTGATGAGTGGGTTCTGGGCTTTTGATGTTTTCACTTGAAAGGCACAAGTATCTGTATAAGTCTCCATGAAGCAGATTGGAATAAACTAAAAGATTGTTTCACAATCAGTGTAAAATAAATAAGTTTCAACTATTACAAATAACAAAAATATTTTCACAGAACAAGCAATCACATTAAAACCACACCTTATTTTCGCTGCATTGGCAAACGCTTGCACAGGCAATCAAATTAGGACCTATAAAATTGTTAGGTTTCAACAAGGGAGCAGGGGTCGCAAAATTAATGTATTGCCCAGCTTGTCCCAGAACCTGCAAGTGGAATTTTGCTGGGATTTACTATATAACTATCATACGAACAAGTGCAAAAACGGACAAGTAAGTAAAAATCAGGTTTTGCCGCCCCTGCCGGAGATAACCCATATATAAATAAATAAGAAAGAAATGCTGTGTTTTACGCATTGTTCCGATTGTATAGGTTATTTAAATGTATAAGGTCAATTTGAGAAGAGCTTAATGCCGTGTTGTCCAATCCAATCCGGACGTTAGGCGGATTCCTCGCGAGTTTCTCACATGTATTACGGGCAGCACTCGGGCCTATACACAGCAGACGACTTTTGAAAACATTTCAAAAATCTTATTTTCAGTAATTATACCTTCATTTCTAGAGGTTTTCCAAATCTGGAGTAGATGTTTTCAATGTCGTCTGGTGCAGATGTGTTGTATGTGGGAAAGGGTTAATGAACTCTTTTAATCCAATGTTTCAATTTTCAGTGGACAGGCTAGTCTTAAACTTTCGAATTCCACAGATCTGAAGGAATTAAACCTTTCCCAACAAAGCTGCAGCAGACAACATTGTAACTCTGACAAAAATACGGAAAATCTTGAGTAAGTGAAAGTATAACTATTAAATAGAGTTGAACAAATTGTGACAAAAGGAGAAATTGCTCATGCCATGAGCAATTTCTTCTTTGCCACAATGTTTTCAAAAGATGTCTGCTGAAGAGGCTTCAGAATGTGTCTATATAGGAAAGGGTTAATTAATGGACAATTTGAGAATGAAACAGGTGAAAGTCAGACTTAACCCTTTCCCTCATATAGACATTTTCTGACGCCTCTGCAGCAGACAGCTTTTTGAAAACATAGTAACAAAAGAAGAAATTGCACAAAACGAGCAATTTCTCCTTTGCCACAATGTTTTCCACTTTTTGTCATAGGTTATCCATTCAATTAAGGAGATTTTCTATTTTTAGACAAAATACATTCAAAGTCGTCTGCTGCAGAATTGCCGTATGAGGGAAAGGGTTAACATGTAAATTAAGATATACAGTCAAACCTGTAATAAAGACCACCTTGGAAAAGCAATGTCCTGTCTATAGTGACCATACTTTTAGTTTACCAATTGCTCATAAATGACCCGACAATTAAAGACCACCTGTGAACAAAGACCATATTGTTTTGTTCCCTTGGGTGATCTTAATACATAGCGGTTTCACTGTATCTTTTTCAACAATTTGTCTTTCTCTTGTAATACTCATTAAATGTTGTCTGCTATATGTACAAAAGTCTATGTCAGAGACAGGATGGACAAATTCAATTCAATTTGATAGCTTTATTGAAAATGAAACCTCATTCTTATTCCTGTAATAAGGTTTATTTTATTTAGTCTGTATAGTAGACAACCTATGAACGTGAATAAAAGAATTGGCATAATATAAACAATTTCTCTTTGTCTCAAGGTAATTATAAATGTTGCATTTCCTTTTTAGCTCATCTGAGCATAATCATCCCTTTCCCTCATATAGACGCTTTCTGATGCCCATGCAGCGGAAGACTTTTGAAAATATAATGGTAAAAGGAGAAATTGCTCATAATGATCGAGCAGTTACTCCTCATTGCCAAAATGTCTTCAGCTCTATTCAATATTTAGACTCAGTTATAGAAAAGTTCCCTGTTTGTGTTGACATTATTTCAAAGTCGTCTGCTGCAGATTTGATGTATGTTGAAAAGGGACAAATTGCTCAATGTGAGCTGTCTCACCAAGTGTATGTTAAGCTTCTTCCAGCTTCATCAACAATTCCTTTAAACAACATCTCCTCCTAAACTACGGGTCCTATTTCAACCAAACTTTCAAATGTATTAATTGAGATAAATTATTCTGATTCATTTAAAAACATGGCCACCTGGGAAGAGGACTTGTTTTTGTTATATGTATAGTGAAACTTTAAAAACTCTTCTTGTATCCACATATAGGCCTGGTTTTAAAATAATTTGGCACAAATGTTCCTTTGGTGACCCTCTACCAAGATTGTTGAAATTATTACGATCCTTTGATAAATATGACCACAAGGGCCATTGCTTGTTTTCCTTCTATGCATATTGAAGAACATTGAAAACTGTGATTTCTATTTAATCAGGCAAGTGATTTAGGATCATCATAGTCCTCTTGTTATTTAACCCTACAGCAGACGACTTTGGAAAAATGCGGACACAAATATAGAAACTCCCTATAAATGAGGGTATTTTTACTGAAAAAGGTTAAAAATATCGTGGCTAAAGGAGGAATTGGTCGTTTTGAGCAATTCCTACTTTTGTCGCCATGTTTTTAAAAAGCTGACAGCTGCAGAGGCGTCAGAAAGCGTATACATGAGGGAAAGGGTTAAAAGATAAGGTGTTCCTCAGATGATCCTCTACAAGTCATACTTTATAGGTTGTTATGGCAACCTGGTAATGAGGTTTATTTACTGTTGTATGCTAATAGTGCAAACTTAAGAAAATGTTCACCTGAAACTATCGTCTCATCTTGGGTACATTCCTCAACCACAGTTGTTCGATCAAGCCATCTTGATTGGTAAAAAATTGTGACCACCAATTTTGACACTTAAGTTTCCCTTTAATGCTTGTAATGCAAACTTTTAAAATCTTATCCTTTGAGTAACGAATCTGTTTGTTAATATCTTCACAGTCTTCTCCTCTGAAAGTAGTGGTCTGCTTAGAAAATAATTTCACAGAAATGTTTCTTTTGTGTCCAAGAATGTACAAGCCTGAACTGGATTGAGTGAAATACATGAATACCAGGGGCTGGGCTTCTCTCTCTAGGATCCAGATAATGTAAACTTTGTAAATCTTCTCTGATACAAGGCTGATTTCAAGGAATTTGTTTTACCATGATTTGCAATCCTGGTAGTAAGTTCATTGTGCCAGATTTATGTTCGTTTCCAACATAAGATACCTAAGGATACTCTGCTAGAGCAATACATGGCCTTCATGTTCTTTGACATCGTCTGACTGCAACGGTTGTTGACTCCGCTATGCTCCAAACTCATATCTGTCTTATTGCCATTTTGACAGAACAGAATACAATTCACATAACAAATTAAAATGAGGCTTACATTTCCGATATGCATAGAAAAAATGTCTGCGCCCACAAATTATAAATGTGCGTTCTGTTTATCGTCTCTAAAAACTAATCATTACTGAAGTTTGGAATCAAAATACAGCAAGGAAACGTACAATTTCATATTTACTGATCTTGATATCAGAAATAAAGGAGCGTCATTTCACATGGAGAGAAATACATGCAGCTAGTACAGGGCTCGAAACCTTGACCTCTCTCTTTCAGGGCGGATACTCTACCATCTGAGCTAACCAGGCGACTTACATGTAATAACTCGAAATGTGTACAAATAACAATAATTGTTGTAATACGAGGGATCTGATTGGCTGTTTGGCGCGGTATAATATTGTACTGCATCCAACCAGAAACATTATTTTTGCTATATGTCAAAACGGCGATAAGATGTTATAAAAATCCGACGGTATGATGTTGGAGCATAGCGTAGTCAACAAGCCTGGGTGTCTGACGTTGGTTCTTCAAGTGCTGTCAGTTTGGATGAGTTACCAAATTGGATGTCAGGGACAGGGCTAAATTGTATCTTCTGCCAAAACATAAGTCTTCACCATTTCCCATCTTGAGGCTTATTATGCAGCAGACTACTTCTGAAAACCACGGGGCATAAAGCATAGGAGCCTGGCACACTTTTTAAAAAAACTGTATGGCATAAAGGAATATTTATACATTAGGAACAATTTCTCCTTTTGTCACCATGTTTTCATCTCAATGATATAGACACATTTTTTCATCTTTTGACCTGGCTCTTCTTAAAATCATTTTGTTGTATTTAGGCAAGGATTTAAAACTTCAATTTGTCTGATTCCCTTTTTTAACAGATATACAAGATGACATAGATGAACACAGTATCATTAGCACTGGGAACCACAGTTTCCCATTTCAAATGAGGTTACCACAGAATATCCCGCAAACCCTTGAAGAACCAGGATGTTTTATTCGTTATCGCTTGAAAGCTTGTCTGCGGAGGAGCGGAAACAGTGATGTCATTGCAAAATTGACTTTTCAAGTTGAGGAGGCTGCTAAATTAGACCTTAACATGATACCAGAAGCGAGGGTAAGTCATTATCATCCCGTTGCCTGCTTGTTTGCAATAACCAAGTTTTCCCCAATATAACCAAATCATATGAATCATTGTGGGGGGAGTGAAAATGATTCAAAACAAGCAATTTTATTTCTCAATAGTTTTTATGAATCTATTAAAATTCAGTTCCAATTTTCCAGATTTTTGGTTATCTTATTTACTTGTCTTTTTTTTTTTTTACGCTTTCCCACTTGCATTCTATTATTGACACATCGGCAGCAGAATTTTTTTAAAAACATTGTGGCAAAAGAAGAAAATTGCTCATAATGATAAATTTCTCCTTTTGCCACAATGTTTTCAAAAGTTTTCAGTAATTACACACACTCATGTATAGAATTCTTCCATATTTTTGCAATGATTTGAAAGTCGTCTACTGCAGACAATGTCATGTTGTATGTGGAAAAGGGTTCTAACCTTTCCCACTACAACAAATCTGCATCAGACGACTTTGAAAACATCTAGGTAAAACGATGGAAAACTTAGATAAACGGGCATGGGCGGCAGAGAGCGTCTATATGTGGGAAAGATTTAACCCCCCTTTCCCACATACAAGAAATCTGCAGCAGACGACTATGAAATTATTAAATCCATTATATAGAAAATCTCCATAAATTATTTTTCAATAGAGGTGAAATCATTGTGGCAAATGGAGAAATTGCTCATTACGAGCAATTTCTCCTTTTGCATCGATGATTTCAAAAGTCGTCTGGTGCAGAGGCGTAAGAAAGCATCTATTTGTGGAAAAGGATTTAAGAGATTTTGCTGAGACATTTTCCTCTGTTGCAGATTTGTTGTATGTGGGAAAGGGTTAAAAGTTATCTGCCTTGCTAACGTCCGAGAGATATAGTGTTATATCTTGATAAGTCATTGTCAACTTTTGAAACAAAACTAAAAAAAATCCTTATTTGAGGTACTTTCTCCTTTCCCCACAATGTTTCATAATCCTTAAGATGCTGCAGCATCAAGTGTTATCTGTATCATGAAATGGGATCAGCATAAAAAGAAAATAAGTATTGAGAACGGAAAAACAATGATTCTAGGGACCCTGACATTTTCATTTGGGTTTTATTGTACAATTAAGTTCCAGAAGCCAAAGAGAACTTGTTATAGGTAACACTTTTCTTAGAATCCTTGTTTTTAACAAGTCTATGCCTTCTGACTCATTGGCCATTTTGCCGACTAGTATTAAAACCGTTCCCGAATAATAAAAAAATAATAATTGGTGGACGCATGTCTCCCCTCTGCAGGAAAACCCCTCTTGTGGTGTAGCTATAAATTGATATGATGTCATTGACTTAACCCTTTCCCTCATACGACAATTCTGCAGCAGACGACTTTGAACATATTTTGTCAAAACATAGAAAATCTCCATAATTGAATGGATAACCTATGACTAAAAGTGGAAAACATTGTGGCAAAAGGCAAAATTGTGCAATTTCTTCTTTTGTCACTATGTTTTCAAAAAGCCATCTGCTGCAGAAACGTCAGAAAGCGTCTATATGATGAGGGAAAGGGTTAAAAGAAATAACAAGCTTTCTAGACTCTAGACTGAATGCTTAGTGGTGTTTTAAAGAGATTTGCAGTTATATCACTGGACATGGTGTTTAATTTCGCTTTCAACAGTTTTATATTTACATTAAGGCACATAGTGTTTTAGTCTGCTTTCAACATTTTTGTGTCACCCTGCGTAGCATGGTAGGCACTTAGGGATTACTTTTTGTTTTGTCCGGCATCTGTCTGTCTGTCTGTCCATCACACTTTTTCGTCACACTTTCAATGAGCAGGTGCAGGTGACACACCGTGATCCGCGAAGCACTCCATTCTAGTTTAGTTATATCACAGCATATGTTGTTTTTCTCTGCTTTCAACAGTTGTATAGTTATATATCACAGCATTATGTTGTTTTACTCTCAATTCAACAGTTGTAGAGTTATATATCACAGCATTATGTTGTTTTACAGTATTAAAGTAACATATCTGTTAGTGGTGTATTCTCTCCTTTTAACAGTACATGTATTAAAGTAACATAACTGTTAGTGGTGTATTCTCTTCTTAAAACAGTATTAAAGTAACATAACTGTTAGTGGTGTATTCTCTCCTTAAAACAGTATTAAAGTAACATAACTGTTAGTGGTGTATTCTCTCCTTAAAACAGTATTAAAGTAACATAACTGTTAGTGGTGTATTCTCTCCTTAAAACAGTATTAAAGTAACATAACTATATAAATGGTGTATTATCTTCATTTAACAGTATTAAAGTAACATAACTGCAAATAGTGTATTCTCTTCTTTTAACATTATTAAAGTAACATAACTGTAAATGGTGTATTCTCTTCTTTCGACAGTATTAAAGTAACATAACTGCAAATAGTGTATTCTCTTCTTTTAACAGTATTAAAGTAACATAACTATAAATGGTGTATTCTCCCCTTTCAACAGTATTAAAGTAGCGTAACTGCAAATGGTGTATTCTCTTCTTTTAACAGTATTAAAGTAACATAACTGTAAATGGTGTATTCTCTTCTTTTAACAGTATTAAAGTAACATCTCTGTAAATGGTGTATTCTCTTCTTTCAACAGTATTAAAGTAATATAACTTTAAATGGTGTATTCTCTTCTTTGAACTGTATTAAAGTAACATCACTGTAAATGGTGTATTCTTTTTTTTCAACAGTTAAATTAACATAACTGCAAATGGTGTTCTCTCCTTTGAACTGTATTAAAGTAACATATCTGTAAATGGTGTATACTCTTCTTTCAACAGCATTAAAGTAACATAACTACAACATTTGAATGGTGTATTCTCTGCTTTCAACAGCATATATAAGTATTTCATTGTTTAAAGTTATATAAACTGTAGCTTCTACTTCTTTTATGATTTTGGGGGGTCTTATTGACTTTGTGGATAGTCACTTTTTTAAATATGTTCAGATTTGTATTGGACCTATTCACAGAGTGAAGACTGGAGAGGTTGTATGTATGCTCTCACTAGTCTTTACTTAATTGCTATGTTTTAAGTTTGTTGCTAGAAAACCGTACACACAAACCCTTGATGACTTTGTTTTATTGAGTTATATTCATATTAATGTTTCATTAAGCTTATCTTCCTTTGCTTGAAATATTCATTATTTTTAAACAGAAAAAACACACACCCAACGTTATAAAAAGAACATATTTTGTGCATAAAATAGTTTTTTGTTTACTTAGCAACGCCATTAAAAAGAATATTTTGAACCTATATTGGGATACTATTACTGATCATACATGTACAGAAAATCATCAGATCTATATATATGTCACCGTGGTAATTTTGTCATTAAATGTTTTTAGAAATAAGATAATAAAATTAATAATGAAATAGATAATAATAATAATCTTAAATTCTGCAGAGGTCAAAGTTATTTTGTAAATCAACATATTGGTGTTGACACCTATTAATTGATTGAATATCTTAAAACCCTCATTGTCTCAGATTTGGCCATAAAGTTACTTAGGAAATGTTGATAAATGTATGTGTATAATAAAAGACTAGTTAACTAGCTATCGTGTTGCCTCCAGTATTGCCACACTCTGTAACCTACAGAGTGGACCCCGCGATCGTTGTGTTCTTCTAGGTGTGCATGTAAGGGACAGTTTGTGGGACACGCTAATTCCCCAAAATCTACCAGTCTCACAGACACAGACAGAGTGGTTGAGATAGAACTCGGTATAACCAACACTATCACTAACTACAACGTCAACCTCCCTACAACACCCACACCCAAGATAGGGCACCGTGGTTGCATATATATAACTTAACTTTCCTGGTAACATATTATGACTTCATCTTTCTTGTCAGTTAATGACATAGTGTAAGAAATATCAAATGTTTATCTGGCATCCTGTTACCATGGGAATACTAATATTTACTCTATTTCATAGTGTTTTTTTGAAAATGATACATTTTGTAGCCATGGAAACACATTTAAAAGCCATATTCCCTACAACTTGTTTACATTATTTGTTTGAAGAAATGATGATATCCATTGATCCATTATTTACTTTTAACCCTCACATGGGCTATAGTTTTATAAACATTAAAACAAATCATAGTTTTGGGAAAGTTTGAAAAATGATATGTTTTATATAGCCATATGGTAACAGATTTTAGAGGCACTGTTCCCCGTAGCTTTTTTTACAATTTTTGTCGGAAAGGGTGCTGATGTTCAGGAATCCATTTTTAGCTCTACTGGCCAAAGGCCAGAAGAGCTTTTGCAGTGGCCTGGTGTCCGTCGTCTGTGCGACTGTGCGTCCATAAACAATTGCTTGTGAACGCGATACAGTCTTCAGTTATGATTTTATCTCAATCAAACTATATAGTAGTAAGATATCCATGAGAGCTCGGTTCCTTTCGCAAACCAGCCAGATCCGCCCATACAAGACTGGATTATGGCCCTTGAAATTGTCAAAATTGCTATAAAAGAGCTTGTGAACACAATAGAGGCTCCATTTACTATCTGATCTTCACCAAACTTACACAGTAGTTAGGTATCCATGGGAGCTTGGGTCCTTTTGCAAACCAGCCAGATCCGGCCATGCAAGACTGGATTTTGGCCCTTGAAATTGTCAGATTTGCTAAAATAGAGCTTGTGAACGCGATAAAGTCTTCAGTTTTGATTGTATCTCAATCAAACCTATACAGTAGTTAGATATCCATGAGAGCTTGGTTCCTTTCGCAAACCAGCCAGATGCAGGACTGGATTATGGCCCTTGGAATTGTCGAAATTCTTATAATAAAGCTTGTGAACACAATAGAGGATTTATTAAGTATCTGATCTTCACCAAACTTAAATAGTAGCTAAATATTGATGAGAGCTCGGTTCCTCTGAAAACCAGCCAGATCCGCCCATGCAATACTGGAGAATGGCCCTTGAAATTGTCAAAATTGCTATAATAGAGCTTGTGAACACAATAGAGGCTCAGGATGATGATGATGATTTACTCTCTGATCTTCACCTTTATCTTCAAAATGTAGTAAATTTCCCATTATAAATCATGATGATTCAGTCCAGTGGATAAAGTAAGCTGGTTGCTATGGCAACCAAAGTCCATAGCAATGGGTTTTTTTGCCATTTTTTGTCCATTTCATCAAGTTGAGAAAACATGTGAAGTTTGAACAAAATATGTGACCATGCATGCCACACTCCCTATATGGGAGTGAAAATGCTTACAAAGATTGATTGGTGTTTATCGCCGCTTTCAACAATTTTTCCGTTATATCACAGTGTTTCCTGGGTAATGAACCAGTACTACTGGTCCATTAATCTTTACACCAGCCAGTCAGTTGTAATGATTTGTTCACAACCCTGAGAGCCAAGGAGGGAAGACACTACTACCATTTTTATGCGGGGGATTCAGCTGTGCTGAATACCACCGTATATTGTCATGCCCAGCTTACAGGAAATGAAAATTTGTAAATTTTTTGTGCTGCCCTCTGTTTTTTTTCAAAATGGACAATTTGTCTTGATTGCCCAGGGATCAGTTAAATACGTTTCACAACAAGCTAAACAGTATGCACATTATACAAGGTAAACGTACACAATGTAAAGTTTTAATCCATAAAGTTGTATACATAATTTAGAAATTTAAGTATAAAATATAACTCAAAGTAACTTCATTATATATAAAAGTATAACAATTTGCTTGTGCAAAAATAACAAAATGTAAATTTATATTCAAACCATTTTTTGTTTGAGAAAACCCCTAGTTATAGCGTTTGTTGTATTTTTACACAACAGGTAGAAATGTTCACTTTAATTCCTAGTCATAGTGTTTGTTGTATTTTTACACAACAGGTAGAAATGTTCACTTTAATGATTATTATTATATATAGGGTTTTACGCCAATTCTAACATTATTTCAGTTATATCACGGCAACAGTTCACTTATTCATGATCCCTGGGTAAACAAACCAGTACTAGGCTAGGAAATATGCCTTGCCAAAGGGCACTCCACCATGACCGTTGCACTTTAATGATACTGTGTATCACATTTAAAACACATGGCTGTCAATGTTCAAGGTTACTAAGAGCTCATAAGTCTGTATAAATGCTTCTGACAAATAATGAACTATACATGTTGCCCCCATGTATCTAGTTAATTAAACGCTCCACTGTTTGCTACATCCACCACATTTTAGTACTTCAGTACTTTGATTAAAGTCTTTGGTATGACCTGACAGGGGATCGAACTGACGGCCTCCCACATTGAGGTGGACATTCTACCATTACACCACCAAGACAGCTATTAACAACAAGGGCTATCAATCCAGGATGAAAGAGGTCTTACCCTGGCTCGGCCATTGGTTCTTTCCAATATTTGACAAAATTCATTTTGACTGAGGCTCATTCATCTTCAACCAATTAACTATTCTATGTGAGAATGGAGCTAGTTGCCTGGGAAGAATGTTGTGGTAAAAATCTAGGAAACTTATGGTAAGATAAACTGGCCATCGTGATATTGATTGATTGATTGATTGATTGGGGTTTAACGCCGTTTTCAACATTTTTTCAATCATATCACGGCGACCAGTTAACCTACTTATGCATTTCCTGGTTTTCCTACACCAGTACACCACACAACGTACTTTCCAAGCAACTGGCTACTTTTCCACATATACTGTTAAACAGCCCATTGGTGAAAGACGATTGACGCAGGTCACGGTGAATTTTGTCAAACGTTGGAAAGAATGTTGGCCGAGCTGGGAATCAAACTCACAACCCCTGGATTGACAGCCTGCATCGCTACCGACTGAGCTACCGGGGCTTGGTGGCCATCGTGATATAAATGAAAAACAGTTGAAAATGGCATTAAACTCCAAGCAAATGATCAATTAATCAACATAGACTAAACATATTTTCCTCAGATGTTTTCAAAGTAAATGACACTAAAATATCATCATAAGAACTACATAGTTAACCCTTTCCCACATATAGATGCTTTCTGATGCCTCTGAAGCAGACAGCCTTTTGAAAACATAGTGACAAAAGAAGAAATTGCTCATGATGAGCAATTTCTCCTTTTATCTCAATGTTGTCAATTCTCTTTAATAATTGAACTCTCATTTATGAAGATATTAATAATTTTACTTATATGATTTCAAAGCTGTCTGCCGCAGATTTGCTGCATGTGGTAAAGGGTTAAGACTTAGAGAAAAAAGTTTCGTTTTAGAGGAAGTGATAAAATTGGTAGTAAATCTTTTTACTTATTCTCCAGATTGGAAATCTTACAGCACATTAGAAGAGTTCTAGTAGGCTTTGCTGTTTCGTGATTGAAAATCAATTTCAAGTAGCTTTGCTCGTTTTCGTTACTTCTGTTACTTTGATTTTTGTGGTGCTTTCCTTGAGATACAGATCTGTTCTCTGTTGTCAGTGCCTTCCATATGTTTGTCTGTCTGTCCATTTTACTTTTGTAAATCATTCTGGAAGACAGTGGTGCAGTGGTAGAGCGTCGGCCTCTTGTATTAAAGCTCCTGGGTTCGAATCCTGTGATGAGCGGGTTCTGCCTTTGTGATTTTTAGATCACCAGAGCAAAAAGTGCTCAAGGTGAGTTTTTGTGATCGCCTTTTGTCTGTCGTCCGTCATTTGTCAATCGTCGTCAACATTTGCTTGTTAACACTCTAGAGGCAACATTTTGCATCCAACCTTCATGAAATATTATCAGAACATACATTTCATCAAATCTAGGCCTTTTTCGAAACTGGTTCATGTGAGGTAAAAAACTAGGTCACTTCAGCATGTTTGTCTTAGTGATATCAAGGTTAAGTTCAAAGGTCAAAAACTAGGTCACTTGGCCAAATTGGCCAAATTGAAGATAAATCTTGTTAACACTCTGGAAGCTGTATTTTTAAAGTGATTAACCTGTTGAAACTTTACGCTTTTTTTACTTGAGCAGCTTGAAACTTTGTCAGAAAGTTTTTCTTGATGATATTTAGGCCAAGTTCAAATATAGGTTATGTTGGGTCAAAAACTAGGTCACCAGGCCAAATTTAAGGAAAATCTTGTTAACACTCTGGAAGCCACATTTTTGGCTTGAGCATGTTGAAACTTTGTCAGAATATTAGTCTTGTTGATATCTTGGCTAAGTTTGAATATAGGCCAGGTCACTAGGCCAAATTGTAGAACAATCTAGTTAACACTATTGAGATCGCATTGAAACTTTGTCAGACAGTTTGTCTTGATGATATCTAGGCGAAGTCCGAATATTGGTAATATCAGGTCAAAACCTAGGTAACTAGGCCAAATTGAAGAACAATCCTGTTAACACTCTGGAAGCCACACTTTTGGCTTGAGCATGTTGAAACTTTGTCAGAATATTTTTTCTGGATGATATCTAGGCTAAGTTTGAATATAGGTCAGGTCACTAGGCCAAATTGTAGAACAATCTAGTTAACACTATTGAGATCGCGTTTTTGACTTGAGCAGATTGAAATTTTGTGAGAAAGTTTGTCTTGATGATATTGCCATTAGCGCAGAAAGAGTTATGTCATAAATAGCCCATTATTAGGTGAGCAATCTCATGGCCCTCTTGTTTACTTCAGCAGCTTGAAACATTGTCAGAAAGTTTGTCTTGATAAAACCTGGCCAAGTTCGAATATGGGTCATATCAGGTCACTAGGACAAATTAAGGAACAATCTTGTTAAAACTCTGGAAGCCACATATTTGGCTTGAGCATGTTGAGCCTTGTCAGAATATTTGTATTGAGGATAACTAGGCTAAGTTCGAACAAAGACCTAATAACACATGTACTTTGGTTCGAAGATGGGTCAGGTCAGGTCAAAAACTAGGTCACTAGGCCAAACTGTAGAACAATCTTGTTAACACTATAGAGATCACATTTTTGACTTGAGCAACTTTCGTCAGAAAGTTTGTCTTGATGATATCTAGGTTAAGTATGAATATGGGTCAAAAGCTAGGGCACTAGATCAAATTGAAAGAAAATCTTGTATACTCTGGTACAATGTAGGTGCATTTTTGGCTTCAGCATGTAGAGACTTTGTCAGAAGGTTTGTCTTGCTGATATCTAAGCTAAGTTTGAATATGTCAGGTCATAAACTAGGACACTAGGCCGTATTGTAGAAAAATATTGTTAAAACTATAGAGACCGCATTTTTGACATGAGCAGCTTGAAACTGTGTCAGGAGGTTTGTTTTGATGATATCTAGGCAAAGTTGAATATGGGAAATGTCAGGTCAAAAACTAGGTCATTTGATAAAATTTAAGAAAATTCATTTTGACACTTCACTACAGAAGTCACATTATTTACTTGATCTTGCTTCCAGTCAACAAACATTGCCGCAAAGCAAAAGCCTCATATTGCCATTGGTGCTGAAAAAGTCTTAAATAGCCTATTCTCAGGTGACCGATCCAGAGCCTCATGGCCCTCTTGTTCCACACAAACAGCGCAAGTACTGGTTAAGTCTCCAGGAAGACGATACGACCATGATTAATATAAGCTGAAAGCTTATTTTACAATCAATGTTAAGTAAATAAGTTTAAACTAAGTCATTCTTTTCTCAAAATTATGCCATGATTGAATTGTCTGATTGAACAGGCTGATTGAACAGTCTTATTGAACAGGCTGACATAACAGTCTGATTGAACAGTCTGATAGAACAGTCTGATTGAACAGTCTGATTGAACAGTCTGATAGAACAGTCTGATAGAACAGTCTGATTGAACAGTCTGATAGAACAGTTTGATAAAACAGTCTGATTGAACAGTGTGGTAGAACAGGCTGACATAACAGTCTGATTGAACAGTCTGATTGAACAGTGTGGTTGAACAGGCTAACACAACAGTCTGATTGAACAGACTGATAGAACAGTCTGATGCAATAGCCTGATACAACAGTTGGATAGAATAGGCTGATAGAACAGTCAGACAGAACAGTCTGAAAGAACAGTCTGATAGAACAGTTGGATAGAACAGGTTGATAGAACAGGTATAATAGAAAAGTTTAATTGAACAGCCTGAATCAGGCTGACAGAACAGTCTGATAGAAAAGTTTGATAGAACAGGCTAACAAAACAGTTTGATAGAACAGTCTGATAGGGTATTCTAATATACCAGTTGGATTAAACAGTCTGATAGAATGGTTGAATAGAACAGGCTAAAATAATATTGGATTGAACAGTTGGATAGAACAGTCTGATAGAACAAACTGAAGGAACAGTTGGATAGAATGGTTGGGTGAAACATACTGATAGTAAAATTGGATAGAACAGACTGACGAACCAACTTGGTAGAACAAGGTGACAGAAGATGGTTATAACAGTCTGAAAGAACAGCATGCTTACCAACCCTCCAGATTTAATCGTGAGACTCCAACCCCACGATCGTGAGGGAGAAACTCACGATTTTCGAAAATTCGAAAATTTAAAAAAAAAAAAAAATTTTTTTTTTTTTTTTTTTAAAATCATGAGGATAAATGTACTGAAAATTGCTACAATCATTTTCTAACATCAACTTCTTAACATATTGTCACTGATTAAAGGCCCTTTCTTTCAACAAATTCATAACAATGTGTGTAGCTCAACTACATGATTAATTGTACGTATTTTTCTTCTCCCTGTGTCTTTATTCCATTGGTACCCGGGTTTTTCATTCAAAAGTATGTCTATAAATTAAAATGTTGCTAATATTTTTATTTTCTTTGATGTAATATGAAAGTCTTTGACATAACAGACAACTTGCATGATTTTCTAGTTAACCACAGTTAAAACATTTCTTAATATCAAAGCACAGATTTGAAAACAGGCCAAAATAATACTTAAATGCTAATATACAGTTGAAAATAATCTGTTTAATAGAAAACATTCTCAAAATGAGTCTTTTTCATTATTTTCCTATATTAAATATTGAAAGTATTGTACATGTATCCCTGCATAGTTATCTAAATTCCGTTCTATTGTGAAAATTTCTACTGTTAAATACATGGCGTTGAAAACCTCCCCCTTCAAACCCCAATCCCCCACTTTGAGATCATGAAACTCCCCCTTGAAGATGAGAAAAGGTTGGTAAGCATGGAACAGGCTGGTAGAACAGTACTTGTAACAAGCTGATGTTGCAGTCTTATAGAACAGACTGATAGAACAATATGATATTATTTGTATTATTTGAAATAGATTATCCTGATCCGACCTTTTTGCAAAAGTATATAGTTGTCATGATGTACATGTATTTTCGTCAAACTAACTATTTGCCACACATTGCAAATATGCATCAGATGACTTCGTAAAAATATGGTAAATTTCAATACATGCATGATGGTTTTATTATTGAATGCAGTTAAAAACATTGTGGCAGCATAACAAGATAAAAGTTAACCGTTCTGATTGAAGCCATTTTTATTGAAGCCATTTATCAATCATAAGAAACTATCAAAGTGATTTGGCCATGGGTTTCTTGGGCAGAAATACTAACCAAATATCACTGTCAGAAGATATCTCCATAAACAATGATTAGTTTCAGTCTACCAACTTCTTATTTAACCAATTCCAATTACAACAAATCTACAGCAGATGACTTTGAAAACATCTAGGCAAAAATATGGAAAAATATTTGTAAATGATGAAATAAATATCGAGTTAGTACAAACATCGTGGAAAAAGAAGAAGTTGCTCATATTTGTCACCATGGTTTCATAATATTATGTTGTCTGCTGCAGGAAAGTCAAATTGCTACTGCGTGTGAGCAATTTCTCCTTTTGCAACAACTTTCTTCAACTCTATACTTTCATTAGTAGAAATTTTCCACATTTCAGCTAAAATATTTTCATAGTTGTCTGCTGCAGATTCGTTGTATGTGATTACTAAGGGTTAAGTAGAACGGAAATCATGTTATTTAAATGATGAAGAGTAATGTTTAATTATTCTGTTAACCCTTCCCCTGATACAACAATTCTGCAGCAGACGACTTTGAACGTATTTTGTCAAAGCATAGAAAATCTCCATAATTTAATGGATAACCGATAATGACAAAAAGTGGAAAACATTGTGGCAAAAGGAGAAATTTGCACGTTTTGTGCAATTTCTTCTTTTGTCACTATGTTTTCAAAAAGCCGTCTGCTGCAGAGGCGTCAGAAAGCGTCTATATGAGGGAAAGGGTTAAAGATAAATTCAGGAAATGGTGTGATTCTTGACAAATGGCTGTCCATTCATCAATGCTTATATATTTATATTACTTCTGCCGTTTCCCTGATGAAAGGCCTTTTAACCCTTTCCCTCTCACAACAAATCTGCAGTAGACACCTTTGAACATATCTATACGAAAATGTTGAAAATCTCTATAAATGAAAATACAAGAGAAAGTTGATGCAATGCATCAATGTCGCCGGATATCCATAGTGCAGTTATGCATAACACTAACATTATAGTAGTTGAATAAACAGTTATCAACTGAGGGGCATATTTGAACATCAGGGGTGGGGTCAAGTGAAAATGTATCATAACTTACATTGTTTTGTCAACGAAGTGAATGATAATTGAAGCCTTTCATTGTTTATGATCAATCTCCATTCCAAAGTAGGTTGACTAGACACACAACCAACTAATTATTGATCATAAACAGTAATGATCAAGGCATACTGTTTGGGTGAAAAACATGGCATTCAGGAGGCATCAGAAAAGGGGCAAAATTACAAAATTTGGAAATTCCATTTTTTTAAGTTCTTGTCTGATATTAAGAAAATTTAATAGGAATCTTACTTCAGTGATCCTCTACTTAATTTGTTCAAGCTGTATTGATTGGTTACAAAATCCTAGCAACCTCACGTCATCACAAAAGGGGTAAATCTAACTTTTTAAGTTACAAATGACAACTGCTACCATTTCACTCGACCAATTTCAACATTACTTCACAGGAATGTTCCTTTGATGGTCATCTTTTAAAATTGTTCAAAGACTTACATTCTGTGTAGAACTTTTGTTGCTACGGCATTAGAAATTGAGAAAAATACCCAAACTTTAAAAACCTCCATCTCCATATTGATTTTGTTGACAAACAGGGCAGCAAAGCGGCAAAGCGGATTCAGGAAAGGTGCAAAATGACAAACTTTATAATTCCATTCTTATTAAAGTTCTTGTTAGATTTCAAGATACAAATGGCTTTTACTTATAAACTTAATTTCTTTAACTGAGTGTCCACTCCTTGCAGTTTCATTTGAACTCCTGATCAAATTTTCACAGATATTTGCAGTTAAATATTTGCTTCTAATTAACTATCATTCAGGTGATCGATTAAGGGCCATCTTTGCCCTCTTGTTCTTTTTGTTGCAATAATTTAAAAATGTCGTCTGCTGGTTTCAGGTTCTAAATGAGAAATAAGGACAACAAAATACCCGTACTACATTGATGTTAATCTACATGTGTTAACCCTTTCCCTCATATAGACGCTTTTTGACACCTCTGCAGCAGACGGCTTTTTGAAAACATAGTGACAAAAGAAGAAATTGCTCAAAACGAGCAATTTCTCCTTTTGACACAATGTTTTCCCCTTTTGTGCATAGGTTATCCATTGAATTATAGAGATTCAAAGTCGTCTGCTGCAGAATTGCCGTATGAGGGAAAGGGTTAAGGGATAAGTAGCCAGAAATCATGTTATTTAAATGATGAAGATTAATGCTCTTAATATTCTGTTAAAGATCATTTCAGGACATGGTGTGAAACAAGACAAATTGCTATCTATTCATCAATGCTTATTTGTATTACTTTTGCCGTTTATTTAGAATCCCTAATGAAAGGCATTATGTAACCCTTTTCCTATCACACAAAATCTGCAGTAGACACCTTTGAACAGAAGAAATTGTCACTATGTTTTCAAAAAGCCGTCTGCTGCAGAGGCATCAGAAAGCGTCTATATGAGGGAAAGGGTTAAGAATCGTAGTTAATGCTTCCCTCCTTGCATTGCTGTCAGGATAAGTGGAACGCTTTCCCACATACAACAGCAGTGTCCAATTTAGGAGGGGGGATCATGCTAATTCTAACACTGTTTTCAAAGGTCCCCACTAAATTTATATGGTTGATTGATTTGGGTTTAACGCCGTTTTTTAACAATTTCTCAGTTATATCACGGCGGCCAGTTCACCTTATCATGCATTTCCTGGTTTTATCACATAACTTGCACTCCAGGAGTGACATAAAGCAGTGACATAAATATCATATGTAACTATAGTTACATAAATAGCCGACTCACAGCATGTATGTGACGTCACTTTAGATGACAGCATATTGTTTACAATTGTTCTGAATTTCGGCATTTATTAAAAATATTGTTTAAAGAGAATAAATCTCAATAAATCAAATGTTATAAGTGCCTTGTTACTAATTTTGTATAAAATCAAAAGGTTATTGACAGGGACTATTTTTTACAGTGGAAGTATGCATTAGAACTTCGGGGTGAACTTTGGTCACTTTTTATATGAGGGCGAAGAAAGATAGATTTAAAGATTGAAAACAATCTTTTTATGGTGTTATGTGATAAATGAAATCTTACATTCGTGCTTATTTGATATTGTTTTTATGGCAGAGCCTCGCGTCATATTATTTCAGTCGACTCGTTTCATAAAAACAATATCAAGTAAGCACTCATGTAAGATCCTCTATTTCTCTCACCAGTACTCCACACAACAATCTTCCCAAGCAACTGGCTGCTTTTCCACATAGACTTAGCCCATTGGTGGAAGAGGAATGACGCATGTCGCATTGACTTTTTTCATTCCTCTGAAAGAAAGTTGGCCGAGCCTGGTTTCGACCTCACAACCCCTGAATTGACAGCCCGCGTCGCTACCGACTGAGCTACCGGGGCTCGACTAAATTTATATGGAAAAGGTGAAAAAAATCATCAATTTTCCTATAAAAATTTAGACCTTCTTTTCGAGTCCAGTAGATTGGACGGTGCAACACATCTGCAGAGGATTTTGCATACATGTACCTACCTGCTAAAAAATTAAACAAATATCCGTTTAATAAAAGTATATTAAATGTATAGAGTTGAAAACATTGTGACAAAATGTTTCATAAGTTATCTACAACATTTAACTTAGTGTTATTAGTCGCCGGGCAGAAGCCCGCGACTTCTATTTTTAATAGGTTTTCGGAAATCACATGGGAGGGGGGGTTATTATTAGATTTTTTTTTTTTAAATGTCTTGAACATATATTACAATTGCGTTTGTTTAAAAACACTAAGTTATGACACATTTAAAATGAAATAAATATTCCGATGTTTTAAGTATGTGCAGTTTCTTTATTTTGACTTGCATTTACGTTTTTGTGTTTTATTTACGAAGACAAAACAGTCCCTATTAGCTATAGACTGCGATACTTTATTTTCATAAACTATGTAATCAAAAGGCGATAACTACAAACCTTTACGTCGCACAGTCTAATATTTTTACATACGCGCACCTGCTTGCAGAAGACTATCGATATGACAATCACTTCGAATTCTCCTTTTAATAGATAAGTATCAACATAAACTGGTAACAGAAACAAAAATAAGAAATATTTTGTGAAAATATGTCTCAAATATAAGCCTGTTTATCGGTCGTGAACGTCGAAACGCCTTTTCCTCAGTTTGTGACCTAGTTTCATAATGCCAAAATGTAAACAAAGCGAAGTAACCGGAAGTAAAATGTAAACTTAGAAAAGTGACTTGTTTATGCAGACAAAAAATGTCGCACGAAGAATTGATTTCTTAAACGTCACGAAACGAGTGCATGGGTCGAATGAAGGAGAAAGAAAGATAATATAGAAATGCTTTTTTCACTCGAATGCAGTGGAATAAAACATGCACTTAAGCTTTGCCTGATTTTTTATTCACTGTCTTCAATGTCTGACACTACGCCTCTATTTGACACACGAGGGTCAACATTTCGAAAGAATGCTCAAACACCTTATAACAGATAGATAGCTAATATTACACACTTGAATGATTAAATATATGTGATTACAAGAGAAAGTTGATGCAAGGCATCAATGTCGCCGGAAAAGACTGCATTGATTTATTTATGTATTCTTGACTTTCCTTAGTCTATTCAAACATTTGCTTATAAATTTTATATTCATACCTATACATTAGGGTATCTATAAAAAATTAACGAAATGTGTACACATTTATCTTGGCTTAAATTTAATTTTGCTGTTGTTACTTATTTAAATAATAGTATTCATTCATATAATTTCAATGTTTGTCAATCTTATTCGAATCACAAGGTAAATATCCTGGTATTGCTTTAAAGGGAGGTAATTTGAAGAAAACAAAAGTCTTCAAAAGGAGAAATATATCAGCATTACCGTCTACAGTTTAAATTGTTCTATTGTTTGTGGATTTAAAAATGTTCTTTTTTTCTTATTTCTACATGTACAACGAAATATTGCGGCTTCTCTTTGACGCTTTGCGTCAAACATTCGTCTTGTACTTGTCTAAAATAAAATAATATCACTCGCTTTTTCATATCGAAATGCGCATGCGCGAAAATCGATGTTAAAGGTCACGAAACTACACAACAGAATAGGGTCTATATTTAGCTTAGAAACAGTTCCTACTTTAGATATTCATGGATTAACATTATTAAATGAATTCTACACAAATCAAGACATCTCTTTGAACATGAAAACAACATTTAGTAAGTTAAAATTGCTATTAAAAGGAGAATCCGAAATTGACCTCAATGATGACACATAAGAGTCTGCATTAGGGGGTGTTGGTTCACGTCTTGAAGGGACCACTTTTGTCTTCGTAAATAAGACAAAAAACTTAAATGCGAGTGAAATAAAAAAAACTGCAAACATTAAAAAATCGGAATATTTATTTCATTTTAGATGTGTCATTTATTAGTGTTCGTAAACAACCACAATTGTAATATGTTTAAATCATCTAGATTTGTTTCTTTCTAATAATAAGCCGCCCTCCCATGTGATTTCCGAAAACCTATTAAAAATAGAAGTCGCGGGCTTCTGCCCGGCGACTAATAAATGTTTATTTGGCTTGAAACAAATTAAGAGAAGAACAAACTCTGATAAACAATAGATTTAGAAATAAAGAAAATCTGCTCTTTCGCACCCAATTAATTTCATACTTGCCACCTATTAAATAGTAATGGGACTCGCAATTGGCATTTCTCTTGTGCCAAACATATATTGTATGCATCAACGATTTAGATAAACAATTTAGCTGATATGTTGTTTCAAGTGTGGTCTACTTTTTAAACATATGAGGATAAATTTTAACATCTGTGAAATATTTATTATAATTATTATTAAAAAGGAGGAAGTTCATGTCTTCAGCAATTTAACCGTTTTCTCAATGTTTTAAGCGTTTAAAGGTTTTCATTGTTGCTTCAGACATGGAAAGGGTTTAATAGCTTTTTATTGCATGAAGATTTAAATCCCAAAATGTATTAATTATGTCTCCCCCTGTATACAGGGGAGATATATTGTTTTTGTCCTTGATGTCTGTCTGTCTGTCTGTCTGTTCGTCCCCAAAATCTTGTCCGATCCATATCTCACAGACGGCTTGAAGGATTTTCATGAAACTTGGGTCACATGTTCACCTCATCAAGGCGACGTGCAGAACCCGCATCTCGACAATATAGGGTCAAGGTCAAGGTCACGCTTGAAGGTCAAAGGTTTGAGGCTTTATTTCGTGTCCGCTCCATATCTCCCAGACGGCTTGAAGGATTTTCATGAAACTTGGGTCACATGTTCACCTCATCAAGGCGACGTGCAGAACCCGCGTCTCGACAATATAGGGTCAAGGTCAAGGTCACGCTTGAAGGTTAAAGGTTTGAGGCTTTATTTCGTGTCCGCTCCATATCTCCGAGACGGCTTGAAGGATTTTCATGAAACTTAGGTCACATGTTCACCTCATCAAGGCGACGTGCAGAACCTGCGTCTCGACAATATAGGGTCAAGGTCAAGGTCACGCTTGAAGGTCAAAGGTTTGAGGCTTTATTTCGTGTCCGCTCCATATCTCAGAGACGGCTTGAAGGATTTTCATGAAACTTGGGTCACATGTTCACCTCATCAAGGCGACGTGCAGAACCCGCGTCTCGACAATATAGGGTCAATGTCAAGGTCACGCTTGAAGGTCAAAGGTTTGAGGCTTTATTTCGTGTCCGCTCCATATCTCCCAGACGGCTTGAAGGATTTTCATGAAACTTGGGTCACATGTTCACCTCATCAAGGCGACGTGCAGAACCCGCGTCTCGACAATATAGGGTCAATGTCAAGGTCACGCTTGAAGGTCAAAGGTTTGAGGCTTTATTTCGTGTCCGCTCCATATCTCCCAGACGGCTTGAAGGATTTTCATGAAACTTGGGTCACATGTTCACCTCATCAAGGTGACGTGCAGAACTTGCGTCTCGACAATATAGGGTCAATGTCAAGGTCACGCTTGAAGGTCAAAGGTTTGAGGCTTTATTTTGTGTCCGCTCCATATCTCCCAGACGGCTTGAAGGATTTTCGTGAAACTTGGGTCACATGTTCACCTCATCAAGGTGACGTGCAGAACTTGCGTCTCGACAATATAGGGTCAATGTCAAGGTCACGCTTGAAGGTCAAAGGTTTGAGGCTTTATTTCATGTCCGCTCCATATCTCCCAGACGGCTTGAAGGATTTTCATGAAACTTAGGTCACATGTTCACCTCATCAATGCGACGTGCAGAACCCGCGTCTCGACCATACTGGGTCAAGGTCACGCTTGAAGGTCAAAGGTTTGAGGCTTTATTTTGTGTCCACTCCATATCTCCTTAAAGGATTTTCATGATACGTGGGTCACATGTTCACCTCATCAAGGCGACGTGCAGAACCCGCGTCTCGACCATACCGGTTCAAGGTCAAGGTCACGCTTGAAGGTCAAAGGTTTTAGGCTTTATTTCGTGTCCACTCAATATCTCCAAGACGGCTTGAAGGATTTTCATGAAACTTGGGTCAGATGTTCACCTCATCAAGGCGACGTGCAGAACCCGCGTCTCGACCATACTGGGTCAAGGTCAAGGTCACGCTTGAAGGTCAAATGTTTGAGGCTTTATTTTGTGTCCGCTCCATATCTCCTTAAAGGATTTTCATGAAACTTGGGTCACATGTTCACCTCATCAAGGCGACGTGCAGAACCCGCGTCTCCACCATACTGGTTAAAGGTCAAGGTCACGCTTGAAGGTCAAAGGTTTTAGGCTTTATTTCGTGTCCAGTCAATATCTCCAAGACGGCTTGAAGGATTTTCATGAAAATTTGGTCACATATTCACCTCATCAAGGCGACGTGCAGAACCCGCGTCTCGAACATACTGGGTCAAGGTCAAGGTCACGCTTGAAGGTCAAAGGTTTGAGGCTTTATTTTGTGCCGCTCCATATCTCCAAAACAGCTTAAAGAATTTTCATGAAACTTGGGTCACATGTTCACCTCATCAAGGCGACGTGCAGAACCCGCGTCTCGACCATACCAGTTCAAGGTCAAGGTCACGCTTGAAGCTCAAAGGTTTTAGGCTTTATTTCCTGTCCACTCAATATCTCCAAGACGGCTTGCTTATGTTTAGCAACAGTTGTTAACTGTTTTGAAGAATACTTCAGTCTTGAATGTTACAGCTGCAGTAAAAATATGTGTTTCTGTAAACCATTTGAAATCATGTCCACTTTGTACCAGGTCAAGACAAAACATTAGTAATTAAAAATTGAGTACTGTCCAACTTGGTCAAATTTTTGTTTGTCTGCTTTATAGGTTGGAATGTTTTGAGAGATTTTGACAGATATTTGAGGGGAGACATATGTTTTTGTCAAAACAATTCTAGTTTGTTGTGGTTTTATTGACAAATACAAAACATCAAAAATCCTGACCAAAAGAAATCCTGAAATTTGTAGATCTATGTGGAATTTCAAAAATCCTGGAATTAGTCCTTATGAAAACATTATGTGTATCTTTAGACTAATGAAAGTCAAGAATACATGTGTGTTAAAAAATAAATCAATGCAGTCTTTTCCGGCGACATTGATGCCTTGCATCAACTTTCTCTTGTTGGTGTTTGAACAGGGAATAAAAAAAAAAGTCCTGCGAGAAATAATAAAATATTAATGAAGTCTCACAGACACAGTGATTTCTCACTTGTCACCACCAATGAAGTTCCGTTCCTGTTTTGTAGACTGTCATTGGTTTCATGGGTTTTTTACCGGTCCCTTGATGAATTATCATCTTTTATTCAATAATAAGAGAAGGCTTGTAGTGAATTATCTGAATTATCTCCATTCTAGCGAGCTTTATCCTGTTCTCTTGATACAGACACAAATTTGACAACTCTGCAGGAAACCACTTTTTGAAAACATTCTTTGAAAAATTTCACAATAAAAGCTTTTTTAAGCTTTTCTGAGCACAAAGTGCTCAAGGTGAGCTAGTGTGTGTGATCATCCTGTGTCCTTTTCGCACTTCATCAACAATTTCTTTAACCCTTTCCCTGATACGACAATTCTGCAGCAGACGACTTTGAACGTATTTTGTCAAAACATAGAAAATCTCCATAATTGAATGGATAACCTATGACAAAAAGTGGAAAACATAATGACAAAAGGAGAAATTGCACGTTTTGTGCAATTTCTTCTTTTGTCACTATGTTTTCAAAAAGCCGTCTGCTGCAGAGGCGTCAGAAAGCGTCTATATGAGGGAAAGGGTTAAACTTCATCTCCTCTTAAACATTTAGGTCTATTGCAACCAAATTAACTTTGCAGGACTGTACCTTCATTGGTCCTCTTTAAAAACATGTTCAAAGAATACAGTTCTAATCATAACTGATCGCTGCGGCATCAGAAAGAGGGTTTTGAGTTGTACTTATTTGAAACCATTTGAGGAAGGAAATTATGTTACTCGAAGAAATGGAAATATATCGGTGTGTTAGAGTTTAAAACATTTTGGGAAAATGAGTAATCACAAGTTTCGATCTATTCCTACTTTTTCCATATGATGATTAGAATAAGGGGAAAGGCACATAGCATATCCTTTACAGTGTTCTGCCAAGAAGGAGTCATGGGAACATTTCCCCACCTAAAATAGCCCATGTCCCTCAACCCTTTCCCACATAATAATGTATTCTAACACTCCTCTGCAGCAGAGACCCTTTCCAACATATAAACATTGCAGCACACCATTGCTATTCAACTATTTTGAAAACATTGTGGCAAAGAGAGAAATTGCTCATCATCTATTTATTGATTTCATGATTCATCAAAGTTATTCATATTTTAACCAGAACTGATACTTTTGAAGTCGTCTGCTGCAGTTTTTAGCTCACCTGAGCTTTGCTCAAGGTGAGTTATTGTGATCGCCTATTGTCCGGCGTCCGTCGTCCGTCGTGCGTCAACTTCTTCTCCTCAGTAACCAGTGGGTCAATTTGGATGAAACTTCACAGAAAGCATCCTCTCAATGACCTCACCAGAATTCCTTCAAATTTTTGGGATCCATGCAAAATTCTGGTTTCCATGGCAACGAAACCGAAAAAACTTCAAAATTCTTCTTCTCCCAAATTGGTTGGCAGATTTTCAAATAATTTTGTAGAAATGTTCCTTGGATGACCCTCTATCAGATTCCTTCAAGCCGTGTTGATTGGTTGAAAAACATGGCCGCCAGGAGGGGCGGGGCTATTTTGCCTTATATGGCTATAGTGAAAACTTAAAATCTTCTCCTCCGAAAGTGTAAGGCCGATTTTCAAATAATTTTGTAGAAATGTTCCTTGGGTGACCCTCTATCAGATTCCTTCAAGCCATGTTGATTGGTCGAAAAACATGGCCGCCAGGGGGGGGGGGGGCGGGGCTATTTTGCCTTATATGGCTATAGTGCAAACTTAAAAAATCTTCTCCTCCATAAGTGTCAGGCCGAATTTCAAATAATTTTATAGAAATGTTCCTTGGGTGACCTTCTATCAGATTCCTTCAAGCAATGTTGATTGGTTGAAAAACATGGCCGCCAGGGGGCGGGGGCTATTTTGCCTTATATGGCCAAAGTGAAAACTTAAAAAATCTTCAACATCTTCTCCTCAGTAACCAGTGGGTCAATTGGGATGAAACTTCACAGAAAGCATCCTCTTAATGACCTCACCAGAATTCCTTCAAATTTTAGGGATCCATGCAGAATTCTGGTTTCCATGGCAACGAAACGAAAAAAACTTCAAAATTCTTCTTCTCCCAAACTGGTTGGCAGATTTTCAAATAATTTTGTAGAAATGTTCCTTGGATGACCCTCTACCAGATTCCTTCAAGCCATGTTGATTGGTCAAAAAACACGGCCGCCAGGGGGGCGGGTCTATTTTGCCTTATATGGCTATAGTGAAAACTTAAAAAATCTTCTCCTCCGAAAGTGTCAGGCTGATTTTCAAATGATTTTGTAGAAATGTTCCTTGGGTGACCCTCTATCAGATTCCTTCAAGCCATGTTGATTGGTCGAAAAAACATGGCCGCCAGGGGGGGGGCTATTTTGCCTTATATGGCTATAGTGCAAACTTCTTCTTCTCCAAAAGTGTCGGCCCGATTTTCAAATAATTTTGTAGAAATGTTCCTTGGATAACCCACTTTCAGATTCCTTCAAGCCATGTTGATTGGTCAAAAAACATGGCCGCCAGTAGGCAGGGCTATTTCGCATTATATGGCTATAGTGAAAACTTAAAAAATCTTCTCCTCCAAAAGTATCTGGCCGATTTTCAAATAATTTTGTAGAAATGTTCCTAGGGTGACCCTCTATCAGATTCCTTCAAGCCAAGTTGATTGGTCGGAAACTATGGCTGCCAGGGGGCGAGGCTTATATAGCTAAAGTGAAAAAAAAATAAAAAGTCAGGTGAGCGATTCAAGGGCCATCATGGCCCTCTTGTTTAGTTTGTGAGAAAGGGTAAAGAACTGGAGAACATTCTGATACTTCAGAGTTGTTCCTTTCGAAATAAGACCTAGGGAATTAATAACTTGGTAGAATTCCTGTGCCCGGGATATTGTAAAGAATAATTGACTGTGTACACGTGGATACATCATTAGGTCCACTCGTAAAACGTTATATACAGTATCTTCGTGTCAGATTTATACCATTTTCAACATTATTTCAGTAATATCATGGCGACAGTTCACTTATTCCTGATCATGGGTAAAGAAACCAGTACTAGGCTAGGAGACGTGATTTGCCCAATGAATCCCTTCCCCGATCAACAGGTCTCTGTAATACACAACTCAAAATGAGTAATCTTTCTTGTTCTCACAATTTTTCAACTCTATATAGAATCAACGCTACACAACCTCCTGATTTTTCAAAAATTTTCTCAAATGTTTTCTTTATACAATGTTTCTACTTACAGGAACCATCAGTTGTCAGCAGTTCCAAAAAAGAATCCCGATGGTGTCGAAAGGACGGCTTCGTGTCGGCAAGTTTGCGACTCGACAGGACAGGGTATCTTCCTGGAGAAAGCATCGTCTGCTCGGCAGAAGTGGAAGATAGTTTCAATACCAAAAAAGTTGTCACAAAATTCAAGTTGTATAAAGTAAGTTACGCATATCTGCTTTTGACCCACTTCGCCCTTTCCCAAATGCAGGTTTACAGATCTGCAGAAAAAAACTTTGGAAAACATTTTGGCTAAAGTAGAAATTGCCAATTATGAGTAATTTCTCCGTTTGCCAAACTGCTTTCATCTCTTTTCAATATTTGTTTTTGTTTTTTTGTAAAAGTTTTCCAAATTGAAAAATTGTTTTGTGGAAAATAGTTCTTTAAACCTTTCCCACATGCAACAAATCTGCCGCAGACGTCTTTATTAACTTATTAACATTCTGGAAAACTTTGAAAAATTTCCATTAATTGAAGTTTTATTATTAAAAAGAGTTGAACACTTTTGTGGCAAATGTTTTCAAAAGTCATTTGCTACAGATGCGTCAGAATGCAGCTACAAGTGGGAACAGGTTAACCGTTTCAAGCATACAACAAGTCTGCAGTGAAGGTGATGAACACTGCAGATTTGTTGTATATGGAAAAGGTTTAAAGAACTATCTTCAACAAAACAATTCTTCATGTTTGCATCTGGCAATTCACAATTACCAAGTAGCAACTGGTAAGTGGTAATAACTAATCAATTATAAGGAAATAAAAATACTTCCTTATAACACAGCAACAGTTCACTTGTAACTTAAAACCAAGCCCCGGTAGCTCAGTTGGTAGCGACGCGGGCTGTCAATCCAGGGGTTTTGAGTTTGAATCCCGTCTCGGCCAACTTTCTTTCCGACGATTGACAAAAAGTCAATGCGACATGCGTCATTCGACCAATGGGCTAAGTCTATCTGGAAAAGAAGCCAGTTGCTTGGGAAGATTGTTGTGTGGAGTACTGGTGTGAGAAAACCAGGAAATGCATGACTAATTGAACTGGCCGTCGTGATATAACTGAGAAATTGTTGAAGGCGGCGTTAAACCCATCAATCAATCAATGTACCTGAAAAACAAGTATGAAAAAGTCCCTTGCTCTAGGGCTCTCTACCAGTAAGAAGGTATCGAACCTGAGATGCCTGGTTTTAAAGCCAAAATGCTAACCACTGCAATTTCTAAAACTAATCAGTAGCATGAAATAATAACTAGCTGTTGGCAGTTACCAGCTAACAATAACCTGGCAAACAGCAATTGGTAAGTAACAGTTGGCATCTAGCAACTAGTAAAATAGCATTTGGCCATAAGCGTTGACCAAACTGGTATTTCATAGCATATTCTTCAGAGTTCTTGTCCTTTACATTTAATAATGACATCTAAAGAAATAAACACTTATCATAAATGTAATAAAATGAATAGATTTATATAATTATACCCCCTTCGAAGAAGAGGGGGTATATAGGAGTCACTGTGTCGGTTGGACGGTCGACTGGTCTGTCGGTTGGTCGGAAGCCATATAGGAGTCGCTGTGTCGGTCGGAAGCCATGTTTTGTCCGGCCTATTTCTTACAAACCACTGGGTGGAATTCAATAAAATTTTACATGAAGCTTTTATACCAAGAGGAGATGTGCAAATCCTAAAGGGGTTACAATTGCATGTTACTTTGAAGAGTTATGGCCCTTTTACTTATTAAGTTATGGTGTAGGTCAAGGTGCTGTTTTGGGGGTATTTATCATCTTCAGTAATTCTGTCATTTAACCCTCATACGACAAATCTGCAGCAGACGACTTTGAACATATTTTGTGAAAAATTAGAAAATCTCTATAATTGAATGGATAACCTATGACTAAAAGTGGTAAACATTGTGGCAAAAGGAGAAATTGCTCGGCTTGAGCAATTTGTTCTTTTGTCACAATGTTTTCAAAAAGCCATCTGCTGCAGAGGCGTCAAAATAGTTCTAGTTTTAGACAGACATGGAAACATTGTGGGAGATGACATATCCTAATTTTTTTAGCATTTTTTTTATTCCAAATGATGTTTTAAAAATGTTGTTTACAACTAAGAAATCGACATTCAGTTATTTTAGGAAAATTCTTTTAAGCCTAATTGGATCCGAAATTAGTAAAAACTCCTTGCTGTGAAAAACCATTAAGACATTGTTACCTTGTAAAATACAGAGAGTTCAATTAGGAGAAGGTTTTTTGCCAATGAACTTTGATACCAGAAGTATGCCCCAAGTGATACTTACAGGAACGTAACAAATGAGGGTGCCTGTAATAGTTTGTAGTATAGCCTCGGTGGTGTAGTGACAGAATTCGAGGGCTTGGTGTGAAAGGGTTGTAACTAAAAACCTATTTTGAAAAACTCTGGTTTAGGGGCAATTTTGACCCCTTTGTGAACAATGCAAATTTAGGTGCCATTGCTCAGAACGAGCAATGGCACCTAAATTTCCATTGTTTACCAAGAAAAATGATTTAACACTCTTAAAGACTTAATGGCGAGGTGATTAACCTTGGTAAAAAAAATACCAATTTTAGTTACAACCGTTTCACGCCAAGTCTTCGGATGGTCTGCCTCTGATGCGAGAAGTTGCTGGTTTGATCCCTTTAGAAATGGTTGTAATGGATGCCCTCCTTGGAGCTCATCAGGGGGCAGGGTTAGCATTACGACTGACTGGCTGTAGTACTGGTAACTTACCAAGGTAATGCAGTGATATAACTGAAAAATTGGTGGTGAAAGCGGGGTAAAACACTAAACAATCACTACAACAGTTGGTTAACCCTTTCCCTCATACAAAAATTCTGCAGCAGACGACTTTGAACATATTTTGGCAAAAAATAGAAAATCTCTATAATTGAATGGATAACCTTTGACTAAAAGTGGAAAACATTGTGGCAAAAGGAGAAATTGCTCATTTTGCGCAATTTCTTCTTTTGTCACTATGTTTTCAAAATGTCATCTGCTGCCGAGGCGTCAGAAAGCGTATATATGAGGGAAAGGGTTAATAGCAGGTAAAATCAAAAAGTGTAAGAAATCTTGTATTAAATGATGATGAGCTAGATTTCTTATTTTGTCACAATGTGTTCAGCTCTCTTGAATGAATAAACATTCTTTTATATATAGAGATTTCTATAGTTTGCTGGAGAATTTTTGTATATTGGAAAGGGTTAAAATACTGTTAATAAATGCTTTGATAACATCTTATATAAAAGTATTTGCAAATTTGAAAGTAAATTTAAATTCGATAGTTTGAAATATTTTGGGACAAGTAGAATTCATTGTATTGTGAATGTTTCTCTTTCTCAATTTTTTCCAAAAGTTGTCTGTATCAGAGAAAGGGTTGGGCCAAGCAAGTTAACCCTTTCCCACAACAAATCTGCAGCAGACGACTTTGTAAACAAATTTACAAAAACATGAACAAACTCCATAAATGAGAGCTATATTTTTAGTCACAATGTTTTCAAGAGGCGTCAGAAAGCGTCTATATGTGGGAAAGGGTTAAACAGGAATTTTCTCTCGTTAACTCGACTTTTGAAAAAACGAGAGCTATTGTCATGACCCTGACTAAGACTGGATTATGGCCCTTGAAATTGTTCAAATTGCTATAATTGAGCATGTGAACACAATAGAGGCTCTATTTACTATCTGATCTTCACCAAACTTAGATAGTAGTTAAATATTGATGAGAGCTTGGTTCCTTTTGAAAACCAGCCAGATCCGCCAAGACTGGATTATGGCCCATGAAATTGTAAAAATTGCTATAATACAGCTTGTGAACACAAAAGAGCCTCCATTTACTATCCGATCTTCACTATACATACATGCTCTGGATTGAAAATGACCAAAGAACCATACCAGTAGAGCATAGGCCCTCATGGGCCTCTTGTTAGTGCCTTTCTATCCTTCTGTACATGTACATGTTTTAGCATTTGCTTGATATGATCTTATAAGATTTATCTGCTTTGAAAAAATCTAGGCAAAATGAATGACTATATAAATAATGAGTAAGGTAAGAAACAGTGTGGTAAAAGGAGAACTGAGACAAGACTGCGTCTGCAATTTGGAAAGGGTTAACATGTTTAATGAAAGTTTAATTAATGAGAGATTTTAAAACTGTTTCCCTCATGTTGACGCATTTTGAATCATCTGCAGCAGACCACTTTTGAAAACATTTCTCCTTTTGTCACAATGTTTTCAACTCTACTTAATAATTAAACTCTCATTTATGGAGACTTTTCACGTTTTTTTCATGTTTTCAAAGTCGTCTGTTGCAGAATAGTTGTATGTGGGAAATGGAGGGTTAAGCCTTTACCTCATACGACAATTCTGCAGCAGACGACTTTGAACATATTTTGTCAGATGGATAATCTATGACTAAAAGTGGAAAACATTGTGACAAAAGGAGAAATTGCACGTTCTGTGCAATTTCTTCTTTTGTCACTATGTTTTCAAAACGCCGTCTGCTTTAACCCTTTCCCTCATACGACAATTCTGCAGCAGACGACTTTCAACATATTTTGTCAAAAAATAGAAAATCTCTATAATTGAATGGATAACCTATGACTAAAAATGGAAAACATTGTGGCAAAAGGAGAAATTGCTTGTTTATACAGAGACCACTGATAAATAGGGAACAATGTGTGGCATTGCACACTGAGACACATGTACAATTTATATCGCTCAAGACCAAAAGTTGAGAGAAATGTCAATTTTCCCACGCTCCGAGTTGACATTACAAGGCTGTGTTTCACTATGTGCAACATTCGGCTAACACATTTTAAAGGACATGAATCTCATATTTTTAAATGACTTCATATCCTATTTCAGTGAACATCCATTACCATATTTGATCTAGTCAAATATGTAATTTCAGTCTGTGTGTTGTATTTGCGCGTGACAATTTGCATGTATTTCTTCATAAATGTGCAGATACATAAATTAGTATTTTTATTTCAGAAAATAACAAAGCGTGTTAGTTCAGGGAATACGGATGCAACCCAAACCAAACTAGTAGAGGTCACTAAAATCCCCATACGTTCTGGAAAGTTTGACTTTTGGAGCCAAGAAACCATAACCGTGCCCAATGTACCCCCTTCCACCCTGCCTGGAAGTAAAGTCATCGAGTTAGGGTACTTTGTGTGTGTAAGTATTCTTCTATTATTTATATCCTTAGATTGGTCACATGCAATCTCTTTAAAACCAAACATAAACCTCGCTGCAGTAGCAAAAGCTTGTATAGATCTGATGACTGCATATTAGAGGTCATCTCAGATTGACCTTTGTGTGAGCCAATCAAATACATGTCATTAGGTATTAACAGGGAAGATAACCCTTAAAAATAGACAACATAGAAAAATGGTGATGGTAGAACATTGGATGTATAGTGCAATTTATTTGATCAGAAAAATGAGCATTTTGCTAATGAATATTTAAATGATTAGGGTCAATTTGAGACGAACATTTATGTGGAGTTGTTGGACATATGCAAAATACGCAAAGGGAAGTATTTTGGATCATGGGAACTCCAGTGTTGGACCAACAGGCAAATTATATTTTCACGAAAGTTTTCAGCTCATAAGTTTGAAGAGTTCATGATTATCCAATCGTCATCAAACTTACTGTGAATAAGTGTGTATGGGAATAATATCTCATCCAAGGTCAATACCTAGCCAGATTGTTAAATTCACTCCAGAGTTGTTGCCCCTGAATTAGCAGAACTTGAACAAAGTGGCAGTGTCCATTTTTTTAATAGAAAAGTTCTAACTAATCTTTATAACTCTTAACGTGACTGATTTCAGGCGTAATGTCCTAACCCTTTCCCACTTGCAGATGCTTTTTGATGCGTCTGAAGCAGAAAACTTTTGAAAACATTGTGGCAAAATGAGAAATCGCTTAGGATGCGCCATTTTGACTTTTACATCAATTATTTCAACTTAACAATTACTTTCATTTAATGAGAATGTCTACATGTTTTCCTAAAAGTTTTCAATGTTGTGTAAGTACTGGTGTGGGAAAGCCAGGAAAACATGAGTAGGTGCACTGACCGCTGTGATATGACCAAAGCTGTTGAAAGCGGCGTTAAACTCCAAACAAACAAACAAACAAACAAATCCTAAAAGTTTTCAAAGTTTCAAAGTGGTCTGCTGCAGATTGGTTGCAAGTGGATTACATAAAACCTTAACCCTTTCCCACATATAGACGCTTTCTGACACCTCTGCAGCAGACGACTTTTGAAAACCTTGTGACAAAAGGAGAAATTGCTCAATATGAGCAATTTCTCCCTATTGCCAGAATGTTTTCAACTCTTTTCAATCATAGTAATATTCCCTTTTTTGTCGAGATGATTGCAAAGTCTACTGCTGCAAATTTGCTGTTCGAGGGAAAGGGTTAACTGACAAGACTTTTTTGTGGCATTTTAGCATTTTTGCATTTCTATATTTAAGCCCTGCAATTTCTTAATTGCTTGATGTACTTGTCATATTTTTTGTCCTCTAAAAGGAATGCATTAGTTTAATTACTTAGTAAGTAAGTAATTAATTGAATATTTTATGATAGTGACATGTGTACATTCATCAACAAATGAAAAACACAAAACAGTAACAAACAAGAGAAAGTTGATGCAACGCATCAATGTCGCCGGATATCCATAGTGCAGTTATGCATAACACTCAGGGGTGGGGTCAAGTGAAAATGTATCAAAACATGCATTGTTTTGTCAACGAAGTGAATGATAATTGAAGCCTTTCATTGTTTATGATCAATCTCCATTCCAAAGTAGGTTGACCATACACACAACCAACTAATTATTGATCATAAACAGTAATGGAAATGAGTAAGCTTGCCAATCATTAGTCTTAGTATGTATACAGTGCTTTCATTAAGGAATAATTATAAGATTTGTGAATTCCACATACACTTTTCAAGATGTTTGTCAGAATATTTGAATTTTATTATTTTTCAATCAAACCACAAAACAGACAATTTAAGATTTGCATGCAATAGCACGTCATTTTACCTTTCCTCTTTTAAAGTCAACAGTGGACACCTTTGCAGCAATCTACTTTTAAAACAATGAGATAAGGGTTAAATCGCTGAAGACATGAGTTTTCTCTTTTTCTTAAAATGATATTAGCTTGGCATCCTAATTATATCATACTTTAACAAATGTTGAAATGTAGTCCAATTGTTAAAAATTAGACCACCTTCGAAATATAATATCAACTAAACAGTTAAATCTCATTGAAATTGTTGTATAATTTAAACTTAGTTTCGAACACAAACTTAGCCCTACAACATGCTAATTTATTTTAATTCTTTCCTTCCTTTTTTATAATGAAAATAACAAACTACTCATGTTTTAAAATTATATTATGATGAGCGCCCTTGTGTCAATGATGCATAACAATATGCAGATCGGAAACAATATGCCTTTAGGGAATTAAATGACACATTTAAAATTGTCAAGGACGAAATAATTTTGTACGAAATACCCGATTTTTTCTTATTCGCAGAGGTGTCGTTCTTGAAACTCCCTTTATAGGCAGAGAGTGTTCGTTCAAAGTCATTTTTCCATTAAAACCAGTTTTATCTCGGTCTGTTCTTTTCTTCATTTGTTTCGAACCAAATAAACATTTCAAATCACCTATAATTTACTATTTGTAAGTGAGTGTAAAGAGCGGCTCTCTGCAAAGGAGATTGATCTACGCAGTTGGTATTCGCGAGTCACGCAGGTGCGCGTAAGTTAACAAATTAGACTGCGACGTAAAGGTTTGTAGTTATCGCCTTTTGATTACATGTAGTATATAGTGTAAAATAAAGTATACCAGTCTAGCTAATAGGGACTGTTTTGTCTTCGTAAATAAAACATAAATGCGAGTCAAAATAAAGAAACTGAAAATACCTAAAACATCGGAATATTTATTTCATTTTAGATGTGTCATTACTTAGTGTTTTTAAACAAACACAATTGTAATATGTTCAATACATCTAAATGTGTTCTTTCTAATAATAATCCCCCCTTCCATGTGATTTCAGAAAACCTAGAATATAGAAGTCGCGGTCTTCTGCCCAGTGACTAATTACACCTGGCCCCATGGGCCTATAAGTCACTTTTAACCATTTCCCACTTGCATTTTGCATTTTGACGCAATAGCAGCGGACGACTTTTGAAAACATTGTGGCTAAAGATGAAATTGCAATTTGATGAGCAATTTCACCTTTGGCCACAATGTTTTCAACTTTAATTAACAGTTAAGTTATCTTTTATGGATATTTTTTTCAGGTTTTTGTCACCATGTTTTCAAAGTTGTCTGCTGCAGATTTGCTGTATGTGGGAAAGGGGGGTTAAGAGATGAGTAATTAATATGAAAAAAGAAATAAAAAATCTATGATTTCTGATGGTAGATAAGTGATCAACAGCTGTATAGTAATTATATATTTTTTATGTTTTCAATACTTAAAAAATAAAAAAAATAACTATTATGTTGAAATATATATTCATACCTAAAAGTTTACCTAATATGTTATAAAGTAAGATATATTGTGGAAAAAAGACAAACTGCTCATTTTCTTTCTTTAATACATCGTGTTTCCAAAATATTTCTGCTGCTGTGAAGTCTTTAGCTCCTTTTCCACTTGCAGGCTCATTTTGAAACGTTTGCAGCAGACAACTGTTGAAAACATTGTGGCACTAGGAGAAATTGCTCATAATGAGAATTTTCCTTTTGCCCCAATGTTTTTAACTATACTAGATAGATGTAGTTATACACTCAATAAGAGAGATTTTCCTGAATTTGTTTTCAAAGTCGTTTCAGATGTGGGAAGGGCCCTTTCCCTCATACGACAATTCTGCAGCAGACAACTTTGAACATATTTTGTCAAAAAATAGAAATTCTCTATAATTGAATGGATAACCTAAATGACTAAAAGTGGAAAACATTGTTGCAATAGGAGAAATTGCTCATTTTGAGCAATTTCTTATCTTGTCACTATGTTAATGAAAAAGCCGTCTGCTGCAGAGACATCAGAAAGCGTCTATATAAGGGAAAGGGTTAAAGTATCATATCAGACAAACAATTAATTTATAGATCAAATTACATTGAACTCATCCTGAGCATTTTTCCTTTTTTTACCAAATGTTTGAAAAAGTTAACTCATTGATTTTCCGCATTCAACAAATCTGCAACTAAAGACTTTGAAATTCCGAGCCCCGGTAGCTCATTTCGTAGAGACACAGGGTGTCAATCCAGGGGTTGTGAGTTCGAATCCCAGCTTGGCTAACATTCTTTGGGACGTTTGACAAAAGTCAATGTGACAAGCATCATACATCTTTCACCATTGGGCTAACAGACTATGTTGAAAAGCAGCTGGTTGCTTGGAAAGTATATTGTGTGGAGAACTGGTGTGAGAAACCTAGGAAACACATGAGTAGGTTAACTGGCCGCAAGGATAAAACTGAAAAATTGTTGGAAATGGTGTTAACCCTTTCCCTCATATAAACACTTTCTGACGCATCTGCAGCAGACAGCTTTTTGAAAACATAGTGACAAAAGAAGAAATTGCTCAAAACAAGCAATTTCTCCTTTTGCCACAATGTTTACCACTTTTAGTCATAAGTTATCCATTCAATTATAGAGATTTTCAATCTTTTGACAAAATATGTTCAAAGTCGTCTGCTGCAGTATTGTCGTATGAGGGAGAGGGTTGAGCAGTTTCTCCTTTTGGAACAATGTTTTCAAAATTTTGTCTTCTGCAGGGGTGTCAGAAAGTGTCTGTATATGTGAAAGGGTTATGCAGAAGCTTCGAAAGTTGCATTCATCTGACAAAATAAGTTTTGTAATTAACCCGTTATTTACATGATATTTCAAATGTTGTCTACTTTAAAATCAACAGATGAACAAGTTGAAAAATCTGGAAAACTTGAAGTAACTTTTCTACAAAGAGTTAAAGATATTGCAATTTAAGGTGAAATTTCTCATTTTGAGCAATTTCACCTTTTAATCCAATTTTTTTCAAATGCGGTCAGTATGAAGTTGCGTGTTAAAATAATTTCCCTCGTTTTATTATTTCTTTTTTCCAGCTTGTAGTAATACCATTTGACATTCGTATACCAGTCGATATTGTAATCGGTACGGAACCCTTCAATAGTCTAGAATCAACCAATGAAATCGTCACAGAGGCTGATGTTCATGCTTCCATAAATGATGTGGAAATGCTCCAAGACAGTCTAGCATCAACAAGTGAATAATGTTGAAATGAATGAAGACAGTCTAGTATCAACAAGTGAATAATGTTGAAATGAATGAAAACAGTCTAGCATCAACAAGTGAATAATGTGGAAATGAATGAAGACAGTCTAGTATCAACAAGTGAATAATGTTGAAATGCTCCAAGACAGTCTAGCATCAACAAGTGAATAATGTTGAAATGAACGAAGACAGTCTAGTATCAACAAGTGAATAATGTTGAAATGCTCCAAGACAGTCTAGCATCAACAAGTGAATAATGTTGAAATGAACGAAGACAGTCTAGCATCAACAAGTGGATAATGTTGAAATGACCGAAGAGAAGACAGTCTAGCATCAACAAGTGAATGAGAGAGAAGGATTTCTCACTAAGACTTACATTGCTCTTTTATTGCTGCCAGATTTTGTTTCAATTATTCCATTGTTTAATTAACCACATGCGGACGCATATGTAGCAGACGACTTTTGAAAACATTGTGGCAAAAGGAGAAATACTCATTTTGACTAATTCTCATTTTGTCACAATGTTTACTACTCGTGCTGTAACAAAACAAATTTGAGATTTTTCTATATTTTTGCCTTGATTTTGTAAAAATACAATTTGGATTGCCAGTAGAAATATTCCTACTGTTAATTGGATTTATGTTTGGAACTTGAGGATTGAAAACAATTTTAACTGTTTATTCCTTTTGATGATTTTGTGTTTTTTAAAAACATCTATTTGATAAAATGTTGACTGCGAAAAACAATTTGTCACACTTGGGAAATTTGCAGTGAAACTTTGTTTACAATGTTGTTCTATCATTATTTAAATCTTAACCATTTCCCACCTACAGCAAAACTAAGGCAGACAACCTTTAACCCTTTCCATCATACGACAAATCTGCAGCAGACAACTTTGAACATATTTTGTAAAATAATAGAAAATCTCTATAATTGAATGGATAACCTATGACTAAAAGTGAAAAATATTGTGGCAAAAGGAGAAATTGCTCGTTTTGAGCAATTTCTTCTTTTGTCACTATGTTTTCAAAAAGCCGTCTGCTGCAGAGGCATCAGAAAGCGTCTATATGAGGGAAAGGGTTTAAAAGTAAGGTAAATCTATATCAATCAGGCCTGCTATTTTTCAGGCTTGCTCCTGATTTCAGGCTTTTAGATCCTGAAATTTCCTTCTTTGTTTATATTCTAAATCCAGTTTCAGGCTTTGAAATCAGGAATTTCAGGACCAGAAATATTGGGCCAATAGCAGGCCTGATCAATGAAAGTATTTATAAATATTGAATATTAGCTAAAAGCATTGTGGCAATATTATATTGCTCCTTTTGCCACAATGTTTTCAAAAGTCGTTTGCATGTGGGAAAGGGTCAAGCTGATGGTAAACTTATTCATCATCATAAAAGTGCCTCTACAATGTGAGACAGATATAACAACTTGATGCATTTTGTGTAATTTATTACCCTATTATAACCTAGACTTTCTATTTTTATGATGTTTTTGTTTTTTTGCTGTTGTCTTTTTCGGGGATAGCTGATTGACGTGGGTTTTGACCTAGATGTTAAACAAATGATCTAGATTGTAGACCATTCAAATGTTGTATTTAATGAATAATGTCGAAGAAATAAATGAAATGAAACGTTTTGATTGGTTCATAGTTAAGTTGGCGATCCTACGAGAGGCTCCAATAAGGTGAAGTTCTAAAATGAAACGTTCTGCATACTAACCTTTAATTGTTTCCTTAAAAAATAAATTTCAGTGAAAAAAATCAGTGAAAACGTATGAAATACAATATTTAAGAGCAAAATATTAATTATTTTTGAAACATGATAAGTTTTCAGTTATTATCGTCAATTGAAACTTATACTGTGTTTCATAATACACCTCTTGGGAGCCTCGCTTAATCACTAGTCATGTGATGAATTCTCGGCCTTAAATGGAACGGCATGTTGCGCTAGTGCAATGGATATTAACTTTGATTGTCAAGTGAAAGGTCTGTGGTTCTCTTCCCGGCTTATGCAAGCTTTTTTTCTCTCTTATTCATATCAAAACCAAAGTATATTATTTATAAACCAAATATTACATATTTAACGTTATTGTTTTCTGTCATTCTAATAAGTAAGATAAAATATCAAATAATATACGTATGTTCCATTTCTCTTAGTGTTTTCTCATATTGATCGCCGTTTATCTTTTTTAGAGATATTTCTTGTTTAAAGGTAAACTTTTGTGTTTAATTTACAAGAGGAACTATTATGTACGTCTCTTGATTAACCAATTCCCACATACAAATGTAACCCAGCTGAGAAAGTCTGGACCAACCAGGGCTCGAACTTGGGACCTCTTGCCCCTGTGTTGAACACTACCATATCACTGTAAAAGCTGGCTCTATAGAAAGGCAGTCCATGTATAAGTATCCGCTTATTCAAACACATAGATACTTATTGTCTATCTATGGGATAGACCACTCTACTACATACTTCCCCTCCATGTGAAGATTCGTCCTCGAATCATTCAATTAACATCAACTACTAACTCTTTCCCTCATATAGATGCTTTTTGACGCCTCTGCAGCAGACGGCATTTTGAAAACATTGTGACAAAAGAAGAAATTGCCCAAAACGATTTCTTCTTTTGCCACTATATTTTCCACTTTTAGTCATAGGTTATCCATTCAAATAAAGAGATTTTTTTTTTTTTTTGACAAAATATGTTCAAAGTCGTCTGCTGCAGAATTGTTGTATGAGGGCAAGGGTTAAACTCCCTATCAATCAATTTACACATGCAATACATTTGCAGAAGGCTTTGAAAACATCTCTTGAAAAATAGTGAATGAAAGGATGATTTTAAAATTAATATGGCAAAAGGTGATCATGACCAATTTTATGACTAATTTCTCCTTCTGCTGCATGGGAATATGTCAAATACATTTGCAAATAGGTAAGGATTAACCCTTTCCCTCATATAGATGCTTTCTGACGCCTCTGCAGCAGACGACTTTTTGAAAACATGGCAACAAAAGAAAATTGCTTAAAACAAGCAATTTCTCCTTTAGTCACCATATTTCGACTCTATTCAATAATTCTACTTTCATTTAAAGGGAGTTTCCAAAAATAAATCGGGTATCTGAAGCGCGGGAGACTTGTGTACGATGTCTGGTCGTGTCATATCACCGGCTTTGTAACATGGAATAAGTGTTTTCTTTTCATGCGGAAATAATATGATTTACCGGGAGCAGGACACACGTAGTTTAACCCTGATTAGACCGGAATACTGTTAAAAGTAAAACACAATGAAATCAATTCAGAAGTACTGGAAACTCTTCCGGGAATCGCTGTCATATGACTAAAATACTGTCGAAAACGGGGAAACAAAGACTGTGAACTAGTTCGATGTATTTACCTCGAGTAATGGAGTGTGTCGTGCGAAAATATAATCTATTAAAAACACAGGTTTGAGCGATTGGCCCATGTTAAAGCATAATTTACATTTAAACCTCTGTTTTCATCATAGGGACTTGCTGCTGTGTGATCTAAACAATATATGACCCTTAGAAAATTCAATATTGCTATTATGTAAAGGGGCATATGGTGTTTTTTCAATCATAATTCCCTGTGTTTTCAGTAATTACCGTTTTTAATTCGGGAAGATATATGGCGTTTTCTCTCCAGAATGTTCTTGAAAAAAATTACTTTTCCGTTTAATTTATTGGGGTTTTACGCATTTTTCAACATTGTGTCAGATATATTACGTGCACAGTTCACTTATTCATGATCTCTTGGTGAAAAGACCAGTACGAGGCTAGAATATATGCCTTGCCCAAGAGCTCTTCACCATGACCGCCTGGCAGCGACTAGGGACTCAACCTGGGACGCCCAGTTCTAAATCCCCGATGCTAACCACTCGTTCACGACGTATTCCTTTCTTTCGTTTAATAAGCCACTCAAACGAAATCAAGTTTAGGTCTTCCTTACATCATGTTCACTTTTGTGTAATGACAAATATACTAATGCTTCGCATCAACTTTGTGATCACATAACGATCCGTGCAGAGAATCAGTAAATTTAATTGCAGACATTTTATGCGTAAACAGAGACACATCTAGCTAATTCAAGACAAAGATACTTTTTCGCTTTTCTCTCTCCGATCGTAGATATAATCAGCCGTATATATATTGTGTTTGTATTATTTGCCCTAATGGTAGTTCTCTGTATACAACCCAGGCTTTGTGTTCATAAACTACTTACATGAATAAGCAGTGTGTCTGACTATTTCACAAAACACACGGATTAAAAAGTGCCGTCTTTTAACAAGAGAGCCAGGATGGTCCTAAATTGCTCACCTGATTTAATAAAAAATACTTAAAAAGTTTTATTGATCTTTGTTGAGGGTCACAGAAGAAACCGTTGGGCCAAATTATTGTCTAATCGGGCCTGTGATATTGTACAAGAAGATGTTTACATTTGTCACTGTATATACATATACGGAAAACAAGCCAAGCCCATTTTTTCATAGGATCGAAATGATTTGAACAAAGTCGCTAGAGTGTTACCAAAGTCATTATTTTTTTTCAAATCGGGCCAGTTCGTTTGAACAATATTATTTTATAAGTTTTCACTATACACATTAAAGCAAAACAAGCAATTGCCAGATCACTCCTGTACTTTTGGACAAGAATATTTAGAAATTTGGCATTTTCAACATTGTTATATCCCTCAACCAATATTCTACACGTAATTTAATTATTTGGACATCTTTGAAAGAGGACTACAAAAGGACCATTCCTGTGAAGTTATTTTGATTTCGGTTTATTTTTTTAGGATGTGAATTTTGTTTGTAAGGATATGTGAACGGACAGACGACGACGCGGTATCGTAAGTGATCACACATGCTCACCCCGCACTTCGTGCGCAGGTGAGGTAAACATTTAAGGGGTAAGTATAAATATTGTTCACCTGTCCTTACTGTATGTACATCAAGTTGTCTTGATGTTTTACAGAGGCATCACTGACTTTCTCAACCCAATATACGGTCTTGAGTTCGAACCGAAACTCGACCATTCATTATTTCCTGCGTATGACAAAAAGCATATAATAAAATATTATATATGGTATAAACTGGCAAAAAGTAACTTCTGAGCATGTTCAATTGTTTAAGGACTTTACTAATTATGATGAAACTTTCCAGGCATTAATTGAGCATAATATCTCTACGACAAATAACATTGACAGTTTCTGTGAAACATTTACTGAAAATATTAACAAGGCAGCAAATATATGTTTTCCTAAACGCAAATTTAAGAAACATCTTAAACCTTATTGGGATTCTGAGTTGAAAACAGATCACGCTGATATGCTAACAGCTAGACGTAGTTGGCTGGAAAATGGCCGAAATAGAGATCCTGATGATATCACATATCGAAATTATAAGAATTCAAAGCGAGGATTTAGAAAACAGCATCGGACTAAATGTAAACAGTACCTATATAAAATATATGCCGATATCGACAAATATGCGGAAAGTGACAGCAACTCGTTTTGGAAACTAGTGAATAGGAAAAGAAAACAAAAGTCAGTCACTGGTTCAGAGATAACGTTTATTGAAATTATATATCGTGATCCAAAATCTATCAATGAACAATGGTTCGAATATTTTCGCAATATGTACACACCCTCAGAAAACTCCAATTGCGATACAGACTTAAATCAGAAAGTCACTAAAGAATTGCAGGATATAAATTACTCCCTCAATCAAACTATTCCTTCCTCTACATTTACTGAAATTACTCTTACAGAAATAAATCAAGTTATTAAAAGTGTGAAAAAGAATAAAAGTAGTGGGATCGATGGGCTGTATTATGAGCACTTTGTTTACAGTGGTTATGTTATAAGACAATTACTTACCAATCTTTTCAACAGTATGTTAAAACTATCATATACACCCAATGTCATGAAAAAGGGTGTAATTACCGTCTTACACAAGGGCCACAATAAACCTAAAAACGAACCTAAAAATTATAGGGCTATTACCCTCTCTTCAGTATTATTGAAAATGTATGAGTCTGTTCTTCTGTCTCGTGTAACGGGAATGCTTTGCATTGCCTTCAGTACTTTGATTTGATTTACCATTGTATCATGGATTATCATGCGGGGCCTTTTTATATGGCGCGTATACTGTAGCATACGGGTATAGTTGTTCTGTGTAATCTGGCAGTCCTCATTATAGTGACATTGCTTTATTGCTACTTCAAGAGCTTTGTCTCTGCGCTGTGTTCTAGCCACTTTCAAAGTATTATACAGTCTCCAACGGGATCGTTATTTGTCACTTAATGCTTGCGTATAAAGTGTGCTCATAATGTCTTGATAGAACTGTCAGATTGTCACTATGTGGCTGTACTTTGTACCTATTCTTACTTAAATCATGCTTTGCATGTGATTCTTGTGCACAACCACTCCTAATGGGTATATAAGGCAGTGTTCTCATTGTATTGTCTCAGTTGTACAGAGCCATACAGGTAACGTTTACCTTCCGGCTAAACTCAACTGAAGCAACCTTTCTTTTCTCACTATTTCTTCCTTCTATTCCCATAGATTACTATTGTCGTATATTGAGTTTAGGTATTAAACTATCCTAATAAAAACATATCTATCTTACTATTATTTTCCCTTGTGTTGTCGATACAAAAGAACCCAAGAGAGCCGGTTGATACCGTGGCCGGTTACATTTTGGTCCCGCGAACCTCCCGATAAACGCAAGAGTTAATTTTATACTGTTCTTCCTGTCTATTTTTTTTAAATATGGCAGAGGGATTTGATGCAAATTTAAACCCCCAATTGTTAAGGGCAATTAAAACTGAGCAGGAAAATTATAGATCACTTCCAATGCAGGGAATGTACAAACCTTATGTAAACCCGTCCCACATACAGGGTGTCACTAATGGCCCTAATGTATCTTTTCCAAATACCCAGGGTTGGAATAATTCCAGTCAAAATGCTAGTTTTCAAAATCCACCAGCTTTCCCACCATCAAAAGGAAGGAAGAGTAAAGAACCTAGTACTTTTGATGGAAAGTCATGTGATTGGCGTGATTATATTATCCATTTTGAATGTGTAGCTGCGTGGAACTGCTGGTCCGAACAAGAAAAAATACAACAATTAATTATGAGTTTACGTGGACAAGCTCAGAAAATGTTAGGTGAATTAGATTTAGAGCAATTGAGAAGCTACCAGCTAATAAAAACATTTATAGGTCGTCGTTTTAATCCGATAGAAAGGGAGCCAGCTTATAGATGTGAATTCAGGAACCGAAAACAACAAAGGCAAGAAACTGCCTCTGTATAGATAATAAAAGTTCTTCTGGTATCATAAATAATCAGCAAGGCGGGTTTAGAAAAGGATTGGGGTGTATTATGACTTCCTATATTGTACACGAAAGTGCTAATTTTGCGATTGAACATCTAAGTAAGCTATACATGTGTTTTTTAGATGTAAAAAGTGCTTTTGATTGTGTCTGGCATGAGTCGCTTTTCATCAAACTTTACAAAAAAGGAATCGACCCATACATTTTCATGTCAATTCAAAACCTGTATAAAGGCATGTCAAGTTGTATTAAAAGTAACGGTTTTCTATCTGACTGGTTCCCAGTATTGCAGGGAACCAGACAGGGAGGGGTTCTCAGTCCATTTTTATACCTAATCTTTATTAATGACCTAATGGACCAATCAACTGAGTCACCAGTAGGATATCAACTGTATGGATTTACGTGTGTATGTCCGACGTCAGCAGACGACATGGTATTAATGTCCCTATCGAAACATGGCTTAGACCGGCTTATGAACATTTGTTATAACTACGGTATGCATAACAAGTATCTTTACAATGCAGGAAAATTAGCTGTTATCGTTATGAACGAAAGACCTAATGAATATAGATCTGCAACACGTTCATGGTCATTAGGTAATGACACTGTCTCTGAGTTAAATACTTATAAACATCTCGGCATTACGCTTAGCAAATATTGCAACAGATCTATAAATGTTGAGAAATGTTGCCAAAAGTTAAGATCGACCTTTTTAACTCTTGTCCATTGCGGCCTCTTCGAAAATGGTATTCATCCTCTGTCCGCAAAAATAGTGTATAAAAGTATAGTCCTACCCAAAGCTTTATACGGGTGTGAACTATGGGATGCTCTCAGTGATGATCAAACTCTGTTAATTGAACGTAGTCATATATATTGTATAAAGCAGATGCAAGCGATCTCTAAATATACTAACTCCGACATTGCTTTATCTTTAATTGGGATGTTACCTATTGCGGCTGAAATTGATTTAAGGAAACTAAAGCTATTTGGCCAACTTTGTAGGATAGATCCAAGTTTCTTAGTTAAATCTGTTTTTACAAGACGTTTGATAGAATATACGAATAACCCAGTAGGTGTAAGAGGTTTCATTGCCGATTGTTTCAAACTTGTCGGTAAATATAACCTTACCAATTTCATCAGCTCATATATCGCAGACGGAATATTCCCTACCAAAACAATGTGGAAAAATACCATAAATAAACAATTATACTTGTATTTTAGTACTACAATATATCGAAATATAACAGAAAATTGTTCAGTAAGTCTTTTCCCAAAGTTACATCCAACGTTTAATGAAATTGTCCCTTCCAACATATGGGTGTTTTCCAAGTCAAACAGAAATGTAATGCCGCAATGTAAGTCGATTATTCAAATGATCAGTTTTGTGTTTAACAGTATTCCAGTTACATGTAGAAAGTGTGATATGTACACTAACCATTTAGTAATACATGTTATGTTCTTTTGTGTTATGAATCTTAAACATAGTGAACGTTTATTTAAAGCGCTATTTCTAATGTATGGCACTGTCAAATACCTGGATTTTATGATTGAAACACCAGAACGTAAAGTTTTATATATTCTGTCTGACTTAAACAATTCTGTATGTGAAGAATCCACGGGCAAGTACGTATATGAACTGTATTCATGTCTTCATGCAATGTGGACTTAAATCCAATATATATATATATGTCTACAACTAGTTTCAAATAAGATACTATTATGTATATAATACATGTATTTTTCTCTGAAGTGTCATTTCTGTGATGGGCAGTTTTTAAATTTGTTGTGGCAGCAGAAGCATTTATTCAATATTGCGGGGGTGCTCACTTTTCAAGCTTTGCTATGAAATTTATATGCATGTCTGAATACTATGGTCTAAATTGTGTCATCATATGCCGGCTAATGTTGAGTACATGCTCTGTCAGTTTCACCACGTTGCCTTCCTATGTTGTATTGCATTCAAGGTGTGTTTGTTTGCACTTTGTGTTTAAGCCTATAGCATGAGTTATATGTGTTTTGTACCGATAAACTCCATCTAGTATACTATCATTGATGTACAAGGCTGTTAAATATAATAATGGTCTTTTTGAAAATGTTGTTACAAAGATGGAAGTTTTTCTTATTTCTCATCTTCCTACAATAATTTCATCCATTTACACCATGTTTTCAATATGGGGTTCACATCGCAAATTCCTATCAACTATGAACATTAATTATATACTCCTCTGTCATTTTGTCTGTCCTGTTTTTCTTACTTTTTCAATTTCATGTACATTTTGTAGAAAGTTGATTATTGTGTTTGTATTATATTGTGTTGTATGTTTACAATGTATCTTCTGCAAAGGAGGATTAATAAAATATATATATACCTGGTAAGAAAGCTTTGTAGGATAAAGGTGTGAAATTGGTGAACTAGTCAATGTGATATAACTGAAATACCATGGCGAACAATAAGTATTGCAATGACTTAAATCAATCCCGTGGAATATTATTTGACGAGTTCGAAATAGAGAGCATGACCCTTGTATTTACAGTTGTGTCTGCTTTATAGGTCAGAGGGGTCCACTTTCACCAACCTTACTGAGGTGACTCTCTCAACATGACCCCTTTATTTACATTTGTGTCTGCTTTATAGGTCAGGGGTCCACTTTCATACGTTAAGCATGATGGAAAAACAGATGGACGACCAACAGAAAAGAGACGCTTAGAAAATAATATTTCAAATTCAGTGGACACTACAGTTCAACACTAAATATTGAAATATTGCGGATAAAATACTTTGCTTTTATTGTTTACTTTGGGTTTTAAAACGCTTACAATATTGCGTCAGTCATTTCAATGCGACGGTTTACTTATTGATGATACTTGGGATGATAAACCAGTGCTGATAATGGATTGCATTTCTGATTTCAAATGCTCTTTAGATATGAACACTAAGGTTTTTCAAAATAATGTCATTTTCACATGTGAACAACTGTATGAATGTATGCATATTTAGTCTTATTTTATGATTATCAGGGATATAACAATTTCTTAGTTGTAATGACGGGGAAAAACAGACAGGCATATAGCCGGAAGACGGAAAGGTGATCCAAAAGTCACTCCCAGTTTTACAGACAGACGACACAAAAAGTATTGATTAGTGCAGACAGTAGACTGGTTCCGATGTGTCAAAAGACGTTTGTAGTTGGGAAAGGGTAAACCTGTTCTGGTACTGGTCGTGTATTTGTTCTCGCGTATTAGCCGCGTTTAGCGATAACGGGTTTAGTTGAATCTTCGTTACAGTACCAAAGAAAGTACATTGACAACAGACTTAGGAGGCTACAGTTCAAGTTAATTTGTCAAGATTTGTCATCAATGAACGCAAATGAAAATTTGATAAGACGTTAATTGGCTAGAAGCTGTTCATGTGTAAAGGAAATTACTCGTATGTATGCCGTAATTGAATATCCCTAATCAGAATATTGACTTTTCCTCTCCTAGTTCGGTATACGGTCAGACAGATAAACGCATAAAAGGAACATTATATTATCCATTCACATATGATAACATTGAATGAAAATGTGACCCGTTCTACCCACAACACACCAGTAGCTTCGAGGCTGTGACCAATTGTTGCTTGGCATTTGAATTCAAGTCGTCTGCCGCAGAGTTGTTGAAAGGATTAACAGGTGTCATCTACATGGGAATCCATCCACTGTTTTCTGTATTGAAGAAAGGATAGCCCGGTCTTATGATAACTCTGCATGAGCATTAATTTTAATTATCCCCCGCTTTTTCGAAGAAAAAAAGGGGGGTTATTAATTTCGGTTTGTCCGTCTGTCTGTCTGTCTGTCACACTTCGTTTCCGTGCAATAACTGCCACAAATGTGAACCGTTTTTTTTTCAAACTTGGTAACAAGGTTAAATGCCTTAAGGGCTAGGCCAAGTTCGCGCGTCACTTTCGGCGGACTTCATTCGGTGGAGTTATGGCCCCTTAATTAACAAAAAATGTCGTTTGTTGCTGTTTCCGTGCAATAACTGCCACAAATGTGAACCTTTTTTTTTTCAAACTTGGCAACAACGTTAAATGCCTTAAGGGCTAGGCGAAGTTCGATCGTCACTTTCGGCGGACTTTATTCGGTGGAGTTATGGCCCCTTAATTAACAAAAAATGTCGTTTGTTGCTGTTTCCTTGCAATAACTGCCACAAATGTAAACCGTATTTTGTCAAACTTGGTAACAACGTTAAATGCCTTAAGGGCTAGGCCAAGTTCGATCTTCACTTTCGGCGGACTTTATTCGGTGGAGTTATGGCCCCTTTTTTAACAAAAAATATCGTTTGTTGCTGTTTCCTTGCAATAACTGCCACAAATGTGAACCGTTTTTTTTTTAAACTTGGTAACAACGTTAAATGCCTTAAGGGCTAGGCCAAGTTCGATCGTCACTTTTTGTGGAGTTATGGCCCCTTATTTAACAAAAAATGTTGTTTGTTGCTGTTTCCGTGCAATAACTGCCACAAATGTGAATCGTTTTATTTTTCAAACTTGGTAACAAGGTTAAATGCCTTAAGGGCTAGGCCAAGTTCGATCGTCACTTTCGGTGGAGTTATGGCCCCTTATTTAACAAAAAATGTTGTTTGTTGCTGTTTCCGTGCAATAACTGCCACAAATGTGAACCGTTAATACATGTTCAATAAAAAGTCTACTGACATGTTTAAACCTAACCTCAACATTTTTCTACAATATTTCCTGCAAGCGGGGGATAAAAATTTCATGAATTTGCTTGTTCTCCTTATTGTGCAATGCTATCTACTTATGTCAAAAGTTTTCCTTTCCTCTGTCAAGATTTAGTCAACTTTGCAAGTATATATGTTTAATGTCGATATCAAGTAATGGTGCAGTCATGGTGGAGTGTCCTTGGTAAAAGCACATTTCCTAGCCCAGGGATCAAGAATAAGTGAACTGTTGCCATGATATCACTAAAATAATGTTGAAAACAGCGTACAACTGCAATAAAACAAACAAATCAGGTAATGGTTTGATCAAATTAATTTTGGTAATAAATCATGATGCTACAGAGGAATCCGGATAATTCGAAGGCCAAAGGGACCCAACAATGTCATTAAATGTTCAGCTGCAAAGGCACCATAAGTTATCTTTGCCAGGGAAGGTGTAATTACCAATGGTTGGTTCTCTGGGGTTGTTTACTGTCGCACTCGACTTGAGTCGGCTATATAGCAATTAGGCAAGTGCACAATAGCATATTCAGGAAAGATATGTCAGTAATAAAGGGAGATTATTAAATAGGAAATTTGTAAAGGCATACAGTGGGAGTTGTTTCCCTTGTTTCTATTTTGTTTTTTCTTTTTTGTCCCTTTGAACATTCTTGTTACATTTGTTCTTTAACCCTTTCCCTCATACGACAATTCTGCAGCAGACGACTTTGAACATCTTTTCAAAAAATAGAAAATCTCTATATTTGAATATAATTGCTCAATTTCTTCTTTTGTCACAATGTTTTCAAAAGTTGTCTGCTCCTGAGTCATCAGAAAGCGTCTACATGTGGGAACGGATACAGTGAAGGTAATACCAGGGACCAGTGAAGGTAAGACCGTACGTGGTTCCTAGAATTATTTAATATGTAGAATTCAAAATTACAGATGGTTTTTTCGCTTATAGTTAACGGGTGTGAGATTTTTTTTTTTTTTTTTTTTTTCAATAACCCATGAAGCTTTCTGAAATGAAACTGGAAAAATCCATGGGGGCCGCCATTTTGGATATGTATAAAAAGCAGACGTAAAACACAGATTGAAAATTATTGTCGGCTTTTTTTTTTTTTTTTTTAAATCGGTATTTTGGGTATGTATAAAATGAGCAGAAAAACACGGATGGAAAATTATTGTCGTCTTTTTAATCATTTTTTTTTAAATCGATATTTAAGATCATTAAAGTGTTGTGTTATGTGGGAATTAACATTTGTACGAAAAGTTAAAAATAAATGGAAATCTGTAAGAAATATGTTTTCCCGTTCGTCAAAAAAATGACAGCATTAGCATTCTACGTGCGAAACTAAATTTTGACTGTATCGTAGCCAAAGAAGGGCGTGACGTCATTTCCGTTACACTTCATCTTGGCATAACGTCAATGGAGCGACGTCGTTTCCCGCAAAAAAATGGTATCAACATGTAAGACCCCAAATTCCTATACATGAGCTATTGACTCACTCATTCAAAGTATAATTATTTATCAAACATTGTGGCAAAATCGTCTGTTGCATAGGCCCCAGAAATCGTCTCTAATAGGGAAAGGGTTTAGCAGAAATGTGACCCCTTACATAATTTGTTCCAGTCATATCGACTGGTTGAAAAAGGCAGTCGCCAGGTGGCATCAGAAAAGGGCTGATCTATTTGCTTCTTTGCCATAATGCAGGTGATCGATTAAGGATCATCTTGGCCCTCATGTTTAAACCTCGTTCATTATAAATGTATTCCTTGATTTTCTGAAAGTCTTTACTTTATTATTTTCTGTTCAAATAATAGACAACAGCAATACGAATTCCAAATATGTTTTGATAATGCAAGAAACATGATATTAACATTATTATTGTCTAGTCAATTACTTATAAATCCTTTTTTATGGCCAAAGTATGCTCTTTAATTTTTGTTTATAATTATCTTGCGTTTTTTTCGTAAATAGGTAGCACCTATAGATATATTATAGACTAAGATACATTGACCATTGTTGAACTTTAATACTTTAATACTCTCCCACATATAAACGCTTTTTGACGACTCTGCTGCAGACGACTTTTGAAAACACAGTGCCAAAAAGTAGAAATTGCTCAAAACGAGCAATTTCTCCTTTCAACTCTTTTAATAATAAAACCCTTATTTAAGAAGATTTTTCATGTGTTTGTCAATATATTTTCGATTTGTTGTATGTGGGAAAGAGTTTATACATTGTTCCGACAACCAACAATGTTGTGTCACCAATTTACCCATTACAGTATTTGTTAAGTCCTTTGTTTTGTAAACAGTGGTGTTACAGTAAAAGTGGATGTGTAATTTTTTGGTACAAAATGTAAAACATTCAAAAAGTTCTGAATTTCTCCTTTTTCCCCACAATGTTGTGATAGTCCTCCGCTGTGGAGATCCGTCAAATGTCATCTGTTATCAGAAGCTTGAGATATGATAATGTCAACCATAAAGATCACCTGTTAATATGTTATTTGAAATTCATGCCCAGCTGTAGATTTCTGGGAACTCTTAATTGACAGAAAATACACAGAAAATACAGGGAAACCATGAAAAACACATGAAAAAAACAAGAAATTTAATGTTAAGGTGCGGACACGCTTGAAATGGTCTGAATACTCTGGGAGTGTCAACGAAACCATTCCGGGATGTCCACAGAATTGTTCAGGGTTGTCAACGGAACCATTCCGGGGTGTCCATAGAATTGTTCAGGGTTGTCAACAGAACCATTCCGGGGTGTCCACGGAATTGTTCAGGGTTGTCAACGGAACCATTCCGGGGTGTCCACAGAATTGTTCAGGGTTGTCAACGGAACCATTCCGGGGTGTCCACGGAATTGTTCAGGGTTGTCAACGGAACCATTCCGGGGTGTCCACATAATTGTTCAGGGTTGTCAACGAAACCATTCCGGGGTGTCCACAAAGTTGTTCAGGGTTGTCAACGGAACCATTCCGGGGTGTACACAGAATTGTTCAGGGTTGTCATCGGAACCATTCCGGGGTGTCCACAGAATTGTTCAGGGTTGTCAACGGAACCATTCCAGGGTGTCCACAGAATTGTTCAGGGTTGTCAACTGAACCATTCCGGGGTGTCCACAGAATTGTTCAGGGTTGTCAACGAAACCATTCCGCAGTGTCCACTTAAATGTACTGGGATTTCCATGGAAAGTATCAGATCAGCCCAAAGTATCCCTTGAAAGTTGTCTGAATACTCCATTGATTTTCTGTGGATTTTTGCATTTTCTGTAAATAGTCTACAGCTGGGTGTGATGATATCAGCCTGATATGATACTTGAATTTTATGTTATTGGCTTTGGAAATATCTTAATATAATGTGACATTAATGGCAAATAAGCAATAACCCATTTTTTGGAGAATTTTCTTTTTCCACCATCTGCTGCAAAGGGGACCAAAACATGTGTATAGAGCAAAGATAATCCTCCATTTTAATCCCTTCTCACTTACAGTTACATTTTGACATAATATTAAAAAAAAACATTGTAGATCTAGCCAACATGGACAATATTTTCAATTCAATATTTACTCTCATTTATGGTGAATTTCCAAAATATTGCCAATATGTTTTCAAAGTCATCTGCTGCAGATTAGTTGTAAGTGTGAAAGTGCTAAAGTTAACCTTTTCCTTGAACTATTATATACAGTCAAACCTGCGCTATAGACCAACTTTGTTTTGTAATTGCCTGTCTGTAGGAACCACACGTTTAATTTCAGAATTACTCATTTTCTACATAAATGACCCTGTAATAAAAGACCACCTGTAAACAGAGACTAGATTGTTCTCTTTCCATAGGTGGTCTGTAACCCTTTCCCTCTTATAGACACTTTCTGATGGCTTTTTGAAAACATAATGACAAAAGAAGAAATTGCTCTAAATGAGCAATTTCTCCTTTTGCCACAATGTTTTCCACTTTTAGTCATAGGTTATCCATTAAATTACAGAGATTTTCTAATTTTCATAGGTTATCCATTCAATTACAGACATTTTCCAATTTTTGTCAAAATATGTTCAAAGTCGTCTGCTGTAGAATTGTTGTATGAGGGAAAGGGTTAAACACAGGTTAGACTGTATTTTCTTCCAAAATGAAAAAAAAAGATGGACAATCTATGCAAAACAGCCCTTGCTGAACTGACATTGATGAATTATTTTTTAGCTCACCTGAGCTTTGCTCAAGGTGAGTTATTGTGATCGCCTTTTGTCCGTCGTCCGTCGTATCAGAAAATGTTTATATGAGGGCAAGGGTTAAAATATCAGAAGTATTGGTATTATTACTATATAGGAGTCACGCTTGTCGGTCAGTTTGTCGGTTGGTTGGTTGGTCGGTCGGTCGGTCCGTTGGTCTGGACATTTCTTGTGAACACTATTTCTCAGCAACCCTTGGTCAGAATTCAATATAACTTCACAAGAATGATTGATACCAAGCCTAGTTGTGCATATGGAAGGCATGTTGCACTGGAATTATCTTTAAATGAGTTATGGCCCCTTGAATTTGCCATACATAGTTGGTCTGTAGCCATTTCTTGTGAACACTATTTCTCAGCAACCCTTGGTCAGATTTCAATATAACTTCACAAAATGATTGATACCAAGCCTAATTGTGCATATTGTCGGCGTGTTGCTCTGGAATTTCTCATACATATGTATATTGTCAGGCACCAGCTGGGGGTATTCATCACCTTCAGTGATATTTCTAGTTTATAAAAATCACAGAAATGTAAAAAACTGGTAATGTTTTAAAGGTAGGAATAACATTTCTTAGCAAAATAAAATATTTATTTACTGTCATTGTTTCCATTTATATACATTTTTTATGACCAAGTCTATAAATATAATTTGATAATTATCAAATTACAATTATCTTCTACATGTCTGTTTTAGGTTTAACGCAGCTACCAACAGCTAAGGTCATATCGCAGCAGACAGGAACGATGATAATGGTCCCACACCTTATACTTACATTGGGAGAAAAATATATAAGCTATCAAACCAAAACATAAATCAACAACTATTTATTGTATGATATTTGAAAACATTGTGGCAAAAGGAGAAATTGCTCATTTTGAGCAATTTCTTCTTTTGTCACTATGTTTTCAAAGAGGCCGTCTGCTGCAGAGGCGTCAGAAAGCGTCTATATGAGGGAAAGTGTTAAAAGAATATAAACGGCCACAGACACAGGGGACATATAAGCTGTGGGCGCCTTCGACTCAACGTCAATGTGATGATGGTACGATGCAACTTTCAGATTTTGTCCGTATCTTTCTAACAGGTCCAGAACAAAACCATTTGTCCAGCCGAATCCTTCCTGTAAACAAACAATCCGTAATCTTTAAATTCGTGCAGTACATCAACAAAACAATAGAACAAAAAGTTAATAAATAACACACGGTCCTCATGGGCCAATAAGTCACTTTAACCCTCTCTTACACATACTATAGACGCTTTCTGACGCCTACACAGCCGACAACTTTAAAATCACTGTGCTAACGTTTTATGAAATCTACACAAATTAAGACATCTCTTTGAACTTGAAAAGAACTTTCAGTCAATGTGGAGGTAGTACTCAAAAGACAAAGTTGCGTTATTTAATTCTGATAATGTAATGGTTCTTCAAGATTAACGTTTGCTGCATGTTAACTTCCGGCGACATTGATGCCTAGCATCAACTTTCTCTTGCATCTATTTTAAAACTTTTCAGACGTATCTCTTTTTTTTTTTTTGCAATTGCATTACATAGACAGTGAGGAGGAATTTGAAGATCATTCCAAACAACGCTTTGTGTAGCAGACGACATGTGCAGCAGACGACTTGAACTCTATAAGTTTCCTTTGTGATCTGGCTTCAAATCAAACTTTACTAAGAGGTTATGCCTATAAAGTATTAACATGTTTTCAACTGTTTTCAGTAAACATACCTACAATTATAGAGTTTTTCCATATTTTTGAGTAGACATTTTCAAAGTCGTTTGCTGCAAATTTGCTGTATGTGGGAAAGGCTTAAGAAACGGGATGTAGTTTGTCACAATACACCCAACTAAATCCCTATTACTCTAGAGTTACTTTGTGATCTTGCTTGAAATCAAACATAGCCGAGCATTTTCCACAATCTTTCTCGAAGTTATTATTCCAATATTCCAGATATGTTAACCCATTACTTCACATGAATTTTCAAAGGTCGTCTGCTTTACAATCATCAGACGAACAAGTTGAACAATCTGGAAAACTGGAAGTAACTTTTATGACAAAGAGTTGAAAATATTGCAATAAAAGGTGAAATTGCTCGTTTTGAGCAATTTCACATTTTATTGTAATGTTTTCAAAAGTCCGTCTGCAACAGCAGGTGTATAATGTAGTCAGTGTTAAGTAATGGGTTAAACCAGGACGTAATTGTTATGTAACCACTGAATAACATCTTATTTTCAAATGGTAAACTGTCCTACCTGTACATTATATTCCCCACCAGCACCTCTTGATCCAAGCGCATTTACAACATACTGAAATGAAAACACATTTATTACTTCCCTACAACAGACTGAAATGAAAACGAAATATAGTCATATAACATTTGACCTCTAATTGTGACTTTGACCTTCAACGAAACTAGTTTTAACACAAGCTCTGCATATCGTCTCAGTAGGGTTAACATTGTGAGTTAATATGAAATTGACATAACATGATATGACCTTTGACCTTTAATTATGACCTTGACCGTGAACCAGGTTTATTGTAACATGCACTCTCCACATTGTTTAAATAGGATGAACATTTATAGTGAGATATTTCAAAATCATTCATGAATGGGTTTATCATAGTCAATGAATGGCACAGAGCATGCAATCGGGTAGATAACTGCCACACACTACTACTGTCAGGATAATTTTTATAAGACGAAGGATACCTTTTCGAACATAGCACCATTCTGTTGGAATCCAATAAGGTTGCTTGAGATCCAATTTGAAGCCAGCTTGAGAGCTAACTTGCGGCTTTCCTCGAGCTCGCTTGATTCAAGGGAGGTAATTATTGCATCTTGCAGTGGAGGCCATGCATTGGGAAAGTCCCATTGTTGACCTGTACGGATCGTCGAAGTTGGTGCCCCAGTTTGGTAATGCAATATATCTGTTCTCTAGAATATATTGTAAAAGGTTTGGTATAAATGTACAATACAACTTTCTAATCAAAGCCCTAAACGTTTCATATCAATGGCGACCAGCGTCATTTGTATTAAATTGTTCAGAATGTGTATGAGGGAAAATTAGCCAGTTGTCATGGGTGAATGATATGTGTACTGGTCCCAAAAGATAACTCAAAATGCTCGATTTTATATCAGAGTTCCTTTCTAAGCACATGGTTTGTGATTTCAATTTGTGTCTTATCAATGGCAGAAATCCTATTGAAACCATTCAAAACTTGATTTATTAATCAAAATCGATCTACAACTACTACTATTATTTTAAATCGTATCGTTATTAATTCAAATAACCATTAAGAACATAAGAACTAAGCACGTGCATTCTGGCAACGTGTCTCGGGTACCTCACGGAGTTGAGCCATCCAGGCACTAACCGCGATGTACGTTGCTTAATTTTGTGAAAACCCCAACCACTCTACCAACGTCGCTATAGAAGCCGACTTCAATATCAAGATCATATTGAGAGGTAATGTTTGTGTAATTTCTCCTCTTCCCTTAATAAGCTGCAAAGATGTCAAACAGTATCAAGACATACGACAGAACATAAAGTTGTATACCTTTAGATATTTAAGAGTTTTTAAATCCAACAATGATTTATCAGACTCGTTGAAACAGCCAACAAACAACGGGAACACATTGGATGGATAAAAGTGTTTCCGGTGGCCCTGTTGACTAAGGGAGTAATCATACCAAGTTCCATCATCATCGTCCCAAAATGTTTCTTGTATGTGGGATTCCGTGTCATTGTGTCGTCTCTCAAAGTAGAGGGCACCCGTTGTATTACCTAAAAGAAAGATAGGGGTGGGTATTAATGAATTACGAAGATGAACATCTTATTTCTGTAAAGGCAATTTTAATATGTCCCAAGGTCGTCCCAAAATGTTTCTTGTATATGGTACTTCGTGTCGATATGGCATCTCTAAACATATAGTCGCGTAGAAAGTATGTTGTGTGGAGTACTGGTGTGAGAATACAAGGAAAAACAGTATGTGAACTGGCCGCCGTGATATGACTGAACAATTGTTGAAAATGGCGTCAATGACCAATCAATCAATCAATCAATCAATCAAATCAATATAGAGGGCACCAGGGTCTAATTACATAAGCCTTACGTAGTGCTAAGTAATACTGAAATACTTCAAAGCATATTTCATCGTTTTTGTTTCCCTGATATTTTGTAAAACATAATAGTGGAATGGATTTAAGTAAATTAATACGTTGACATAAATAGTTACCTCGCTTACTAACAATACTTGTTAAGAAATTAAATATTTTGGCATTTTTATAAGGGAAACAAAGTAATACTTAGCGCTAAGTAATGATGGTGGACTAGGAATGGCGTTCCCTCCTTGGCGCTCAGAATAGTCGAATAAGCATTACGACTGACTACAGTTGCTGGTGTCAGAATAAATAGGCCAGTAACAACTTACTCTGGAAACGCCGTGATATAGCTTAAAGATTGTTGGAAGCGACGTAAAACATCAGACAAACAAAGAAACAAATATTTCGTAAACTGACTTTGTTATAAATATATTCATCATGCCACAGTTCAATTTACACGGACTATGCAGATTAACAATTTAAACAAAATTATATATATTTCGTCCATCATAGGCTTTCTTCAGGCCATATTACAAAGCACATTCACAATGCTGCGTCCATCTTGAAAGTCTTAGTGCTTTGTAATATAACCTGAAGAAGCCCTTTGGCCAAACAATCGAATAAAAGTGTGTTTTATTGTAAAATAATATCACTATTGGTTAATACTGTCACTATTGGTTAATAATATCACTATTGGTTGGTCCACAGCAGGCAAATTGCTTCACCATTTTAACACCACATCATGGCATAAGGAATGGAACAAGTTGATCTATAAGTGCATGTATATATTGACCACGAAAACGTGGTGCATCATTCAGTACACCTAACTGGTTAATATATAGGTTCGACACGGTGCATTGGTGAGCTATGGATTGATTGATTGTTTGGTGTTTTATGCCGCTTTCAACAATGTTTCAGTTATAATATCACGGCGTTTCCTGGGTAGGTTACCGGGACTACTGGTCAATTTGTCCTGACACCAGCCAGTTAGTTGTAATGTTAACCCCGCAACCCTGAGCGCCAATGAGGGCAGACATTACTACCATGTGTAATGTCTTTGGTATGGCCCGGCCAGGGATCGAACCCGCTACCCCATGCACGTGAGGAGGACGCTCTACTATAACACCACACGACCGGGAGGTCACATTCAAAGAGTGTATGCGAACATAGATTGATTATCTCCCCTGATATCAACCGTACAGGCCAATCAAAACGCTTGCGATTTTCCGCGACTTCAGATGAGATGTGCACAATGATTTTGACAGAGCGCTAGCGTATCTCTATTCAAAGCGCTTTCTAGTGCATTCTATACACATCTACAAATGATTTTAACAGAGCGCTAGCGTATCTCTATTCAAAGCGCTTTCTGGTGCATTCTATACACATTTACCATGATTTTAACAGAGCGCAAGCGTATCTCTATTCAAAGCGCTCTCTAGTGCATTCTATACACATCTACAATGATTTTGACAGAGCGCTAGCGTATCTCTATTCAAAGCGCTTTCTAGTGCATTCTATACACATGTACAATGATTTTAGACTCAATGTCATATATTCAATGCATTCTGGTGATGGTATACACTCGTTTCTACGCAAACAAAGTTTCTTCTAGAGACTATTTGGATGTAGATCATCATGTAAGCGGATGTATTAAGCGTTATTTGAACTGTAAAGGCTCAATTGTATTTGTATTTGGGGTCACTTCTATGGAGACTCAGATGCCCCTTTGTATAAACAAATCTCATCAGAGTCTTTACTGCCCGATTGCATATAGAATAGACCCTGATGTAACTTCTGAAATACTATTTAAATTGGAGCCCCGCGATGGTACTACCATATCGAGCGCTTGGCGTGAAACGGTTGTGATTTTGACCCCTTTGTAAACAATGCAAATTTAGATGCCATTGCTCAGAACGAACAATGGCACCTAAATTTCCTTTGATTGCCAAGAAAAATGAGTTAACGCTTATAAAGACTTTATGGCGAGGTGATAAACCTTGGTAAAAAAATAGCAATTTTAGTTACAACCGTTTCACACCAAGCCCTCGATATCCGTGTTTGTGATCCCGTTAGGGAGATGCGACATGTTTACAGAATCGCCAGAAGGCTCAATAGTATACATTACCAAGTTGGTCATGAAAGTCAGCCAATATCTGTTCGTTCCAACATAAAATACTATTCAAATCAACTGGCAGAACGTCCGAGGTTCGAGTGTAGGATAGCCACTGGCTCTCGTTTGAGTTCTGGTTGTACTCCTGTGAAAACCACCGACTTGAAAAGTCCCAGCCGGATTCCGCAGCTGACGCCAGGTCCGAAAATATGTCCCCCTTGTTGCCTTCAATAAAAACACAGTGTCACCGCAAAATTTAAAAAGTGTCACCTCAATATTGAAACGCATGAGTCAGTGTCGCCTTGATTTTGAAACACATGTTGTCGGATTCGCCACAACATTGAAACATGTCATCGGTGTGTGTCGCCTTCAACTTGAAACAAATGAATACCCCACTTTGCTTAAAACAGACAAAAAGATTGCTTTGCTTCTAAAGACGCATGGACTTTCACAACGGAACCGTATTTACCTAGATTCAAATCACGTAGGTCGATGGCATATACAGGCGCCCACGATCAATTTAAATCGACCGGTGGTGTAGCGGATATATCCACCACCTCGAGAGCGGGAGGCCAGACTTCGATCCCCTTACTGGTCATACCAAAGGTTTATTTCAAAAAGATAGAAGTGGCTTCCCTTCTTTGCACTCTAGGTTGTTGTTTTACAACCGATGCGCTGGTGTCAGTATAAAATTACTAGCAGTACTGGTAATGTTACCCGGGAAACGGTGTGATTTTGCTGCAATACTGTTGAAAAGCAGCGAAAAAAAACCATACAAACAACTAATTACAATGTATAATCATATGACATATAATTGTTATAGTTATTAATTCAGTATTGATAGCTTCCAGTTGTAATCAACTGTTTCCAAGTATGTGTACTGTCGAGTCACTTGAATTTCAATTAAGCATAATAAATTATATAACAGTGAATTTGAGTAGTATAAGCATCGCTTTGTGTGTAAACAAACAAAGACAACGAAAACAGCTAAGCATAATACAATAATAACCCTTATTCTCATTATGTTCTTGAAATGATGATTTAGGCTAGTAAAACATCTCGTAGATCTATGTGTAATGTTTTATAAAAAATACCTGTCAAAAGCTTTTTCATAGTGTTTGTTTTCAGATCCTCTAAATACGATTCCGGTCTGAAAAAGTGTGAAATAAACAACCGTTTTAATTTACACAGACGACTTATTGAGAATTAATTTTTGGTGAAGAAAAAAAACATGGTAGAAAACAGGAGGATTCTTCCACTGAAGCAATTTCTCAGAGTGTAACAAGATTTTCACTTTTGCTTTAAAGAGAAAATTCTTAGTTTTAAGATTTAACAATATATGATGCGAAGTTATCTCTTTAATATCGTACCCAATTAACAATTTAGAAATTCAACTAAATCATGTTATTTAGAACAGATAACTTGGTCGGTAGTTGCTGACATAATTTTACCCGTTATATACCATTTTTAGACGTCTGCTTTAAACAAATCTATCTAATGAGAAAAAGTCATGACATCTGACACATAAGTGTTTTTTTAAAAACGATGTAGGTAATGTGTCTTAAATCTTTTTTTTTTCTGTTTTATAAAAGGTCGTCTTCTGCTGAAGGCGTCAAAAGTCATCTGTATCAGTAAAAGTGTTGACATTTTAATCTGATTATGAAAGAATACGGAAGTTGATGTATTTACTAAATTTACCATTGAAATATAAAAAAAAATCAACATAGTTATTTTTCTGTGATTAGGTAAAAAAAATGTATGCTTTCTGGAGTCTTACCTTGGACTCGGCGAATTGGGTGTGGAAGGTCACGGGTTTGTGCCTCCGCCGGATCATACGACATATTTTTAAAAGGGTAGTACTATCATTCCTTTCTTGACGCTCGGGGATCGTGGTGTTAGCGTTACAATGGTCTCGCTGGTTAATTGTACCAGTAGTATGGTAATTATCCCAAATAGCATGCAAACAATCACATCAAAAGGCTATTGCATCAGTATTGGAAAAAAGTACCTTGGACTCAATATCTAGTCAACCACTCGTGTTTTTTGGCGATTTACTAGCCTAGTTGACAGGGGGGATAAGCCCAATATAATATATGTCCATACAGTTACAATAACCGACATTCCCGTGTTTTCGACAGATGATAACTGCCTGTCATTTATCTTGTTACATATAAAGTAAGGTGTGTCTGCCTGAAGCGCTGTTTTTGTATTTACCTTGGTTGATCCACATCCGCCTTGTACCTATACAACTTATAATTCTGTCCGGGTACTGTTACGGACCGGTTATCGTTCCAGAACTCATATTCTTGGATAAGGTACTGTAAATTATTTTCCAGGAATTGAGTGTCGCCTGACCGTTGGATATACAATTGGACCATGGGAACCAGCAAGGGTGGTTGTGAACGCCTCGTGTAATATTGTCTTCCGCCATTAGGTACCAGACCAAACCTAGATATGGATGTTAATATTATTTTTAATAACAATATTTAATTTATCCATTTTAACATTATTTAATGTTTTAATTTATAAAGCAGACGAGTCCTAACAAATCACAAGAAACGTTCGTTTTTTTAAATCTAGAAAAGTTAACTCCTATGTTTAGACTATTATTTTGTTGCTAGAAGAGAAACTAAATTTCGCTCCTAGCAACGTCAATATAATAGATATGGGTGCACAGGTTAATCTGGGTCGCAGTCATTTAGAAATCAATTTTATCGTTCGTTTTGATTGGTTTTAACACGTTAGATAATGATAAATAAATTCCTTCATTTGCTTGTTAATGAAATGCATCACGGAACTACTTTTCTGTACTATAGGAACGTACCTTTGTATGAAGGAAACAAAGTTCTCCAGTATACCTTTAACAGTCTCGTACATCTCACAAACAAGTAGACCTTTAACGACCCAGTAAGTGTCCCTGGAAAGAACGAACGTATTTGACGACATAACACTGATGAATACCACCTAGTCCTTTCCCGCATGAATATGCAAAAGACGACATTAGAAAACATAGTGGCAAAAGGAAAACGTTTTCACAAAGAACAGTTTCTCCTTTTATCACAAAGTGTTTAAAACAATTCAAAAATGATTTCTTTAATAACGATTTTCCATATTTAAAAGTATTTTGTCGTATATTTGTTGTATGAAAAAAATTGTTTAATATAGTTTCTATTATCACGATATAAGAACTCGGTCGGGAAATCAAAAGCAATCAAACAAAGTCATATAAAAGAACATGTTGTCAACAACAATACTTATTTCATGAAGATCATGGTACGATCGCCGATCGGGTCATATCAAAACGTTCGCAATGGGTGTATGTATTCCCTGCTGGGCGCTCAGGGTTGAGGGGGAAAGCATTTCGTCTGACTGGCTTTTCGCAGAGTAAATTTACAAGCCGTAATTAAGACAGAAATCGCATATGAGAGGGACGTAGCTTTGCAATAATCAATGTGTAGGCCGTCTCGTGAGAAAAGCAACATTGTGTAAAGTATCGACCCGGATCAGCATAAGCAGCATGCCACAAAGGCCTACCCGGATGGACACCTTTCGCCTCCTGTGGATTTTCTGTTTCAGGAATAACTACTCAATACATCTATCCCACTAAGACGGAATGTGTCGGCCGGATCAGTCAACGCGGACAGCGCAGGCTGATCTGGTCGATACATTACGCAGATGTCTATCGCCGCAGCTGCATTTTGGGGGCATTTTGAGAACAAATGTGTAGGAACGTGCCTACAGTGCCTAAAGGGAGCCACGCCCCTGTATGATATGTATCATTAGCAATGTATCCTTAGCAATGTATCATTAGCAATGTATCATTAGCAATGTATCCTTAGCAATGTATCATTAGCAATGTATCCTTAGCAATGTATCCTTAGCAATGTATCCTTAGCACTGTATCCTTAGCAATGTATCATTAGCAATGTATCATAAGCAATGTATCCTTAGCAATTTATCCTTAGCAATGTATCATTAGCAATGTATCATTAGCAATGTATCATTAGCAATGTATCATTAGCAATGTATCATTAGCAATGTATCCTTAGCAATGTATCATTAGCAATGTATCCTTAGCAATGTACAATGTATCCTTAGCAATGTATCCTTAGCAATGTACAATGTATCCTTAGCAATGTATCCTTAGCAATGTATCCTTAGCAATGTATCCTTAGCAATGTATCCTTAGCAATGTATCCTTTTTGCGTAAAAATTCAAAATCGTCTGCTGTAGAAGAGTCGAAAATATACCATGTAAAAGAAATGGTAAATGCCATGTTTTTCATTTGTAAGTATGACTAGTGAAATGTTGAAAAACAATCAATGGTAAAACCTTTCGATGACCTAATTTGAAAAACACACAATAAGATGTTTTTCTCTCACATTGCATATAAAAGGAGATACATATTACACAATTAGCTAACCCTTTCTCTCACTCGACCAATATGTAGCAGGCGTCAATATCTTCTAAAAAATATGGAAAATTTATATTCATGAACAAGTTTAATTATTAAATTAAGTTGAAAACATTGTAGCAAATGGCGAAATTGTTCATCACGAGCAATTTCTTCTTTAGCCACAATGTTTCCAAAGGCCCTCTGCATCAGAGGTATCAGAAAGCGTCTGCATGTGGGAAAGGGTTAAGATATCCTGTTATAATGACTGAGACACGTCTCACGTATATCTACGGTATTCGGATGTTTTGAAATCAATGGCGGTTACTATTTTTGACGTCATAACCTTAGTTCAAGAGAAACGCTTATGATTTAATGTATACTACTAATAATAATATAATAATAATAATAATTATTATTTAATATCAAGATGTATTTTGATGTACAAAAACAAAGATCTTATCTGGCATAAGGCCATCAACTTACATGTAGGCCTTTATATCTCTATATTTAGTCATGCACACACACGTACGTACACCCATATGCATATATACATACACACATGTATACACATACATATCCATATATTTACATATACAATAATGTTCCAATAGAGCAGAAAACATTGGAAAGGGTTCTGAATTAATTCCGCAATATGGAGTAAGAATTACAATACAATATTGCAATATTTTTTATTTCGATGCTGAGTATGTACATAATACATAAATGACAGCTCAGAAATATATTATACAACGTGATCAGAGGGCAACAAAAGGCATAGTAATTAAAAAAATATGAGAGAGAAATTGAGAATAAGAGAAAAAGAGAAAAAGAATGAAAAATATAGAGAACAAAAAAAAGAAAGAAGGTACAGAATGGAGGATAGAAGCATGTTTTTTAGTTTAAATATGTTTGTTAAGCATGTTTAATTGAAAGCTCAATACGCTTGTTTTCGTCATGTTTCCATATTTAATTATTTTCCCTTTTCGAAACAAAATGAAAAGGAAATGGTTATGGAAACATTTATATTCCTACAATTAGAAGGTACAGAATGTTAGCGGTGTGTTACTAAACAGTACTCCGCCAAACGTGTAAATTGTGTATAACTGTACACGCCTGTCAGAATGAACCATTATATAGTGGTTCAATAGACATATTGTAAGACAAGACTGCCGGCATGGAATATTGCAAAGTTTTATTAGACTGAGAGCCCGACGCGGACTGATCTAGGTCTTCGCTGATCTCAATGTCCCGACGGTCGGTTTTCCTGTGGCGGTATCAAATTATAATAGGTATACCAATAATAAATCTCTCGAAATCTTCCGCCGGGCACTATGAACGGATTGTCCAGCGGGATTATGGAATACCTCTCCGGGTGAATTTTAACTTCGGTCTTGATCTGAAATAAGGATATAAATTAATTACATCAAATAATTAAAGCACTGAAAATACTGATGGGACAGTTGAGTTGGTGTCACATCACATCTGTTTGGCATGAAAACTACACCGCTTAGAACTATTTCGGCGGAACTGCCTGTGTTATAAGGAACGTAATAATAACGTAATAATAACGTAATAATAACTCCAGAAATCCGTTTAGTAAATGAAGTGTGTTAACTTTGTAACGGATGTCTGTCGACAACCGTCCCAATAATAATGAGAAATACATTATCTTAATATTGGTTTAAACATTTTGATTATTTTTTTTTTTTTTTTTTTTTTGCATGGTGGTTTACGCCGCATTCAAGCGACTTTTTCGTTATATCACGGCTTTTCCTGGTTACAATACCAGTACTACTGATACATTTATCCTGACACTGAGCGTAAAGGATTTAAAGGCATGACTACCATCTGTGAAGTCTTTGATACCACTATACCACTACACCACCGACGCGGTTAGTCGTATGTATCATGTGTATACGATATAAACAGAGACTTATATATATATATATATATATATATATGTGCATTATATTTAGGTCTCTGATATACACAATGACAGAACACACGAGGATAACTGTTCATCACGAACATTTGTAAGTTCAGTCACGGGTCCGTATTCACCAATTAAGCTAAATTCTTAATTCATAAAGTTTCCAGATGGCTTATTTGCAAAAACCATTATGGAAGATAAGTGGAATTTCGCCTTTATATGAGAAACGCTATTTGCAGGTCCTTACATGCAGGGATCGTGTAAGTTGTGTTGGTATAAGATATGTCTTTTGTTGAGTGACACAGGGATATACGTTAATACTCGTTTATTTAACATCGACTGTGAAACAACTTCTTAAACCTTTTCTACATTTAAAACATTGTGGTCAAATGAAAAGTTGCTCATTGTGCTCTCTTCCTCCCTTTGACACGACGTTTTCAAAAGTCGTCAACTGCATATTTCAAAATCGGTCTGCACGTGGGAACTGATTTAAGCTTATAGCTAATAGGTGGTTATATTATGAATTCCCTCGCCCGTTCTTCAGATTGATTGTGATCGTTTTATTGAGGGTTTACACCGTTATGACTGTATTTACGTGATATCACGGCGATAATATATGCACTGAACCATGCCTTCATAAGCGATAAACAAGTCCTAGACTGATGTACCTTATCCAATGCTACTCCATCATAATATTCAAATTGAAAGGATGCGGCGTACACGCGCGTGTATTTAAAACGGTTGATGATTTCAGAAAACTGTTTGTATTTTTAAAAACGAAAAGGCATGTGCTACTATTACTTCTACTTCTACTCATAAAAACTCGAAGGGAGATAACCTTTCGGCTATTACTTCTACTACTACTCATAAAACCTAGAATGGAGATTACCTTTCGACCCAAATGGGACCAGATCCGACACATGTCTTTCCCGAACTGACTCAATGTTCTGTCCTTTATCTTTGATAAAAACTCCGGACTGAAACAAAACGGTGTTGAATAAAGGTTAAATTGTTTCCTAAACTGTCTTAATGTTCTGTCCAGTATCGTTAATAAAAATCCGGACTGAAACAAAATATATTGAATAAAGGTTAAATAGTTTAGCAAGCGACTAAATCTTGTATGATATGTGTAACTCAAACGTTGATATAAAATTGAAACAAATACATTTTGTTTGGAAAGATATTGAAAATTTGGATATGCATTCAGATATACAATGTAAATGTAATAATCCACTATTTCCGGACTATCTTCTCAAATAAAATGGCTGATTTCCGGTCCGAATCCGTCCAAACTATAGATATGATTGATAGGGCTTCGTCCATGATGTAGACATTGAGTTGACGAGTGTGCCAATTCCGTGTAGTTTACAATTTCCAATGAATATGCTCCCTTTGATTGCCTACACGGATCTACAGCCACGCCATTTCACTTCAAACGACTCAAGCCGAGCCCCAGTAGCTCAGTCGGTAGCGACGCGGGCTGTCAATCCAGGGGTTGTGAGTTCGAATCCCGGCTCGGCCAACTTTCTTTCCGACGATTGACAAAAGTCAATGCGACATGCGTCATTCGTCTTCCATCAATGGGCTAAGTCTATGTGGAAAAGCAGCCAGTTGCTTGGGAAGATTGTTGTGTGGAGTACTGGTGTGAGAAAACCAGGAAATGCATGTGTAGGTGAACTGGCCGCCGTGATATAACTGAGAAATTGTTAAAAACGGCGTTAAACCCCAGTCAATCAATCAATCAATCAAACGACTCAAAGTCCATTTTTAGTCGGGTGCCACTGCGAAGCAATTTAACGAGAGCATTGCAATCGAAACGATTTTAACGGATGCAGACATTACAATCGCCAAAGAAAAGTGTACACAGTAAACAAAATCATCAATTCTTAATGAATACTCAAAAAAGGCAAATATCATGTATGAATAACTTCGTAATAACGCAGTAACTGTTGAAAACATACCTCTGGAAACACACATATTTATGGTTTTGATGCAGTAGATAATTTTGCATGTTAAACGAAATTCGGTTACTTCCGTGAGATGGCCGGAGACATCCGAGTTACATAGATGTAATCATGCTCAGTATTGGCGGCATGATCGAATGTCAAGCCTTGTTTTCGCTTTAACTCTTGGATAAATAAATATCCCGCCGCAAAATATCCAATATTTTGTTTTTTTACAAAGGAATATAAGTTATATTTATTGTTCATGATGTCTACATATCAAAATAACTCTAAGTTGTGGAGATTCCACGCTTGGTTCTGTATTGCGCATAACAATATTAAAGGGGAACAACTCCTGTTTTACTAACGTAAACTTTCAATGGATAGTTAACATAAATAGATGATCTAATGTTGGAGGACAGTTTCATGTACTGTAACATTTATGCAGGCACTCAAACACACAGGAATTTATGTTTTTAAACCCCAAACAAATTTAATATACATTTCTATTGATACAAAAAAATTATTTTGTATGCAGTAAGTGTGTAAACGAAACAAAGTTAACAGTATAGTGACCCTTATCATTTTTCGTATTTCTTCACACACTCTTATCCATGTTTTCTTTGTACTTTCAACATCTTTGAATTGATTAAATCAATTTCAGTACTCCTAGGTACTTTGATATTACCTCTCTTTGTAATCAGTTGGTGTCCATTGTTCCAACTCTCCACCTGGTCCCTCAAAATATCGGTCTAGGAATTGTTGCAAACTCGCTTTAGACGGGGAACCAGATTGATTTAAAGTTTGGAATGCTGCCAAGACGGTCTCTGTAATCAAAAGTGTAATACTTTGATTTTGTGTTTTATTTGTTTTTGTTTTGTGTTTTTACGCCCCTTTTAACAATTTGTTCAGTTATGTCACGGCGTTTACTGGGTAATTTACCAGTACTACTGCGGCATTTATATTGGCAAAATAATTAAGCCATGAATAAACACATGGACATTATTCTTCTTAAATGTATTCATTCCAGTGGTTGTCTATTATTCCGGATTTGAACCTCAGACCTCTGTATTGACAATCCAGTATGCACTGGACTACCGAGCCACTCATTGACCTACGTCAAAACTCAACTTATAAATGCTGAGCCCCGGTAGCTCTGGGATTGTGATTTCGAACGACAGTTTTCCGACGTTTGATAAAAGTCAATAAGACAAGCATTATTCGTCTGCAAGCAATGAGCAAACCGTCAATGAGAAACAGCAATCATTTCCTTAGAAAGACTGTTGCATAGAGTACTGGTGTGAGAAAGCTAGGAAACACATGGATATGTTAACAGGCCACTCTAATGTTCTATTGACGTAAACTACAGAGTTTAAATGTAATTACTTATAAATATGATAGGATTCAATTACACGTTCGTGTGTTACATTGATAGCGACGCCGGCTGTCAATCCAGGGTTTGTGAGTTCGAACACCCGCTCGACCAACATTCTTTCCATCGTTTGACAAACGTCATTGTGGCAAGGGTCATTCGTCTTCCACCACATGGGTTAACAGTCTGTGTGGAAAAGCAGCCAGTTGCTTGGAAAGATTGTTGTGTGAATTACTGGTGTGAGAAAGCCAGGAAACACATGAGTAGGTGAACTGGCCGCCGTAATATGACATAAAAAGGGTTGTTACCTGGATCAGTTTTCAGGTTCATATCCACAAACGTTTTAGAGTCTTCGAACAGTTCTGAGGTCTGGATGGCGTGTAATAACTCACCATGACACCAGATGGCGCTGTAAGAGAGAGTAAAATTGTGTTTTTGTTCGCCTGTTAACCCATTACAAGATAATTCTTCAATTCGTCTACTTTGAAAGCGTCAGTGGGATAATATAAGTTATTGGTTGTGTTACTGACCCACTACGGAAATATAGGGGGCCTGTAGGATTAATAGGGGGCGAGGCGATAGCTTTTACTTTACTCACCCCCTATGGAATTTACTCACCTCCTATAGAAATATAGGGGGTCTGCACGTGACACGCTTTAACCAATGAAATTGCTAGAATTTCGTGGGAGGCGAAATAAAACATATCGACGGAAATTCGGAGCTTAGCGGCCACAAAACCATCATTTTTTTTTTTTAAAAATAACGATAAACCCTTAAACACGGGCAGACGTAGTTTGGCTTCTCTGAGGAAGACGACTTTTTAAAAGATTGTGACAATTCCTTCTGTTGCCGCAACGTCGTCAACTTTATGCATTGAGTACAATTTCATATAAATATATATTCTAACGTTTTCAAAGACGTCTGCTGCATATTTGTTGCATGTGAGAAATTGTTAAAACAAATTATTTTCAAACCTCTCGTCACCGTAAAAAGCCGATTAGGGGCCACAATTGTTTACATTATACTTCACTTCGTAGCAAAAAACTGATGGCGTATAGCGGGTTTGTGATTTATCTTTAATAACCCTTCCCAATTACAAAAAAAAAAATGCATTAGACAGTCAAAAGGAGAAATTGCTCATTACGCCCCGTTTATAATTTTGCCACACTGTTTTTCAAAAGTCGTCTGCTGCAGATGCTTTAAAACGCAGCTGCAAGTTGGAAATGGTTGAAAGGAAAATAAACGGGTATTACTTGACAGGATTGATATGGTCCTGACCTTCACGGACATATTCATATTAACCTTTTCCCACATATAGACGCTTTCTGAGCCCATGCAGCAGACGACTTTTGAAAACATTGTGACAAAAAGAGAAATTGCTCAAAACGAGCAATTTCTCCTTTTGCCACAATGTTTTCAACTTTTTTCAGTAATTGTACCTTCATTTGTAGAAATTTCCCGTAATGTTGCCAATATGTTTTAAAAGTCGTCTGCGGCAGTAGTATTGTATGCGGGAAAGGGTTTATAGTATTTTATCAAATGTGCCATTTGTGTCATGGATGAATAACGCGAAGCTTACATCCGGTGAAAATAGATATACGTCTAGGTAATTTATGTATTTGCACAAAGGTCAGGATCAGGTCAATGTTGTCATGTAATATCCAAAACTATATGGGGGAGCAATAATATAGTATAAACGTGGCTGATGGTATTAAAGGAGAAATGATAAACGATTTCAGGAACCTTAATCATTGGTAACAAGAGAAAGTTGATGCAACGCATCAATGTCGCCGGATATCCATAGTGCAGTTATGCATAACACTAACATTATAGTAGTTGAATAAACAGTTATCAACTGAGGGGCATATTGGAACATCAGGGGTGGGGTAAGTGAAAATGTATCATAACTTGTATTGTTTTGTCAACGAAGTGAATGATAATTGAAGCCTTTCATTGTTTATGATCAATCTCCATTCCAAAGTAGGTTGACCATACACACAACCAACTAATTATTGATCATAAACTGAAATGGAAATGAGTAATCTTGCCAATCATTAGTCTTAGTATGTATACAGTGCTTTCCTTAAGGAATAATTATAAGATTTGTGAATTCCACATACACTTTTCAAGATGTTTGTCAGAATATTTGAATTTTATTATTTTTCAATAAAACCACAAAACAGACAATTTAGAATTTGCATGCAATAACACGTCATTTTACCCTTCCTCTTTAAAGTCAAAAGTGGACACCTTTGAAACAATCTACTTTTAAAACAATGAGATAAGGGTTAAATCGCTGAAGACATGAGCTTTCTCTTTTTCTCAAAATGATATTAGCTTGGCATCCTAATTATATCATACTTTAACAAATGTTGAAATGTAGTCCAATATTTATAAATTAGACCATCTTCGAAATATAATATCAACTAAACATTTAAATCTCATTGAAATTGTAGTAAAATTTAAACTTAATTTCTAACTTAAACTTAGCCCTACAACATGTTAATTTATTTTAATTCTTTCCTTCTTTTTTTATAATGAAAAAAACAAACTACTCATGTTTTAAAATTATAGTATGATGAGCGCCCTTGTGTCAATGATGCATAACAATATGCAGATCGGAAGCAATATGCCTTTAGGGAATTAAATGACACATTTAAAATTGTGAAGGACGAAATAATTTTGTACGAAAGACCCGATTCTTTCTTATTCGCAGAGGTGTCGTTCTTGAAACTCTCTTTATAGGCAGAGAGTGTTCGTTCAAAGTCATTTTTCCATTAAAACCAGTTTTATCTCGGTTTGTTCTTTTCTTCATTTGTTTCGAACCAAATAAACATTTTAAATCACCTATAATTTACTATTTGTAAGTGAGTGTAAAGAGCGGCTCTCTGCAAAGGAGATTGATCTACGCAGTTGGTATTCGCGAGTCAGGCAGGTGCGCGTATGTAAACAAATTAGACTGCGACGTAAAGGTTTGTAGTTATCGACTTTTGATTACATGTAGTATATAGTGTAAAATAAACCTTACCAGTCTAGCTAATAGGGACTGTTTTGTCTTCGTAAATAAAACAAAAAAACATAAATGCGAGTCAAAATAAAGAAACTGAAAATACCTAAAACATCGGAATATTTATTTCATTTTAGATGTGTCATTACTTAGTGTTTTCAAACAAACACAATTGTAATATATTCAAGACATCTAAATGTGTTTCTTTCTAATAATAATCCCCCCTCCCATGTGATTTCAGAAAACCTATTAAAAATAGAAGTCGCGGGCTTCTGCCCGCCCGGCGACTAATAAAAGGATTAATTGTTCACCAAACAAACATACAAAATGTTTATATTGGATTTGTTTTCAGACTTAATGCAATAATAAATATAACCAAAACAAATATCTTTCCGTTAAAAAGGTGTCAATGGTACAAACTTCAGAGCCCAAATACATGTTTCACGTGAAATCTGACCAGGTCAGGGTCTTCAAATTTTGCATCTAAACCCGGTCGAAGTTAAACTATTGATCCTAATGGAAATCAAAACAGAATGGATCTTGATCAAAATTCTCCAAATCATCTTTTTTACAAGTGTCGAACTACACTAATTTGATTTATTTATTAATGTGGTTTTTACGCTTTTTCAACATTATTTCAGTTTGATCACGACAGTATCGCTTTTTTATGATCCCTGGGTACACAAACCAGTATCGGGCTAGCCACTGCGACTAGGGATCGAACACTGGACACCCTGTTCCAAATCCCCGAGGCTCACGACTCGACCTCAGACGACGGATTCCCCTTCAGCGTATAAAACTGAGATCTATTTTGTCGTAGCGTGGTTAATGTGTGTGTCTCTAGATCGAGATTTGTTATCTCTTTCCAACACACGGACGCATCCTTAAAAGAGAACCTTTGAAAACATTGTGGCAAAATGGGGGGGGGGGGGGGGGGGGGGAAATGCTTATAATGAGCAATTTCCCCTTTTATCACGATGTTTTCCACTTTAGTCAATAATGTTTATCTCATTTATAGAGAATGTCCACATGTTTGACTAAATGTTTTAAGTTGTATGCTGCACATTTGTTGTATATTGGAAAGGGTTAACAGAATACATATACAAAATGTGTCTGCACCCATTCACTGCTATGTCATCAGGGACGTAGATATAGCATCTACATTTGTTCGTTACTGGTGACATTTACTAGGTCGTCTACAAGGCACATGCATTGCCCTTGTACCAATGACATACATAATCCTAACCCTTTCCCACTTGCAGACGCATTTTGAAGCATCTTTAGATTTCTGAAAACATTAAGGCAAGAGAAGAAATTGCTCATCATGAGCATTTTCTCCTTTTGCCTCTGCGCTTTAAACTTATTTCAGTAATTGCAAATTCATTTTTAGAGATATTGCATATGTCTATATAAATAGTTTTTAAAGTCATTCGTGGGAAATGGTTAAATAGTTCTGTAAAGACATTAGTACAGAGGGACTCTCAATAACGGGAACATGTGAATATACAGTTAAACTCGAACCATTTCCTTTTTTCAAACCACCGTTACAGCAGTTCTGGTTGTTCATACGAGCAATAGGAACTGCTGCTGAGCTACTTTCTTGATTTGAGGTTGCACTGGCATGCTATTAGTAAAAAACAGTTTGAGTGTTAATGAATAAAGAAGCTGACAGACAATACATAATATAATTTAGCATAAATCCAGCCATCACTCGAACATATCGATAACTCGAAGTATGTTTATGGGTTCCTTTCTACTTCGAGTAATCACATGGCCATTAAATATTGCCTTGCACCAAGCTAAACATTTGGTTACACGTGAAAACTTGAATATATATATTCCGAGTTGTCCGCCTTGTAAACTTTACACGTGAAAACTTGAATATATATATTCTGAGTTGTCCGCCTTGTAAACTTTACACGTGAAAACTTGAATATATATATATATATTCTGAGTTGTCCTCCTTGTAAACTTTACACGTGAAAACTTGAATATATATATTCTGAGTTGTCCGCCTTGTAAACTTTACACGTGAAAACTTGAATATATATATTCTGAGTTGTCCGCCTTGTAAACTTTACACGTGAAAACTTGAATATATATATTCTGAGTTGTCCGCCTTGTAAACTTTACATCTGGAAGACTTGAAAGTATCATGACCATCATCATCATGAGCAGCATTGATATGTTTTATTCACCGCTTGTTTTGTGTGCTGTTTAGCCATTTCATATACAATTTTTTCATTTAAAGACAATAGTGAGTTATGTAATAATCGTGTGAAAAGGTAAAATTGTTCATTTTTAGCAGTTCTGTTTCTACCCTACTATCACTCTCTAACACTTTCCACTCTGCGAAGGAGAATGAAAGTGAGTGTAAGGAACGACAACTCTGCGACGGAGAATGCCTTACTATACCTTATTTTACAGAGGTATTATACTTCCTCGCGTATCTTGGAACTTATTGATTGGATTTTAACAGCCGTGTTCAACAGTATTCCTGTTAAACCTCCCCCACATACAACAAATCTGCAGCAGACGACTTTGAAGACATTTAGTCAAACATATAAACATATGGAAACTCTCTATAAATGAAAGAGCAATTGTTGAATAAAGTTGAAAACATTGTGACCAAAGGAGAAATTGCTCATTTTGAGCAATTTCTCCTTTCGTCACAATGTTTTCAAAAGCCTCCTGCTGCAGAGACTCCAACAAGCGTCTATATGTGGGAAAATGTTAACTAAATCGCAAACTTCTTCCTGGCTTGTGCGAACCTGTATTTCATCTATACCTTCGCACATAAACCGTTTATCCCTGTGGTTGAGGACATACATATATATACTCATGTCAATTTTGGCCGGACCGACACTCTAAATTATGACCGCATTTGTACAGACCTCTTCGTGACCTTCTGGGTTAAAGTGACTCGATAATTTGTCTGGGATAGGGTTAAGTAATGTTTTGTACGTATACAATCTCATTAAAACCAGACCTAAACATCGCTAGCTCGTATATATATATCTGATGACTGCTCCATACAGGTCGTCTCAGATTGACCTTTCTGTTAGCCAATCAAATTGTCGCTTACCAAATCTAAAACAGGTAAGATAACCTATATAAACGATATAGAGAACCGGAGATTGTCGAGAGTTCCGATTGTATAGCACGGATTGTTGTTGTATCATGCGATTGCATTGGACATACAAATCGAGCACGTGGTCATAAGTATTTAAGCGTAGAAGGTCAATTCGAGACGACCCTTTATGCGGGGTAGTCAGATCCAATAGAAAAACTTGTTTTAATGAGATTGGTACATATAGTAACCCCATCCCTAATGTAGACACATTTTGACGCATCGACAGCAAACGACTTTTGAGAAAAAAAATATTGTGCCACGGTTTCATCAGTAATTAAAAGTTCATCTGTCCTTTAGAGAGATTTTCCATCCAGGGGCTGTGAGTTCGAATCCCGGCTCGGCCAACTTTCTTACCGACGTTTGACAAAAGTCATTGCGACATGCGTCATTCGTCTTCCACCAATGGGCTAAGTCTATGTGGAAAAGCAGCCAGTTGCATGGGAAGATTGTTGTGTGGAGTACTGGTGTGCGAAAACCAGGAAACATATGATTAGGTGAACTGGCCGCCGTGATATGACTAAGAAATTGTTAAAAACGGCGTTAAACCCCAATCAATCAAACCCCGGATGTGTTCAAATTCGTCTGCTGTAGATTAGTTGTATTTGGGAAAGGGTGAATGGAATCGTCGCGTATTTTGGTTTAGAAAGTGATAATTGAAATATTTAGTTTTGCTGTTTGAAAAGCGTGGCTCTAAAACCGTGACACAGTCTCTTTTATGATAAAGGTTTGGTTAAAACAATAATAACTCCAAATGAGCAATTTCTACTTTTCCTACAATATTATCATCTTTTCCAGATGTTCTTTATTTCTCACTGATTGTTCAAGTTGACGATCTTATACAATACGCTACCGGGTAAGTGTTAAGGAGGTCATTGTGTCCCTGACCAATTTCTTGTCTTAAAAATAGTTGTGTTGCTCGGAGGAGAATGGGTGAACTGAATAACTTTGTCCATGAGACGACATTTTTAGCATCTTTAGCAGACAGCTGCTAAAAACAGTGTAGCAAAATATCAAATTGCTCAAGATTAGCAATCATATTCTTCATTCCGGCTTCCACTGTGCAAGGATGTACCTCTAAGTGGTATTTGTAACTATATCCAGTTCCCGTTATACATGATACAATTGTTGTCTTCGATATGCTATTGATCTTATTATCTAGCAGTTTGTGTGTTCATCTGACGTAAATATTTAAATAACGATCTAGTAAATTGATATTCAATTATACAATATAATACAAATAGTTTATTCAGTAATGTAAGGCATACAGCCCGTTATACATAATTTACATTCACATAATAAAGTCATATGAGTGACATCATAAACTTTTTGAAGATATTCAAATATAGTATATGGCACATTTTTTATGATTTAATTTGAGACCTGTTCATCTACAGGTAATGTTCTAGTTGTAGATGCCTCAATTAGATATGTTATCAGTGATTTTACATAAGCTGGTCTACATTCACTCATTATGTCATAAAAACAACCTTGTAGTTGGGTATGAATTTGTCCAGACTTTTAGGAAATAAAGAAGACGAAGACCATTATAAACTGGACATACTAACACAAAGTGAAATTCATCCTCAATAACATAGCAGTTTCTATCAAGATGTATACTATTGTGACGTTTTTCATTGAATAAAAACAGTAACCGGTTGTTATTTGAAGAGTTTAACAACAATATAATGTCATGTAAATCTTCGTAATTTTCTCTCCGTTTATTTTGAAGATATTAACTGTAAAATAACGCTGAATCCCGCATATGCTATATATACATCACTATAACGGGTATGGTTGCACGACGGCTGCCACTGTGTGCCCAATGGAAATGTAACTAGGACACATTTGGCTTTGACTGCAACGTCACGCAAATCGAGTACAAAATCAAAAAACAACTAAGAGTAGTGTTTATGTATTAACTAGGGATGGCAACGAATACCAAAATTAGTATTCGAATATTCGATCACAAGATATTCGAATATTCGACCCATTTGCGCATGCTTACCAAACAAAGACTTTTTTAATTCTTTATTTGTCCAGTGTACTCGCATTTGACGTTTCCGTTACACCGATGAATTCGTATGAAAAAATACGTTGGTAAAGTGCGCAGATTTTAACTAATTGATCCCATTCTTAATGTATTGTTCGAAACATTTAGCTCTGATTACACTGTTTACAACTGAGGTTTAATCTTTCTCTTGCTGCATATAACTGAACTATTGTTGAAATGCTGTTGTAAATGACATATTGATGTTTGTTTCTTTTGCTCGGTAGTTACAGAAGGGTTATCTATGTATCTAGATGGATGTTTGTTTTGTAGATGATTGCGGAGGTTGGTTGTGGTAGGACAGCTCAGCCTCACACAGAGTACATGATGCTATTTTCTCAGATCGGCGGAAATACTTCCAAACTATATACGGCGTAACAGGCATTGTTGAAATCAAATATTACGTACTAATGTCAAGATATTTCAAAACTGATGTGGCTATGCAGATCGAATTTTCGAGTATTTATGAACAAAATGAATAGCAACAATTATCTGCAAATAAAAGGTTTTATTTGAACAGTTTGATACTTGCTACATATCTGCATGTTCGCAATTACCAATCAAGGCTTCTTTTATTATACAAAATGTGAAATACAACGCTACTTTGTTTATCAAAACAATTAACGAAACCGGATAATAACACCTCAAATATTGTCTGATTGATGCCTCATTCTAAAAAGCGATAACTACATAGAATCAACTGTGAAGTTACGATGTTTTGGAACGAAAACATCTGTATTATATCGACCACACTTATAGCATAAAGCAGGGATTATCAGTTTCACATGTTATACACTATATTGTACGGTGTTCCGTTAGGGCCATCGTGCTATCGCGCATACGCGATGCCACGATAGCACGATGACACGATGGTGATGACACGATAACACGATGACACGATGATGATGGTACGATGACACGATGGTGATGGCACGATGGCACGATGACGATGACGCGATGTAATATCGCGTCATCGTCATCGTGCCATCGTAGCATCGCTCCATCACCATCGTGTCATCGTGTCATCGCGTCATCGTCATCGTGCTATCGTGTCATCACCATCGTGTCATCGTACTATCACCATCGTGTCATCGTGTCATCGTGTCATCATCATCGTGTCATCGTGCTATCGTGGCATCGCTTGTGTTTGTTGACAGCGCGATAGCACGATGGCCCTAACGGAACACTAGTGTTCCGTTAGGGCCATCGTGCTATCGCGCATACGCGATGCCACGATAGCACGATGACACGATGGTGATGGTACGATGACACGATGGTGATGGCACGATGGCACGATGACGATGACGCGATGTAATATCGCGTCATCGTCATCGTGCCATCGTAGCATCGCTCCATCACCATCGTGTCATCGTGTCATCGCGTCATCGTCATCGTGCTATCGTGTCATCACCATCGTGTCATCGTACCATCACCATCGTGTCATCGTGTCATCACCATCGTGTCATCGTGCTATCGTGGCATCGCGTGTGCTTGTTGACAGCGCGATAGCACGATGGCCCTAACGGTACACCGTAATATTGACACTTTATAAACAACGCGTAAAATAGACCATCGATAACCCTTTACCTACAGTTTATGAAAAAAATAAACAAGCTGAAATTAAATTTTTATTTTTTAGTGTTGAAAATCCTGCTTTCATCGAATATTCGAACCGTGATATAGTATTCGAATATTCGACCGTATGATCGAATATTCGTTGCCATCCCTAGTATTAACCCTTTAATCCTTCCCTCATATAGACGTTTTCTGACGCCTCTGTAGCAGACGACTTTTGAAAACATGTCGACAAAATAAGAGATTGCTCAATACGAGCAATTTCTCCTTTTGTCCTCATGTTTTCAACTCAATTCAATTATTGAACTTTCATTCAAAAGGATTTTCCAATTTTCTTCGGGTATATTTTCAAAGTCGTTTGCTGCAGATTTGTTGTATGTGGGAAAGGGTTAACTCATGGGATGTTATCAGTTTCACGGGTGATATAAACATGACGTAATATATTACGGCACAACCTGGCTAGCTACTACATACAGAAACTGCCATAGACACAGCAACTGTTATTAAAATATAACGTACCTTACAAGAAATAACACAACTTGTCGTCGATCATATTATGTAACATACTGAAATATTCATTTACCATTAAACTCCCCAGTTACACGCGCGTAAATATCCCACCAAACGGGTTCCAGTATACAACAAATCCTGCACATTTGTTATTTGTGAAAAGGAGTAAATTTACTTGACTAAATTCAATATTGAAACCAAACTTACCTCTCACATGCCGCAAATTCGCCACCTGCTGTTATTCCAAAACACGTCCAAAAGAATATTATGGCACATATATATCCAACTTTCATCATTGACTATAAACGTTTTCAATTCGCGTAATATATTGTTATTTCACAATTGATATAGATTCAAATACACGTAGAGAGAAATATCGTAGTTTTGTGTATAACCTGTTATGCTCGTGACAGGAGTCCTAAATGAGAAAAGGTATTAAATAATAATAAGGGCTTGTGTCTTAGACAGAGACGTGTTCATTCTCCTTTTCAAAGTATGGTTTCAGTTCGCGCAGGCTAATCCGGGCCGACACATTTCGTCTCAGGGGGATAAGGTATAGAGAAATGATTCCTGTAACCGAAAATCCAAAGGAGTCGAAAAGTGTCTGTCCGGGTTAGACTGCGCGGCATGCTTGAGCTGATCCGTTTCGATACTTTACGCAGAGTCCACAATGTTGGTTTTCTCGTGGAACGGCGTATATGTAATGTGTCAAATGTCATTTGTACCAGGGAAAGTGTTGGGCACCAGGACGTGAGCTCTGCGAAAACCAACCAGTTATATCACGGCGACAGTTCACTTATTCACGATCCCTGGGTAAACAAACCAGTTGGACCTACAGTAGGGACAGATGCATTTTACGATTGTTTTTCATAAAAATGACCGTCAAATGTTCATGTGTGTTCACACCTTACCGAATAATGATACTTATTTTCATATGACATAAACGTTCGCGAACGTGACATTTTTACATCGACCCTTTACAAGTGAGCAAAGATCATAATATATATTAATTATGTCATTATTGGTGTTTGTTTTTTCAACATATTTTTCATATTTGTTTCATGAAATTACTTATTGTGTAATGAATACAATACAAGTTAAATCGACTGGAAACACGTGTAAGCCTTATACCAATATCAGCCGAGCCCCGGTAGCTCAGTCGGTAGCGACGCGGGCTGTCAATCCAGGGGTTGTGCGTTCGAATCCCGGCTCGGCCAACTTTCTTTCCGACGATTGACAAAAGTCAATGCGACATGCGTCATTCGTCTTCCACCAATGAGCTAAGTCTATGTGGAAAAGCAGCCAGTTGCTTGGGAAGATTGTTGTGTGGAGTACTGGTGTGAGAAAACCAGGAAATGCATGAGTAGGCGAACTGGCCGCCGTGATATAACTGAGAAATTGTTAAAAACGGCGTTAAACCCCAATCAATCAATCAATATACCAATATCAGAATGTATATACATACGCAGAGGCCACAATGCTGGTTTTCTCGTGGCACGGCTCATAACTACATATTTGCGCACTGATCCGTATTAGACGAAGAGTATATAGTATTACTTATGTCGATATTTGCTTTGGGAGCAGACGGCTCGAAACCCTTCCCCACATGCAGGCAGGTGTTCACGCATATACAGCGTTCGTGACTTTTGAAAACAGTGTGGCTAAATGAGAAATTTCTCGTGACTCCTTTCGATAATTACATTTTCATTTATATGGACATATATGTATGGTTGTGTGTGTGTGTGTGTGTGTGTGTGTTTGCAATGTCGTCTGATGCAGAATTGTTGTATGTGGGAAAGTGTTAATGAGGTATTGCGGGTACATTGTAAACATATAACCCTTTCAGTTCCCCCACACAGACAGAATGTGGAGCAGACGACAATGTAATCGTCTGGCTGGACGTCTGGAAAATATCTATGAATGAAGGATTTATTAAAGTGTAGAGTTGAAAACATTGAAGCAAAAGAAGAAATTGCTCATCATGAACAATTATTCCCTTTGCCACGATGTTTTCAAAATGCCTCTGTACGGTAAAAGAAAATATCTGCTTGATACTTTAGTTATTATGAGAGAAATTAGGAATGTCTTAACACAGGTGTGTGGGATTCCGCCGCTGCCAAGTAGTTAGCGTCGGGGACTGTGAACCGGTCGTCATGGGTTCGATCACCAGTCGCGGCTGTCATGGTTGGGGTGCAGGGCACATGTCTTAGCCTAGTACTGGTTTGTTTACCCCGAGATCATGAAACAATGAACGGTCTCCTCGGTATGGCTGGGTTCGATCACCAGTCGCGGCTGTCATGGTTGGGGTGCAGGGCACATGTCCTAGCCTAGTACTGGTTTGTTTACCCCGAGATCATGAAACAATGAACGGTCTCCTCCGTATGGCTGGGTTCGATCACCAGTCGCGGCTGTCATAGTTGGGGTGCAGGGCACATGTCCTAGCCTAGTACTGGTTTGTTTACCCCGAGATCATGAAACAATGAACGGTCTCCTCGGTACGGCTGGGTTCATGTTGGGCACGGCGTAAACTCCCCAATAAAACTAAAACAAGGATGCATAATGTATATATTTGTTGGTAGTTTTGTAAACATCCATCACCTATCCTATTTAACCCTTTTAGTATAAGCTATTTCTCCTTTTTGCACGATTGTTTTTAAAAGTCATCTGCTGCAGAGGCTGTCAGAAAGCGTCTACATGTGTGGAAGGGTTAATTTCCCTCGTTTCTTCGAGACGATTTGAAAATAATCCGTTTTTCAAACATATATTTTTAACGAAATTGATTTAACCACGGAGATGCGCGAATACAATACAAACATAATCCAAGGCAGTGGTAATGATACGTTTAAAACACTACAAACACAGCCCTATACAATAGACGTTATCGTAATGCCAGAATAATTGTATTCGTGAACTAACTTATAGTCCAGTTTTGTAATATGAATTAATCTTGAAATGTTATTTATCCATTTTCTCATTCTCTAACACTATTGAATCATTACATTCATGTACGAGTGAGTGTAAGGAACGACAACTCTGCAAAGGAGAATGCCATTTTCTATGTATTTAAAACGATTCAGATAACCGAACGACATATATACACCGTACCCAGGCAAATAGGTAAATGAAATAAGATACTTTGATAATAAGCAATATATAAACTTCCTTTCATACTAGCCGTATGAAGTACTTAAATGGTTATATAGCGCCCCGGTGGTGTAGTGGTAGAGCGTCCGAGTCGGTGCGGGAGGTCGCAGCTTCAAACCTCGACAGGGTCATACAAAACAACTTTATAAAAGTGGTAGTTATGTAGTTTCCCTTCTTGGCGTTCAGGGTTGTGGGGTTAGTTAGCATTATGACTGACTCGCTGGTGTTTGGATAAATAGTCCAGTAGCACTGGAACCTTACCCAGGAAACGCCTTGATATATCTGAAAACGTGTTAAAGCGGCGTTAAACACCATACAAGCAAAATACAAAGGAAATAAGGGGAGACATAATTTACTTTATTTTTACGTGTTAATGTGTTAGCCATGTTATTGATTGATTCGTGTGTCATGGTTCATTACTTCAGTTGTGTGCCTTGATGAGTAGTGTTCCTTTCCCGCATTTACACGTATTTCGAGACATCTGCAGCTGAAGACTTTTGAAATCGTTGTTTTCAACTCTTTTCAATAATTCAATATGCCTAGATCTTTTCGTTGTCATCTACAGTATATTTGTGGTATTTTATACACAATGTGTATTTTAAATATATATGGGCCTTTCAACGAGAAAACCAATATTATGAACTCTGCGTAATGTATAGGCTCTTGCTAATCCGGGCCGAAACATTCCGACCCAGGGTGCTAAATGTATAGAGAAATGATTCATGTAACATATAATGCACAGGATGCGAAACATGTCTGTCCGGGTTAGCTTGCGCGGCATGTTTAGGCTGTTCCGGGTCGGTATTTTACGCAGAGTTTCTCGCGGGACGGCTTAATTATCAGTGATAGATACTATGAAATGAATTGAGCGCGTACAAGCGCATAAATCATTCAGATCGCTGAAGTCAAACATAGTAAGATATTATATCTTCGGGAGTATTTGTATAACCAAGTATAACTATGTAAACTAACACACGCAAATTTATGAAGTGTCTGTACCTATTTTCGAATACCGAAATAAATAGATCTAACACACTAACTGTGTGCCTCCGTCGTGTAGATGTACCGCCTCTACTGACAGAAAAGGGACTACCACAAAGCAACAACAAGAATACATATGCGACGGGGATGCCCTATGCTACCGGAAGCTTCAAGGAAACGCCCAGTACGAATGAAGAAAGGCCTTTACAGCTACGCCCGGCAAATGTCTCCGCCGAAGGCAGGGACACCCTGGAGCTCTACTCATTCATGGAGAACAAGCGTTGTGACAGTAACGACATCTCGGGAATGTGATGGCTATGCACATACAGTTGTCATAGCACCCGTGTTGAACAGCCAGTTAAGCAGCGTTTTCACCACCCATCTCCCGACAATGCCTGGAGACCCGTACCCGGCCATCCACCATTTCAACCTTGGCAAGAATGTTTAGGCCACTCATAGCAGATATGCCGACTCGTTTCGTCGGAGACGTAGCGAGTAGATCGAACCTGCACTTACGTTCGTGTTCCAGACATCCCTCTTACAAGGCAGCGTCCTAGAAGACTGGAGATTGGTACACGTAACCCCAATATTGCAGAAAGGTGACAGATAACTCCCAGTCAACTACAGAACAATCTCTTTGATTTGACATCAGTCTGCTGCAAAATGCTCGAAGAAAACCTTCATTCCAGGATCATGTCACACCTAGACTTATATCAAATACTGTCGGGTCAATAACAAGGCTTCCGCAAGAAAAGATCCTGTGAGTCACAGCATATGCACACGCTCCAAGACCTCACTGCTAGGCTTGACACTGGGCATCAGCTAGATGTAGTACTCCTAGACTTTAGCATGGCATTTGACAAGGTACCACAATAGCAGGTCTAAGGCTTCCGGAAAGATAGAGAAAACAGAAGGTTCTTCTTGATGGTCACATGTCGGCGTCGGCCCCGTCACATATGGCGTCCGACAAGGCACTGTCCTCGGACCACTTCTTTTCTTCCAGTATCAAGACAAGTGTCTGGCCTGGAAGCGATACTGTCTTATGTCATTCAACCCATCAAAGTGTGGAGTACTCCGCACACCGAATAAATTAAACCAAAACCTGGTAAACTACACCATCCGTGGGAACAACTTAACGATGGCAAAAGCAGGAAAGTACCTTGGGACCACGGTTTCAGACGACCTCTCTTGGAAGCCTTTGCTTTATCAGTAGGAACCTTTTAATATGTCTATAGGAGTCGAATTCCCAGGCCTACAGGTCCGTCGTTGAACCAATTCTAAAGTTTGCCATCACAGTATGGGACCAACATACCAAGGTCTGCGTATGGCAACGAGAGGCTGTCCAACGTAGGGCTCAGTTCGTTAAGGGAAACTATAAGACAAAAAGCAGTACCTCCCAGATGATATTCGATCTCGGCTGGCAACCACTCCAGCATAGACGTCCGCAGGCCAAACTGACCATGCTTGACCTCCACGGTGCCGCTTAAGCGACCATGTGCACATTTGTGTTGCCCTACAGTCATTACAATTATCTCAGCCACTCATTCTTTCTTCCCAGCAACTCTCCGCCTGTGGAACAAGATGCCAGCCATCTTGCCATTGCCACCATATTTTATATAATCATTTAACTAAACTTGTTTTGCACCTCACCAATACCTAGAATAATTCATCATGTACGACAATGCTCCAAAGTGGGTCATGAACATTTACGGAAGAAATAGATTAAAAATGTTTGAACTTCCGCCTCGCGCTCCGGCTTGTGGGGATAGCATTGCGATAATTGTATACGTGTCGAGATTAATAATACCCACAGTACTGGTAATACCCCCCCCCCCATGAAACGCCGTGATATAACTAAGTACTGAAAGTCATTACTACCATTTATTTTAAAGCCTTGGGAATTACTCGACCTGTGATCGATTTCCCGATCCCCAAGGACGAAGGGGAATACTACCATGTTATGACGTCTTTGGTATGACGACTCGACCGGGGATAGAAACCCGATCTCTCGCTCATGATGTAGACGTCCCTCCATGATATAAAGTATTTGGTGTTACTCGACCGGTGAAAGAAACCCGATCTCTCGCTCACGATATAAACGCCCGAACAACTACACCACACAGATGACGTATTTTCAACCCTTATTCTGCAACAGACGGCTCTGAAAACACAGTGATAAAAACCTGAGAAATCTCCTTAAAAGATAGCTCAATTGTTTACTAAAATTGATAACATTGTGGCCAATGGAGATATTGATCATCATGAGCAGTTTCACCTTTGGCCACAATGTTTTTATAAGTCGTCTGCTGCTATTGCGTTTAAATGGGTCTGCAGGTGGGAAAGGGATACCGCAGTTCTGTTTCAATCCAGTTCGCAATTCAACTGGTTCGAGATTGTTAACCTAAACCCACTGTGTAAGCATCGTGACAATTGTCTTTAAATTCATTTCAAATCGAAAATATTACAGATAATGATTTCGTTTGTATAGTGTTAACGCGCCGCGTTCAACAACGTTTTAGTTATATAACGGAGATATAACGGAGTCTACTGGGTTATGTTACCAGTACAACTGGTCCATTTATTCTTACACAAGCGAGTCAGTGGTAATACCAACTCCACAACCCTGAGCGTCAAGGAGGGAAAGCCATTATTATCATTTCAACGCGGTACTCAGATAACGAAGAACTTGTCGTGGTGAAATAGAGAAGATAATATTGTTGGAGAGAATAAATTGTTCATGACGAACTTGATGTTTTGAAAATGTCTTCTGCTGCAGAGAAATGTTTTAAATACATATATATACACTTTTAACCCTTTCCCTCATATAGACGCTTTCTGACGCCTCTGCAGCAGACGGCTTTTGAAAACATAGTGACAAAAGAAGAAATTGCACAAAACGTGCAATTTCTCCTTTTGCCACAATGTTTTCCCCTCTTTGTCATAGGTTATCCATTCAATTATGGAGATTTTCTATGTTTTGACAAAATACGTTCAAAGTCGTCTGCTGCAGAATTTTCGTATGAGGGAAAGGGTTAACCATAAATATTGACCACGGCATTATGAATTCATACATCATGTGGCGTGCACAGTACTCTAGGATTGATTGTTAGGTTTTGTTGGTATTCGTAAATAAAGGTCAGACAGGCGGTCGCATGTGTATGTACACAAGAGATGGTTGTCAAATATGAATGCCTTCCTTTACCAATGAGGTTAGTCACGTTGAAAATGCAGTTTATCTTTAGCATGCCTATTGGTTTTTGAATTGACTGCATGTATATCAACAACATTCTATTATAACCACTTTCAAGTGTTGATCATCACACAGTTGTTATTGTAGATATAAGTGTGAATATCTGCGGGATGTATCATAATTGATGGCCATTAAAGGTAGAAAAAGGTAAATTACGTAGTTTTCTTTGAAATTATTAATAAGCAACATAACTTAGATAGTTGTCCATATACATATAAGGATATCAAGCCCATGGTAACTTTTAAAGCAGTATAATTGCTCAAATTGATATTGTTCTACTTTTAATAATCTTTAAGATACAATTATGATAAGTGACCATCTAGAAATCCCTGTTACTCTCAACAGGAAGGTGTTAATCACACCTTCTTACCTAGCAAGATATGTGCAATAAACGGGCACTAATGTCTGATAATTCACAATGAACCATTTTCTGATATCTTAAGCACGGAGGATTTTTGCAGTGAAATTTTGGAGAGAAATTGGATTTTAGTCATATGCATTGTTTTCTGAGCCACTTTTAGCCAATGGCTGAAATGGCTAATACAGACTAATTTACATGATTATTTGCTTAACAATGTGACTTCTATAGTATCAATAAGGTTTTCCTTTTAACTGATCTATTGACCTTGTTTTTAATCTCAGGTGATCCACAAAAACACACTGACCAAATTTCATGACGATTTGGTATTATATGTGACTCCAGACCGTTAACAAAGTTTCCATTGTATTTGTTCCAGTACCTCTTGTGTACATGCAACCGCCTGTCTGACCTTAATTTACGAATACCAACACAAACCGACCCACCCGTATTTTCAGTGCTTTGATTTCAATTGTCGTCCGACGAAAATGGATTAATAGTCGTCTGTATTAGAGAAATAATACGAGCTGTCGTATTTATCCCCACGTTTGTTTATTTAATGATAACCCGGAATACAGTAAGGTCCCATGTTCGTTTATGTAATGGTAACCCGGGCCTCATTTTCGCCCAACGTGGCATTTGTGCGTTACTCCGTTACAAACAATATCGTTAAACCCTTCCCACATACAATGAAATTGCAGCAGACTACTTTGAAAATATGTCTGCAAAATCACCCGGAAAATCTCTGTAAATAAAAGCATTATTACTGGATAGAGTTGAAGAAAATGTGGGAGAAAGCACTCATTATGAACAGTCTCTTAGTTAACCTTATTGTTTTCAAAAGTCGTCTGCTGCAGATGCGCCAATACACGTCTATATGCGGGTAAAGGTTTAAGCCTGAGTTCTAATTCCGTGCAAGGTTACCATAACATTTGTTTAGTGGAATTCATTTTGTAAACAAGTGGGTTATCAGTGCTCTTTATCAGTGCACTAGGAATTACATGATACAACATTATATCAGTCACTTTGTTTAACGCCGCATTCAACAACGTTTTAGTTAGATACTCAGTCGTATATCACGGCGATTCCTGTACAAGTTATATGTACTCAGTCGTATATCACGGCGTTTCCTGTACAAGTTACACGTACTCAGTCGTATATCACGGCGTTTCCTGTACAAGTTACACGTCCTCAGTCGTATATCACGGCGTTTCCTATACAAGTTACACGTACTCAGTCGTATATCACGGCGTTTCCTGTACAAGTTACACGTACTCAGTCGTATATCACGGCGTTTCCTGTACAAGTTACACGTACTCAGTCGTATATCACGGCGTTTCCTATACAAGTTACACGTACTCAGTCGTATATCACGGCGTTTTCTGTACAAGTTACACGTACTCAGTCGTATATCACGGCGTTTCCTATACAAGTTACACGTACTCAGTCGTATATCACGGCGTTTCCTGTACAAGTTACACGTACTCAGTCGTATATCACGGCGTTTCCTGTACAAGTTACACGTACTCAGTCGTATATCACGGCGTTTCCTATACAAGTTACACGTACTCAGTCGTATATCACGGCGTTTCCTGTACAAGTTACACGTACTCAGTCGTATATCACGGCGTTTCCTGTACAAGTTACACGTACTCAGTCGTATATCACGGCGTTTCCTGTACAAGTTACACGTACTCAGTCGTATATCACGGCGTTTCCTATACAAGTTACACGTACTCAGTCGTATATCACGGCGTTTTCTGTACAAGTTACACGTACTCAGTCGTATATCACGGCGTTTCCTGTACAAGTTACACGTACTCAGTCGTATATCACGGCGTTTCCTATACAAGTAACACGTACTCAGTCGTATATCACGGCGTTTCCTATACAAGTTACACGTACTCAGTCGTATATCACGGCGTTTCCTGTACAAGTTACACGTACTCAGTCGTATATCACGGCGTTTCCTGTACAAGTTACACGTACTCAGTCGTATATCACGGCGTTTCCTATACAAGTTACACGTACTCAGTCGTATATCACGGCGTTTCCTATACAAGTTACACGTACTCAGTCGTATATCACGGCGTTTCCTATACAAGTTACACGTACTCAGTCGTATATCACGGCGTTTCCTGTACAAGTTACACGTACTCAGTCGTATATCACGGCGTTTCCTGTACAAGTTACACGTACTCAGTCGTATATCACGGCGTTTCCTGTACAAGTTACACGTACTCAGTCGTATATCACGGCGTTTCATGTACAAGTTACACCTACTCAGTCGTATATCACGGCGTTTCCTGTACAAGTTACACGTACTCAGTCGTATATCACGGCGTTTCCTGTACAAGTTACACGTACTCAGTCGTATATCATGGCGTTTCCTGTACAAGTTACACGTACTCAGTCGTGTAACCAAACAATCCTGTACAAGTTACACGTACTCAGTCGTATGCTAACCAAACAATCCTGTACAAGTTACACGTACTCAGTCGTGTGCTAACCAAACCAAACAAACCTGTACAAGTTACACGTACTCAGTCGTGTGTTAACCAAATAATCCTGTACAAGTTACACGTACTCAGTCGTGTGCTAACCAGGCAATCCTGTACAAGTTACACGTACTCAGTCGTATGCTAACCAAACAAGCATGTACAAGTTACATGTACTCAGTCGTATGCTAACCAAACAACCCTGAGCGCCAAAGAGGGAATGTCATTACAACCATTTTTAAAATATTTGGTATGACCCGGCCAGAGATCGAACCCGCAACCTCCCGCGGTTTGATAAGTCACGGCGGTCCAATGGAACTCGGAAATCCACCGTGGTCGAGTGGTTAGCGTCGGGGATTTGAAATCCGGGTTCGACTCCCTGTCGCGGCACGACGGTCATGATGGAGTGTCCTTTGGCAAGGCACATTTCCTAGCCGAGTACTGGTTTGTTTACCCAGGGATCATTCGCCGTAATATAACTGAAATAATGTTGAAAACGGCGTAAAACTACAACAAAATTGTCCAATGTTACTCGGTTTTGTATTTATCTGTGTTTACCTCTTACTTTAAACTAGTTTAATCGTTTAAACACACCTCTGCACAGACGTATTTCAAAAACATCCAGGCAAAAATACGGAATATACCTACACAAACAATAGTGCACTTTTTAACGAATTATTTTTTCTCAAAAAATAATACAGTTAACGCGATCGTGTTTGATTCCGGAAGTCACGGTTAAACTACACTTCCGCTTAGAATACACATTCGCTGCACCTAAATAGTCCTAGTATTTTTTCGATATTAAAATGACTTCTACGTGTTATTTCAATACAGTGAAGTCATAATTATACTATCGAATCATCATAGATAATCAATTTTCTAGAAAATATCAAATTAACAGTACGCGCATATATATTTCATTTGTCGGCAGGTACGTATAAGCCACGAGTATGAATTTTAGTCGTATGCCCATTCACTAGAAGTCGACCCCACGCTGTATAGAACAATGTTAATCTCACAAATATGCCACTACGCAGAGCTCAGTGAAATAGTCAGTGTGCATTTTAAACGCTCGCATCGCCGTTGTTTCTCCTTTTTCCAACATGATAACGATGATCAAAGGGGCTTTCTAGTTATAGATCATGGTTTACATACGCGCGCATTCAGTTAGCTTAATATATATACGAAAGTAACGCTCAAACGTTGTATCAAAGTACCGTGGTGCAATGGAGAGCGTGTAGAACTACTAGTCATGGACTACTTATGGACGCGAGTTCGAGTCCTAATAGGAACTGTTCTTTTTTTTTTTTTTTAATTCTTATTTTATGCGATTTGTTAAACATTATAGATTTATAATAATTAATTCACTCACATGAAACATAGTTATAATATAAGCCGAAATCCTGGTGACGAAAACAAATCGAACTAACAATGTAGATCTCACAAATATGCCATGGGTGTTTTGACAGACTTTACACAGAGCTCAGTGAAAGAGTTAGTGCGCATGTTAAACGCTCGCATCGCCGTTGAAATGCTACATTTACTAAAACTTTCAACTGATAAAAAAAAATCTCTGGACAAAAATATTAATAGTAATAAAATAGACTAAATTGTGCAATAGCATGATCAATTGCATTCATAAATTAGATTTTACAAATGTTCAAAATAATTCGTTACCAGTACTTCAGTACTTTGATTTAATAAGAGTTGGCTATATTATGGCAAAAGCCTGCTGCATATTCTTCAAAACTGTGTAGATGCATGTGGAGATAATTAAATATACTAGCAGCGCATGCTAAGACGTTTCAATGTTGCAATACATATTAATCCTTATTCACATGTAGACCCCTTGTTATGCCTTTAATATCAGACGCGTTTGCAGTAGACACCTTCTGAAAACATTATGACAAAAGGAGAAATTCTACTTCCAGTGCATTTTGAGCTATTTCTCATTTCGCCACAATGTTTACAACTCTTTGTAATAATTAAACTTTCCATTTAATACATTTTTCATAATTCTGAGTAGATATTTTCAAATTCGACTGCTGCAGAGTTATTGTATGTGGGAAATTGTAAATATGTAAAGTAATGAAGTTTAAATATATCCTATTGAAAAGTCAGCCCTTTCTGGCTAACGACACCCTTATTGTAAACACATTCACTTGGCATTATCTATCCGAATCATATCTTGTCAGGCACCATCTGGACAGGCAGTTATTCAGTTTCATAATAAGATTAGCCGGCAGCTCACAAGCGGCCATATTAGATTGATTGATTGTGTTTTAATTATGTTTTCATAATTTTTTCAGTCATAATGTTACGCTGATATTTCTATTCTAGGGGTATTATTATTGGGGTAGGCTGCAAAAGCAACAAGAAAGGCACTCAGAATTATAGATAGCTTTATATTTTGTAGCTCGTATATATGAAACTATCATAACATGCATCAAAACAAATAAATGGACGAATTAACATTTACGTATAAACTTACAAAATGAAGACATTCAATGCAGCTGAAAGAAATGAAGATGTAAATGAACGTGAGTAATATGAGAAGAGAAGAGAAGGTTTGAAGAAGATAACGTACAATAAGACGACACACACATATATAACGATTAACCGACAAATCATCCCTCTGACACTGAATACCATACCACAGCGGCCAGTTCAGCTACCCATATGTGTCCTGCCTTTCTCACACCAGTACTCCATATAACAGTCTTTCGAAGCAACTGGCTGCTTTCCCAAACAGGCTAGGCGATGTTAGCCCATTGAGGTGAAGACGAATGACGCACGACGATACCATTAACTGTTTTCAAACGTCGGAAATAAATTTGGCCGGCCTGGTATTCGAACTCCGAATCTCTGAATTGACAACCCCGCTACCGACTGAACTGCCGGCGGCCATACCAGAACGGACAGAGACTAACATAACATAATAGTGCTATTTTAGGTCTCTGGAACCTGGGACCACTTAAACGTATTAGTGGCCCAGCTGGAACGGATCACAATGTCGACGAATCCAACCTTTGACTTCCCAAACCCAAAGCGGATGCATTTACAAATAGGGTTACTGTGGATGCATTTACAAAAAGGCTACAGTAACCGAAAAATATACTCTTTTTATTCACTGTCTGAGTCGGTCAAGAAGTGCAATCACATTACAATACATCTCTGTGCGTAAACTGCGTTTGCTGTACTGAAGCAAAGATAAAGTCCAGTTGTAATGACCTAGGAAAGTTGACATTTTCTGCATACAATAATTGCATTGATAAGAATGTACATTTGAACAGTTTAACCAGAGTCTATGCTCTCAGGGAATCCGCTGTCGAATATTGTCAATGCCCCGAAGAAAAGAACCTTGTGGTTTTTCAGAAGTAATCAATGTATAGGCCTATTTCTCCAACTTTTAGTGATTCCATATATACCCGTGTGACAAAGATTGTACCGGTAAATGAGTTGATCTATGCACAACAGAGATTGACGATTTATTTATTTATGTTGGCAAGACTAGGAACGTCACTGGTAATGACATAGCTGAAAACTCATGGTTGAAAACGCAATACAATTTGAACCAAAGGGGGCCAGGCCAGCAAGCATTTTTAGCCATATATAGCGTAAATATTTAGGCTACACTATATATGGCTAAAAATACGTGCTGGCCCCCTTTGATTTGAACTGGTCAAATCGAAGATTTGTCGATACCGATGTTTTCTTGGAATGGAGGAATTGCAGTCATGTTTTTATTGATGCAAATCATATTAACGACTTCGGTTTCCACAATGTTTTAAAAAGGTAATCGGTGTCAGTGACTCGATTATGTACATGTACGTGTAATGTTTATGATTTGTGTATATTTTACAAATCACCGTTCCCAAAATTCACGGAGCTTCCGGAATTTAGAGAAAAGGTGAAATTAGTTAGTTTTTTAAGTTTTTCAAATGAATTCTCTTAAGTGCGTTGGAAATTAACTCTGTCAGTTAAATGAAAGATCAGATATTCGTTACATGAAAACTTTGCACGATTGGACAGGTGAAGAAACCCGCCAGAATTTGGTATGCAGACATAATTTAATGTGTCTCACCATCTGAAACACGAGATGATGTCAAACCAGTAGCCTTTCACAACACCCCCTGAACGATATCTGTGAAAGTAGATTTGCAAAAATGTAGGTTGTTCCAAATTAACTTAGAACTACATTATTTGAACAGATATGCTCACACAAAGTGACAATATGTCGAAGAGAAATTGAAGGAGGATGTTAAGTCGTCAATAGTTCAACATTTTCAGTGTCTTTACAAATCAGTCGGATGTTATTGGATTTTTCCAATGATATTGAATGATTCGTGATTTTTGGTGTCCCTGCCTTTAATGATCATTTACCTAAAGTATCTTTCTTCACAAATATTTATCATATAAATGCAAATTTTATATTTCCTTGTAGTTGCTTGTAATTTGTATTTGCTCTGAGATACCGCTTCTGCAATAATTTAACCCTTTCCCTCATACAACAATTCTGCAGCAGCCAACTTTGAACATATTTGTCAACAAATAGAACATCTCTATAATTGAATGGATAACCTTTGACTAAAAATGGCAAAAGGAGAAATTGCTCGTTTTGAGCAATTTCTTCTTTTGTCACTATGTGTTCAAATAGCCGTCTGCTGCAGAGGCATCAGAAAGCATCTATATGAGGGAAAGGGTAGCTCTTAAGTAATCATCCATTCTGCTGTCTTAATAGACTGTTGTCTCTTGTTAGTAGATATCTTCTGACGTTCTCCAGGGCCTGCTCTGGGTTGAATTTTTTTCTTTCGCCACCACTTTCGCCACATTGAAATAAAGGTCGCCACTTTTAAATTTTAGGAGCCACTTTGAATTTTAAGGAGCCATTCATTTTCGCCACCTTTGACAAATATTATAGCCATTTGTTCGCCACTTTTCTTTAATTTCAAAAGAAGAAATATTTATATGCAATCTCATTAATGGGTCCACTAATTGTGTACTCGTCCAGTATTAAATAGATTTTTCCCAATCTTACATTGTCATTAAAAATCATGAAAGGCCTACGTTGATCGTCCAAACCTGCTTCAAAAAGCGTGCCGATATATTTAATCCATCTATAGTCAGTATAATTGCCAATTATCATATGTACGGCCTTTAATGTATCAATATCGCTCAGAGTTGTTGGTCAGTCGGATTAAAAGGCTGAATTAACACTTCACAATAATAAACAAGTGTGAAATACACAAGCTGTCAAAATGATAAAAACTGGTGTCGTAAAAATGTCGTAAAGTGGTCACTGGTTCCCGACATTGAATCAAATGGCAGTGCATTATCTTAGATTAACGAAACCAGTCACTGTATGTCGTAAACTGATACCCAAAACAGGTAAATGTTGATGATAAAAACCTTTCGCCACTTACATTCGCCACTCATGAAATAACTGCGCCACTTTAAAATAATCTTCGCATTTGGCGAAAGTAGCGAACGACAGCGCAGGCCCTGGCTCTCTCGTCTCTGGCTTCTATAAGTGCATTTTCATAATGCCATTTCCTCTGTGCATGCCCGGTCAATCCATTAACAGGGGTGGTCCTAAAACAGAATTTAGCCAAGTACCACACTTCTTGTACTATAGCAGTTATAATCTATTTTTGTCCATAACAGGTCGAAATAGCCAATAACAGTGCATTTAGAAATAGTTTCAAATTGATTGACATATTGTCCTACAGTACTTAAGTCTTAAACTTAGAGACTACATTTGACTTCTCAAACAGCAGATGACTGTAGAAAACATTGAGGGCAGTGAAATTGCTTAAAACAGGCAAATTTTGCTTTTCCAGAAATGTTATCAAGTATACTTCAATATTTATTTCCAAATTTCAAAGATGTTAGAATATTTCACTGTGGTATTTTGAATCCAGACTATGCCACAATTATCCTGAAAACGGCCTAATTCTTATTCTAGGCAATAATGTTCATCAAGAGTTAATGAAGTTTAAAAAATATACAGAGATTGCCCTTTGGGTTCTATAACGTTTCATTAATCATTTTAACCTCTTCTTACAATTCATCTTTGAACTGAAAAGGTGCGATGACATGACATGTTTGTAATCCTTTTATTTGTACTTGAAGTTGTATATTATACTAATAGCAAGATATTTACTTCTGCTTTTCATAAAATTAGGATCACAAGATAAGTGTGCACAACTGCCAATTGACTTGGAATACAAACCATGAGAAAATATTCACTATATTTCGTTTTTATATGTCAAGAAAACATTGCCCTAAATGACTGTAAACTTTTTATCTACATGTATATCAAAATGACTGTCACATAAATGTTATCATTTATTTTTAAGTGAACTGTGACTGGCTATGATCTGCTATTGGCAACTTTACTGTATTTTAAACCTACAGGAAAAGCCAGATACAAGATACACAGTCACACCCTTAATGTCATCCCAAATGGCATGTTGTTGATGTGTTCCTAAAGGAAAACCTTTCCTGGAATATCCATGTAACTAAATTCCATCCGTTAGAAAGCAAACAACAGCCTTGCCTTCTAAGAATGACACACAGGGCCCTTTTACCTTATATAAGTGACGCCGTTATTCGGTGTCTTCCCAATTTTTTTTTTTTTTTTTAGTGAAGTGAAGTTGAATAATCATTTGGGTAACACTATTAACAGATATATTTGTCTTGTTTAAGGTAATATGATTGTTTTATTGCATTATATAAAGCAAAAGTCTTAAGTTATTGTAAAAAGGACTATTTATATAGCCATATGTTAAATGTCTAATTTTTCCCAATTTGGGCGAAAATCGCGCTAAAATTTCCAAAAATGAAAGGCTAAAGCCTCTTCCCAATTTCTGGAAAAAAGGCCCTGACACATCTAGGGGCCTTTCTCAGAACAACATATATCTAGGTGCCTTTCTAAGAACGACATATCTAGGTACCTTTCTAAGAACAACATATCTAGGTGCCTTTCTAAGAACGACATATCTAGGTGCCTTTCTAAGAACAACATATCTAGGTAGTGTTGGGCCGATGATCGATTATAATCGAAAGTTGATCGGTTCTGCATCACATTGGCGATAATCGATTGCATTTTACCCCAATCGATTATCAATCGGTTCACCTTTTTTGCTTAATTTATGCTTGATTAATATTCGCTTCCACAAGGGAGATTACTCTCACAGTCATGTTTGAAAACTCATGTTTAGTGGGCTAGCATGTAAATACAACAACTTGTTTTTTGGCAATAAAATGATAAAACCTAGTAAAGACAAGACATTAAGCCACCATATTTTTTTATCAAACATAAATAATAAGAAGCATTGCGAACATTGAGGTTTGTTAAATACAATACTGTATGAACCAATTATATAATCGATGTCTAATCGAATGAGGCAAAGCGATTGTAACCGATAATCGATTGTAAACATGGAACCGATGGCCCAACACTATATCTAGGTGCCTTTCTAAGAACAACATATCTAGGTGCCTTTCTAACACCGATGCTCAATGTTACAAGACAAAACACTAGTGGGCCCCATCTAAGAATATGTTGTCTCAGTAATCTAATCACCAATAGTTAATATGATATATGAAGTAGAAGCTGACTAACAGCTGGTTTTGCTTTATGAGGACTATAGGACCAGCGGTAGCACTAGTGACTACAGTGGCCTTCTCTCAGACTCTACAGCGAAGATGTGTGAGACTCAATGGCAGAGACATGAGGATGTCATTTATAGAGATCTATCAGATAATTCTAGCTGTCATTTTCATTCACCAAACAGTCCTGTGCATTGTATATATTATATATTCCCCATTTCGGTCATTTACATAATTTGATAAACAGCTTCTTACCTTTTGATATTCACCTGTGGAAACAGATGCTGACCATCCTAGTTGCTACAAAGAATATTGAGAACTTCAATTCTAGATTGGCAGCTTATAGCGGAGTGTCGCATGAACAATTTTATCTGTTTTAAAATCTTCTCTTTACCTAGCCTCACAACAACTTACACCAAGTGTGACTATTCTCCAGAGTGGGTCAAATAATTTAATGGCAGAAAAAAGGAAAGAGTGTTGTATTTGCCAATGCTTATTGCAAGCAAAAAAATATGGAACAACTTGTTTATTGAGACTGCAAACTAGAAATTTCTTTCTCCTTTTGCCACAATGTTTTTCTTTCATTTAAAGAGATTTTCATTCCATGATTGCTTAAATGTTTTCAAATGCATCTGCGGCAGCTCTGTTGTATGTCGAAAAGGGTTAATGTTAAATAAATTTGTTTTATTCAGGATGGCAGAAGAGGAAGTTTTGTTTGACGATGTGTACGAGCTACAGGATACAATTGGCAAGTAAGTACATCTTTGTCTTAAACTCTTATATCATGTTTTAGAGGACTCGATCAGGAGGAATTTATAAGCTGGTCTTTTCCCATTTATACAGAGGTCCAGATAAAGAGGAGTATTCAGCTCTTTTCGCCCACAATATTTCCCTTATCATCCAATCAAATCCTATGACTTCAGAATGAGCACACATCATAGGGTTCGAGGGTAAATTAAGGATTTTAGTACCGAAAAAAACTCCCCTTATCTCTAGCTCTGTTTATATTTCCCTTATGACTCGATCAAACCTTAGTGAGACGATTTTTTTGAGTACCCACATCATACGATTTGAATGTCAAATACAGGATTTGGAATTTGAAATAATCCCCTTATCAAGCTAGCTTAGTATTTGTGGAAATATGGATACGGATGGAGGTGTAAACAGAGGCCTGTATTAAATAAAACGGAGTGAAATAGTCTTTTCCTCAAATAGGTCTTATAATAATAAATCATACCCCATGATGATGGTACTCAAAAGAATTGTCCAACTCATATAATTCATTTAATTTTTAAGTACCTATAACATAAACTTTGCTGGGCAAATATAGATCTTGAAACAGTGAGGAAATCCTTTTGAGTAAACTACAGCATGATAGTCTTGGTGGACACATAATAAAGGTGATTGGATCAAATATGCAGTTGAGTGTGTAAAATAATGATTACCGGTATATATTGAATGCGGAAAGCAATTAATTTAATTTAAACATATTTTATTCTATAAAGTAAGGCACACAAGCAACAGTACAAACATTAAGTGCGAAAAGGATTGGAACGAAAGCTTACAGCTTATATAGTTCCTCTCCATATGGTGATTGAACAGTTGTTTACAAAATGCAGTATAAATATACAAAGTGTATTAAAGTAACTAACCATGAACAGAAAAAAATAAAATAAATAAATAATAGAGAGATATATATTGCTTAAACAAGTGAAAGATGGAGTGGAGCCAGATATGTTATTAACTGCACCGTGAACTTATCCATGTACATAAGCAGATGTCTTACAGCATCCCTTGACATTGGCTTTCAAATAAATTAATTCCACTATAAATTGTTGTAGTAATTAGTTCTTATTTTGGTAAATATTATGCTAACCCCAGTAGTGTTATGAATTAGGAATGATTTGAGTAAAACTGATACTGGAAAGCAATTGAAGGTGTTACAATTGAAGTCTTTAAGCCCTCATTTACTTCAGGAACACAGACGTGATATAACAACATTTTCAGTTTTGGAAAAATAGGAATAATTTTCTCTATAATATTTATTACTGATAACTAAAGACAAACCTTCTGAAAGTGTAGATATTTTTTGGTAATTTTGGGAATATGACCTATACCCATGAAATTGGGAATGTTTGCCAAATTAGGAACTTTTTCATAAATAATATGCTTCTACGGTACCTGCATATTAAACCTGGATTGTACATCTCTGTGAATACTGGCTTGATGTAAGGGAAATTTATAACAGATTTGTCTATATTTTCTTATTTGTTTCCTTTTTTTATCTTGATTTTCTTTTTGAACTTCTGATTGGGAATTTATATTGAAATATTGGTGGAAAAACATACTTTTTGCCATTGGGAACATGGCTAATTAGTAAATGGGATGGTAGTACTAGATAAAGATAGAACTTTTATCTCCCTTCATTGACAATGTACTGAAGGTGAACTGGTGTAATTGCCCTGTTTCTGTCAATCATCGTTTTCCCATCCATTTGTAAACATCATCTTTCTGTAACTACCAATTAATCCTTCCCCATATGTAGAAACATTTCGACACATTTGCAACAGACAACTTTTGGAATCAAATATTTTCAACTGAATTCTATTATAGAAATTTAAATATTTTTTGCCTACATGTTTTCAAAGTCTGCTGCAGATTTCTGTGTGTGGGAAAGGTTAAGAAAAACATGTATGGGTCCCTAAAAACAGACTTTCTCAATCCCATCATGTTTTAAAGAAAAGACAACTTAAGACACAATTCTATATTTTTTCTAATCTTATAATCTCCCTTGGAGTTAAATTATATGCAGACACATTTTGATGCATTTGCAGCAGATAACTTTTGTTAACATTGTGGCTAAAGGAGAAATTGCCCATAATTGTTATTTCTCTGCTTGCCACACTTTGTTTAACCCCATTCAATAAGTATACTTTCATTTATTGAGATTCACTACATTTGATGTTTTCAAAGTTATCTGCTGCTGGTGTTTACTGTCTGTAGGAAAGGGTTTTACCCTTCCCCTCATATAGACGCTTTCTGAAGCTTCTGCAGCAGATGGCTTTTTGAAAACATAGTTACAAACGAAGAAATTGCCCAAAACAAGCAATTTCTCCTTTTGACACAATGTTATCAACTTTTAGTCATAGGGTTATCCATTCTTTCCATTTTTTGACAAAATATGTTCAAAGTCATCTGCTGCAGCATTGTCATTTGAGGGAAAGGGTTCAGGACTGGCTCATCTTTTAATGGGGAGGGGTCTAAAAATGAAATATGCTGAGTGTGTTTCATATGGAACCAGCTACCAGAGGTCTGACATCGCTTGAGCCCCCATCCTCGGAATACTTCCAAGAACGGGCTGGCGGCTGCATTTTACTTTCGTATTGCGCACCTCACAATGACCCTGTACATATTTCATATTTGATGATGCTCCAAAGTGAGCCCTGCATCTTCCAGGAAGAAGAAAAAGAAGACCTTTAGAAATGATTGAAGCATTTTAACCCTTTCACCCATACAACAATTCTGCAGCAGACGACTTTGAATGTATTTTGTCAAAACATAGACAAAAAGTGGAAAACATTGTGGCAAAAGGAGAAATTGCATATTTTGTGAAATTTCTTCTTTTGTCACTATGTTTTCAAAAAGCTGTCTGCTGCAGAGGCGTTAGAAAGCGTCTATATGAGGGAAAGGGTTAAATGGTGACCCTAATATTGTCAGACACTCCCTTTAACCCTTTCCCACATATAACAAATCTGCAGCAGACAACTTTGTCACAATGTTTTCAACTTAACCCTTTCCCTCATATAGACGCTTTCTGACGCCTCTGCAGCAGACACCTTTTTGAAAACATAGTGACAAAAGTAGAAATTGCACAAAACGTGCAATTTCTCCTTTTGCCACAATGTTTTCCACTTTTTGTCATAGATTATCCATTCAATTATGGAGATTTTCTATGTTTTGACAAAATACGTTTAAAGTTAGTCTGCTGCAGAATTGTCGTATGAGGGAAAGGGTTAACTCTTTCCCACATATAACAAATCTGCAGCAGACAACTTTGAAAACATCTAAATAGAAACACAGAAAATCTGTATGAATAAAGGTATAAATACTGAAATAATTACTTGTGAAGAGCAATTTATTCTTTTGTCACAATGTTTTCAAAAGTCGTCTGCTGCAGATGCATCATAATGGATCTAAAAGTGGGAAAATGTTAAAATTCAGTAATGAGAAATCCGCCGTGGTCGAGTGGTTAGCGTCGGGGATTTGAAGCCGAGTGTCCCGGGTTAGTTCCCCAGTCGCGGCATGACAGTCAAGGTGGAGTGCCCTTTGGAAAGGCACATTTTCTAGCCTAGTACTGATTTGTTTACCCAGGGATCATGAATAAGTGAACTGTCACCGTGATATAACTGAAATAATGTTGAAAGCGGCGTAACACCTCAAAACAAATCTCCCTGAAAAAGAAAATAATTATTTGTGCAGTCACCATACAGCCCTGGCCTTATTAAGCCCGCCCACATTTTGTCTGCTGCAGACAACCTTTAATAACATTGTAATGAATCCTCTCCCTCTTGCGGCCATATTTTTATGCATCTGCACCTGATACATTTGAAACATTGTGGCAAAAGAAAAAATTATTCAGAATGAGCACACTTGCTTCTTTAAAATTTCTACTTTTGCAGTTTTAATTTATAGAAATATTTCACCAGAGAGTTTTCAAAAATGTTTGCTGTAATTGGAAAAATATTCAATTAGATTTCCAATAATTACCCTCAAAGGTGTTTTAAAAGGTTGATTGCTGCAAATTTGTTTTTATTACTAAAATAGTTTAATTTGCATGGAAACATCGAAAAGTGAATATCGCCTTGCATATATCTAGATCAAAATGTACTTCAGTGAAGTCTTAAACATTTCTGTATGTAATGCTTATTAGTCTACAGGACTTTTAACCCTTTCCCTCATAAAGGCGCTTTCTGACGCCTCTTCAGCAGACAGCTTTTTGAAATTATGGCGACAAACGATTTGCAGCAGACGTCTTTAAAATTCATCTTGTCAAAATGTGAAAATTCTCCACACGTTAATTTGAGGTAATATTGAAAACATTGACAATAGCCGAAAATACTCATATTGAGCAATTTCGCCTTTTGCTACATTGTTTTCAAAAGTCGTCTGCTACAGAGGCGTCAGAAAGCGTCTATAGATTGGAAAGGGTTAACAAACTTTATTTGAATAGATAACATTAAAATGCAGACAGATGTTTATTGTTCTGGCTTTGTCACACTCATCTGTTGATGCTTCAAGACTTGTTACTCTTTTCCACATGTAACAAATTTGCAGGAGACTACTTGGAAAATGTTTAGGTTATACATAATATTGAAAATCTCTATGAATGTAAGTTATCCAATAGGGTACTTTAAAACTGTTTTGGCAAGAGGAATAATTGCTCATTATTTCTCCTTTTACCACAATCATTTCACAAATATGTCTGCTGCAAATGCTTTAATTGAATCTGCATGTGGGAAAGGGTTTACGGCAGATAGCGTGGGTAATTAGTCCAGATCATTTATTCATTAGAGAAAACTCATTAGTGCACATAGCTCTCTAGATAAGACATTTATTCAGGTATTAAAATCATTATTTGAACCTGAAACCTTCGCTGTTGGTACTCAGCTGTAAATTTTCCGGGGACTCTTTTAACTGTTAGTACAGGGCAACGCCTCCAGATCAACATTCTGTTTATCCCTTTCCCCCATATAGACGCTTTCTGACGCCCCTTTGACAGCAGATGGCTTTTTGAAAACATAATGACAAAAGAAGAAATTGCTCAAAACAAGCAATTTCTCCTTTTGCTACAATGTTTTCCACTTTTAGTCATAGGTTATCCATTCATTTATATAGATTTTCTACTTTTGACAAAATATGTTCAAAGTCGTCTGCTGCAGAATTGTCGTATGAGGGTAAGGGTTAACAGAAAATACACGGAAACCATGAACAAAAACCAAGGAATTTTAAATTAAAGTGCAAAAAACACTGGAATTGTCTGCAAACCACAATGATGGTGTCCACGGGGCACGGAACCAATCTCGGTGTGTCCATGAAACCATTTCGGGTTGTCCATGAAACCATTCCGGGTAGTCCATGAAACCATTCCGGGTTGTCCACAGAACTGTTCCAGGTTGTCCACCTAAACATACTTGGGTGTCCATGGAAAGTATCACATAATCCTATAAATAAACGAATCCATGGAAAGTTGTCTGAATACTCCGGGGATTTTTCATGTATTTTTGTAGCCTTTAGCCAGGTCACACAGAAGAATATTCTCAGTGAGACCATTTCATTTGAGTACCCACAACACTTTGCTATATCGTATAACAAGGGGGATATCATTGGACTCCAGCCTTCTTACCTCATGATGATCCAAGCCTCTTAGTGAATGTGGGAAATAAAAAGGAAAACCGGCTGTAGCTTTTCCGGGGACTCTTAACAGAAAATACAAAAATACACGGAAAATACACGGAAACCATGGAAAAACTATGGCAAATAACAAGGAATTTGATGTTAAGATGCGGAAATGCTGGAAATGGTCCGAATACTCCGGGGTCCACAGAACCTTCCAGGGTGTCCACGGAACCATTCCAGCGTGTCCATGGAACCGATCCGGGTTTTTCCATGGAATTTCCGGGTTGTCCACTTAAATGTACTGGATTCTCAATGGAAAGTGTCAGATTATCCAGAAGTATCCCTGGAAAGTTGTCCGAATACTCTGGGGATTTTCCGTGGTTTTTAGTAAGAGTCCCCGGAAAAGCTACAGCCGATTAAGTAAGGCGTGTAGCACGATCCCCCTCCTAGATTGAAAGCTGTTTACAAGAATGGAGTGACATGTTCAATGATTTTGGCTGTCTGGCTGGTCGTAGATTCTAAGAAATTCTATATCCATAGGCTTTCCGAATGCACTAAGGAAAATAGCACAAAATCAGTTTCAACCCTTGCAGACGCATCTGCTGTAAATTATTTTTGAAAACATTGTAGCAAAAGGAGATATTCCTCATCAGTTTTGAGCAATTTTTCCTTTTGCCAAAATGTTTTTGACTATTCATAAAGTCAATTGTCAATTACAGTGTCATTTCATCCTTCTGTCACAATTATTTTCCATTCTCTTTCTTTGGTACAGACAGATTACTTTATGGCTACTCAAAGACATTTTTATGTCATGGTAACTTTTTGAATACCCAAAACATAGGGCTAAATTTAAGTTATAAGAGAGATTTTGTTGTTGCAAAGACCGGTTTATTTCGCTTTAAACTTTCCCACTTGTAGACGCGTTTTGACACAGCGAACAACTTTTGAAAACATCAAGATGAGTAATTTCACCTTTTGTCACAATATGTTCATTTTTTTTCAGAAATTATACTTACATTTATAGAGATTTTACCTGAATGTTTTCAAAGTTGTCTGCTGCAGATTTGTTGTATGTGGGAAAGGGTTATCTAAGCCACTGGGTTGTTTTTCTTGTAACGAGGCGCAGGTTTATAATATAGAAAGGAGATCTGTGAGGATTTCAATATTTGTCTCATTAGTGGCATTCATAATTAGATTCTCCCCTGCTCCTTACATTCCATTATATAATATCCCTTTCTCACTTACAATCAATCTGCAGCAGACGAATATCTAGGCAAAACTAGAAAATCTATAAATGAAGATAATAATTATTTGTTAGGTTTGAAAGCACTTTTGCGAAATGGAAAATTTCTCATTATGCGCAAATGCTCATACAATATTTTCAAAAGCAGTCCGCTATTTTTGCATCAATATTTATGTAGAAAGTTCAGAATTCAAAAAAAGCAAAATTTGAAAAGGGTCTTAACCTAGACCGATGCATAAATTGATAAATTTCTGACAAAAGAAAAGACAAAATATCCTTTATGCAGGCCCTGCTTTATGCATGACTTTGTATAACTGGTTTATCACAATTTTGGAGAATGTTCACAACTTTCCCGTTCAGTGCTTACATTTGATGTCCATGGAATTCAGCCATAAGACAGCAAAGTGAAAATAATTAATTTGATTGGCCGACTGATAGAAAGATGTCAACCATGTGATAGCATTTCCATAGCAACCCGTGAATGGGAGCATTATTTACAGCTTTTTCGACTGGACGTAACGTAACTCGGAGAGTTATGGGCAAATAATTACCTGAGACAATTTTAGCACCAAAAAAGGGAGCTGTGTCAGGGAAGAAGTCTACTTACAGCGGTCCAGATAAGGAGGGGTATTCAGCTCCCTGAAATTTCCCCCACAATTCTATCTTATTATTAAAGCGAACCCTATGTTGTGGGTACTCACAAGAATCATCTCACTGAGTACCCACAACATAGGGTTATAGGATCAAATAAGGATTTTAGAACATGCAAAACACCCGTTATCTAGAGCTCTGTACTTATGTAGTTTCCCACATACAACAAATCTGCAGCGGACAACTTTGAATACATTAACCATTTCCCACATACAACAAATCTGCAGCGGACAACTTTGAATACATTAACCATTTCCCACATACAACAAATCTGCAGCGGACAACTTTGAATACATTAACCATTTCCCACATACAACAAATCTGCAGCGGACAACTTTGAATACATTAACCATTTCCCACATACAACAAATCTGCAGCGGACAACTTTGAATACATTAACCATTTCCCACATACAACAAATCTGCAGCGGACAACTTTGAATACATTAACCATTTCCCTCATGTGACAATTCTGCAGCAGACAACTTTGAATACATTAACCCTTTCCCTCATGTGACAATTCTGCAGCGGACAACTTTCAACATATTTTGTCAGATGGATAACCTATGACTAAAAGTGGAAAACATTGCGACTAAAGGAGAAATTGCACGTTCTGTGCAATTTCTTCTTTTGTCACTATCTTTTCAAAACGCCATCTGCTTTAACCCTTTCCCTCATACGACAATTCTGCAGCAGACGAATAGTCATAGGTTATCCATTCAATTATAGAGATTTTCAATTTTTTGACAACATATGTTTAAAGTCGTCTGCTGCAGAATTGTCGTATGAGGGAAAGGGTTAACCGTTTCCTCATATAGACACTTTCTGACGCCTATGCAGCAGACGCTCTTGATAACATCATAAGTTACAAAAGAAGAAATTGCTCAAAACGATCAATTTCTCCTTTTGCTTCAATGTTTTCCACTTAGTCATAGGTTATCCATTCAATTATAGAGATTTTCTATTTTTTGTCAAAATATGTTCAAAGTCGTCTGCTGCAGAATTGTTGTATGAGGAAAAGGGTTAACCAGAGCTCTTGCAGTCTACTTTTTAGCATCAAAGCACATCTACATGGTCCTGTATAATGAATTATTGGGCTCATACAGAGCTCTAGATAACCCTTTCCCTCATAAAGACGCTTTCTGACGCCTCTGCAGCAGACAGCTTTTTGAAAGCATAGTGACAAAAGAAGAAATTGCACGTTTGACAAAAGAAGAAATTGCACAAAACGTGCAATTTCTCCTTTTGCCACAATGTTTTCCACTTTTAGTTATAGGTTATCCATTCAATTATGGAGATTTTCTATTTTTTGACAAAATATGTTCAAAGTCGTCTGCTGGAGAAATGTTGTATGAGGAAATGGGTTAACCAGAGCTTGTGCAGTCTAAATATCTACTTTTTAGCATCAAAGCACATCTACATGGTCCTGTATAATGAATTATTGGGCTCATACAGAGCTCGAGATAAGGGGCGTTTTGCATGTTCTAAAATCTTGATTAGACATTAAATATAACCCTATGATGAGGTTACTCATTGTTGAGACAATCCTTTTTGAGTACCCACATCATAGGGTTTGATTGGATAATAAGAGAGATATTGTGGGGAAAAGAGTTGTTTGCCCCTTCTTGTCTGAACCTCGATCTGCTGCATCATAAAATATTCATCTATGAATGCAGTGGTGTAAAATTACATTAATACAGATGAAATGTAGATCAATTGTAATGCATCAGCTAACGGCTGTATAATTTAAACAGGGATTTGAAAACACGGAAGAAGTTGATTCATTTTTGTTGAACTTGTATTAGATTCCATTAGCCTGTCTCTTAATATTTTAGATAATCCTTTCTCACCAACAGCTGCTTTCTGACGCCTTTGCAGCAGACTACTTTTGAATACATTGTGGCAAAAGGTGGAATTGCTCTTGATGAGCAATTATTTCTCCTTTTGCCAGATTATGTTTTCAACTCTATTCAATGGTTAAACTGTCATTATGAGCAATTTCCCCTTTTGCCACAATGTTTTCAACTTCTTGCATCAATAATATTTTCATTCTTAAAGATATTTCATTCTTCTAATTTTAGTCTAAATAGTTTCATAGTCGAATGCTGCAGGTTTGTTGTATGTGAGAAAGGATTATTCAAACATTTTCACCTTCAAAACATCTGACAAACAAAATGTAACTCCATGAAACATGGTGTATACCTTTGATGAAGATCCAGTTTATTATAATGTGATAAGAAGAGTTTGCCATACTTGTTTCCTAATCATTATGAGATCCTTAACCCTTTCCCTCATATAGACACTTTCTGACGCCTCTGCAGCAGACAGCTTTTTGAAAACATAGTGACAAAAGAATAAATTGCACAAAACGTGCAATTTCTCCTTTTGCCACAATGTTTACCACTTTTCGTCATAGGTTATCCATTCAATTATGGATATTTTCTATTTTTTGACAAAATACGTTCAAAGTCGTCTGCTGCAGAATTGTTGTAATGAGCAATTTATCCTTTTGCCACACTGTTTTCAAAAGTCGTCTGACAATGTGTCAGAAAATTGTCTATATGAGGAAAAGGGTTAAAGGCCTGAAACAGATAATGCATTTCTCTATTCCCAGCACAATATCACATCCTGTAGGAGTTCCTCCGGGTCGTCAGAGGACCAGATACGGAGTAGTAAACTAGTCTTTTCCCGACAATGTCTATCTTATGACTCATTTAAATCCTATGTTGTAGGTACTCAAAAGAAACGTCCCATTGAGACGATTATTTTGAGTACCCACAACATAGGGTTTGAAGGTCATATAAGGATGCTTTGAGGATGTGAAATACTCTTCTTATCTAGAGGTCTGGGTTGTGAAACAATGCTGGTGTCATGGTTGTAAATGTGTACAGACCATTGTCACAACAACATGACTGTGACATTCAAAGTCCATTTCCTCATTTTACTTGGTAAACAATGGAATTTTAGGGACCATTGCTCGTTCTGAGCAATGGCGCCTAAATTTGAATTGTTTACAAAGGGGTCAAAATTGCCCCTAAACCAGGGTTTTCAAAATAGGTTTTTAGTTACAACCGTTTCACGCCAAGCCCTCGATATAAATGAAAGTGTAACTATTGAATAGAGTTGAAAACGTTGTTGTTAAATGAGAAATTGCTGTTGAGGAGCAAAATGCATCAGTTTCCGGTAAAGTATAATCAATGTTTGAATCAAACATATGATTTCGCATACCTCTGTTGCAGACAACTGTTGGAAATCTTGTTGAAAAAGCAGAAATTGCTCACCGTGAGCAGTTTGATCCTCCTCCCATGATGTTTTAAATAGGTATTTTAGAATCATCCAGTTATTTCCTAGATTCATATGTCAGTACTCTCAACTGTTTTCTATAAAAGTTTTCAACATGTAAGGGTCTCTGAATGGCATGTGTCAATGCAATTTGAGATTGTTGTTGACATTAGATAAAAATCAAAAACTGCTAATTTTCTAGCATTGATTTAGTTTAACATGACAGAGCCGTTATACAAAATGTGATACAAATGCTTATTGTCTCCTGTTAATACAAGTCATTGTAACAAACCTTTAGGGTATTGAAATACATTTAACCCTGTCCCACAAACAACAAATCGGCAGCAGACAATTTTTGAATCATTTATTAGCTCATCTGATTTTCAAAGAAAAAAAGTTGGGGTATTGTGATACACCTGGCGACGTCGTCACAAAACTTTACCTCATAACTCAAAAACTGTTCAACATTTTCACACGAAACTTAGTACACATGTTCTTAGGAACAATACACATGTCTTTGGCAAGTCACATAACTCTGGCTTTAATAATTATTCAGTAATGCCCCTTTTTCGACTATAAAAAAGCAGACGAGCATTGGCGTTTGCTTGCGGCGCTCTTGTTAAAAAAATATGGCAAATGTCTATAAATAAATGTAAAATTATTGAATAGCGTGGATTACATTGAGGCAACAGGAGAAATTGCTTACTTATGATGAACATCTCAAGGGCTTGGCGTGAAACGGTTGTAACTCAAATTGGTATTTGTTTACTAAGGTTAATCACCTTGCCATTAAGTCTTTATAAGCGTTTAATCATTTTTCTTGGTAAACAATGGAAATTTAGGTGCCGAGCAATGGCACCTAAATTTGCATTGTTTACAAAGGGGTCAAAATTGCCCCTAAACCAGGGTTTTCAAAATATGTTTTTAGTTACAACCGTTTCACGCCAAGCCCTTGATTTTGCTGTAGATGTGTCAAAATGCATCTGCAGGTGGAAAAGGGTTAATCTAATATCCTGCTGTATGCAACTTTGACCATTTTCCACCTGCAGATGCATTTGCAGCCGACTACTGGATAGCTTTTTATTGGAGACAAAGAAAAAGTAACATCTCCTTAATTCCCACAATGGTTTTAAAATCATTCTGCTGTGGATGCTTCAAAATTACAGATATAATCTTACTGTTATAGCATTTCATTTGGTGGCACATTGAAGCCATTATTCTGCTCTATGAGTCTCTGTAGTTATAACATTGGGTAACCTGCCAAGAAAAAAATCTCAATATTTTTTTTTGGAAATTTTGTAGTTTTAATACAGAGATGAAATCTTTTTTTAATTAATAGGAGAAAAAAATGCAATTTCTCCTTTTCCCTCAATGTTTTCAGAAGTTGTATCCTAATTGTTCTCTGTATCTAGAAAAGGGTTATTCCATGATCCTGACGTGTTTATTTTCATGCTCAAGGTGAGTTAATTTGGATTAAATTTCACAGTAAGCATCCTCTCAATGTCCTCACCAAAATTCCTTCAAATTGTTTGGTCCATGCAGAATTCTGGTTTCCATTCTTGTTGTTGGCCGATTTCAAAAAATTATGTACAAAAAATCTTTGGGTGACCCTCTATCAAATTCCTTTATGCCATGTTGATCGGTCAAAAAACATGACCGTTAGGGGGTAGGGCTGTTTTGCCTTCTATGGCTAAAGTGAAAACTTTAATAAAAATCTTATTTGAGTGTAGTATTTCCAAATTATTTTGTAGAAATATTCCTTGGGTAATCCTCGATCAGTATACTTCAAGCCATGTTAATTGGTTGGAAAATGTGATTGCCAGGAATAGGGCTGTTTTGCCATATATACGGTTATTTTGAAAATCTTCAACTCCGAAAGTATCTGGCCAATTTCCAAATAGTTTTTGTAGAATGTTCTTTTTGTGACCCTCTACAAGATTACTTTAAGGCATGTTGGTTGGTAAAAACAAAAGTTATTGTGATAGGCATGACAAATTACATTGCATAGTTGTGTGATTCAGGGCCAGCATGACCATCTTGTTAAAGGCTTAACCCTTTCCCTCATACAACAATTCTGCAGCAGACGACTGAACATATTTTGTCAAAACATAGAAAATCTGCATAATTGAATGGATAATCTATGACTAAAAGTGGAAAACATTGTGACAAAGGAGAAATTGCATGTTTTAAGAAATTTCTTCTTTTGTCACTGTTTCCAAAAAACCCTTCTGCTTCAGAGGCGTCAGAAAGCGTCTATATGAGGGAAAGGGTTAAGTATGATCAGACCTGGGATGGATTCCTAGTCTCCCTCTATCATTTAACCCTTTGTTAACACTCTACAGGCTACATTTTGCATCCAATCTTCATGAAAGTCTATCAGAACATTCATCTCCATCAAATCTTGGACAGGTTCGAATATGGGCCATATGAGGTCAAAAACGAGGTCACTAGGTCAAATTGAAGCGAAATCTTGTTAAAACTCTGTAGGCCACATTTTCAACTTGAGCATGTTGAAACTTTATCAGAATGTTTGTCTTAATGATATGTAGGTCAAGTTCGAACATGAGTCATGTCGGGTCAAAAATAGGTCACTAGGTCAAATTGAAGGAAAATCTTGTTAACACTCCAGAGGCCGCAATTTTTGCTTCAGCAGTTTGAAATTTTGTCTTAAAAATATCTAGGTCAAGTTCGAATATGGGTCATATTGGGTCAGAAACTAGGTCACTAGGCCAAATTGAAGGGTAATCTTGTTAACACTGTAGAGGCCACATTTTCAACTGGAGCATGTTGAAATTTTGTCAGAATGTTTGTCTAAAGATATCTAGGGCAGGTATAAATATGGGTCATATTGGGTCAGAAACTAGGTCACTAGGCCAAATTGAAGGAAAATATTGTTAACACTTTGGATGCCGCATTTTTTGCTTAAGCAGCTTGAAATTTGGTCAGAATGTTTGGCTAAATGATATCTAGGTCAAGTTTAAATATGGGTCATATTGGGTCAGAAACTAGGTCACTAGGCCAAATTGAAGGAACGTCATGTTAACTCTGTAGAAGACGCATTTTTTGCTACAGCAGCTTGACATTTAATGAGAATGTTTATCTAATTGACATCTAAGCCAAGTTTGAATATGGATCATGTAGGGTCAAAAACTAGGTCACTAGGCCAAATTGAAGGAAAATCTTGTTAACACTTTGGATGCCGCATTTTTTGCTTCAGCAGCTTGAAATTTAGTCAGAATGTTTGTCTGAAATATATCTAGGTCAAGTTTGAATATGGGTCATATTGGGTCAGAAACAAGGTCAATAAAGGAAAATATTGTTCAAACTCCGGAGGCCGCATTTTTGCTTTGAGCAAGTTGAAAATTTGTCAGAATGTTGTCTTGATGATAATTATCTAGTCCATGTTGGAATATGGGTCATATCAGGTAAAAAAATATAGATCACTAGGCCAAATGAAGGAAAATCTTGTTAACACTGTGGAGGTTGCATTCAGAATAATTGTCTTGATGTGTTTTGCATTGCAGTACATTGTATAATTAAGGTGAGCGATCCAGGGCCATCATGGCCCTCTTGTTTCTGTTTTCTATCAGTCGAGCGTCTGTGCCGTACGCGGTGCTCTTGTTTCTTTTGTCACTATGTTTTCAAAACAGAGGCGTCAGAAAGCGTCTATATGAGGGAAGGGGTTAAGTATGCGATCAGACCTGGGATGGATTCCCTAAGTCTCCCTCTATCATTTAAGCTACATAGATCAGATGTTCCAATGTGTTTCATATGGCTGAATGACAAATTGATGGCTGATTAATGCCACAGACTAGACCATTATACAGAGTAGTACCCCAGGGATTCCATTTAATATAAAGGTTGGTTCAATGAGATAAGAGATTATCAGATATCTCCCAGAATTTATAGTAGGTATATCAGTGACATAAAAAGATGTTATGTCAATGAAAGATGAAAATTCAATTGAATACAAGGCAGTGGTACTGAACAGATCAGAACAGAACTAAAGGCAAACTTCAATGGGAGAAGACAATGGGGTAGAAAGAGGGCAGGGGAGGGTGAAATAGAAAATCCCTTTATGAGCTTTGATGAGTATATTTATAGAATAGAGTTGAAAACATAGTGGCAAATTAAAAGCAGAAATTTCTCATAATATTTTCATTCCTTTTTAGATTGCCTGAGCCGAAGGCTTAACAATGTGATATAATCTGACCAATCTCTGTCTGTTGTTGTTTAGTTTTAGCTAAAATTAAACAACTTTTTCTCCTAAACCACTAGACCAATTTCAATCAAACTTCACAGGAATGTTCCTTTGGTGGTCCTCCTTCACAATTGTGCAAAGATTTAAATTTTTTAAGAAGAATTTTGGATGCTACAGCCCAATGCCCAATCTTTAAAATTCTTCTCCTCTCAATCCTCTTCTCAGATTCCAATATAATTTAACAAAGATGTTCCTTGTGTGAGCCTTTATTAAAATTGTCCAAGCCATATTGATTGGGTGAAAAACATGGCTGCATGACTGCATCAGAAAAGGGGCAAAATGACAATTTCAAGATAATTGTGTAGAAATTTGCCACTATAATGATTGGTTGAAAGCAATAGCATACAAGTGGCATCAGAAGAGAAGAATTACAATCAATTTTTAGTTTCAAATGACATCTCCTTATCCACTGGGCCAATTTTTGTTTGGTAGATAATTATGTTCCTTGAGAGACTCTCTACAAAAATAGATTGGTTGAAAAGATTGGCTGCCAAAATCATTAAATGAATCAGAAAATGGGCAAATTGGCAAATCTTTATAATTCCTTTCTTATAATAAAGTTCTCATTTGATTTCAAGATGATTGAGCAGAAATGTTCCTATAGTGACCCTCTTCATAATTTGTTCAAGCCATAATGATCTTTGAACCAGGTGGCATCAGAAAAGGGCTGAAATTAACTTTTAGCTTCAAACAACATTTCCCGATTTCAACCAGACTTCCCAGGAATGCTCCCTTGTAGGTCCTCTTTCAAATTGTTCAAAGATTTAATGCCTTATTACAAATGTCAATTACTGATAAGCAGGGTTTCATTTGCAGTTAATTCCCACTCTTGATCAAATTTTTCCCCTTAGTAACAGTAGCATTTGCTTCTACACTATCACTCAGGTGATTGATTTAGGGCCATCTTGGCCCTCGTGTTCTCATTTTTAACTGTTTATATAAGTTGTCTGCTGAAGATGCGTCAAATTGTGTCTGGAAGTTGAAGAGTTATTAGGTTCAGGAGATGTTTTTTTTATAAAGATGAATACATCAATGACGGTTAACCTGAAATAGAATTACGGGATTTCTTTGAGCACACAATAAATTGGCATTTTTGAAAATGAAGACATCAATGTTGGGCCATAAAGGATTACAAAGCTTCCATGCAATTCCTAGGTTGGCCATATCCATGTTTGAAGAATTATAATGCTGTTTATTTAGGGAATACTCAGAACTTTTATTATGTCAGTCTTGTACCAGGATTTCCAACCTTAATGTTTTCATTACCCTTTCCCACTTTCCCACATACGACAAATCTCCAGTAGACAACTTCGAACATATTTTGTCAAAATATAGAAAATCCCTATAATTAAATGGATAACCTATGAATAAAAGTGGAAAATATTGTGGCAAAAGCTGTCTGCTGCAGAATTGTCGTATGTTGGAAAGAGTTAACCCTTTCCCTCATACGACAAATCTGCAGCAGACGACTTTGAACATATTTTGTCAAAAAATCAAAAATCTCTATAATTGAATGGATAACCTATGACTAAAAGTGGAAAACATTGTGGCAAAGAGGAGAAAATTTGCTCGTTCTGAGCAATTTCTTCTTTTATCACTATGTTTTCAAAAAGCAGTCTGCTGCAGAGGCGTCAGAAAGCGTCCATATGAGGGAAAGAGGTAAAGGGAAATCTTCTGAGCTTTTGTTATGTCATCCAGAAAGACCTTTATAGTTTTATGCTATTTTTTAAGAGTGTCAATTTAGATTGCCTTCATGTTCATTGCAAACTTATCTAAATGGAAATTGTTTGTGAGAAGTTTCTCTCTGTTGTTTGGTATTGTCTATTGATTTCTTTCTTAACTATTTACCAGATATGATAGTTTTAACTCTTTCACACTTATAGACGCTTTCTGACACCTCTGCAGCAGACGTGACTTTTGAATTCCCTTTACTTTTGGCGTAATAAAGCTGAAATGATATCAAAAATGGTGTAAAATCTCAATGACATATTTGTCTTAATTCTCAGATTCCCTCATATAGATGCTTTCTGACGCCTCTGCAAAAACGAGCAATTTCTCCTTTTGCCACAATGTTTTCCACTTTTAGTCATAGTTTATCCATTAAATTATAGAGATTTTCTATTTTTAGCTCACCTGAGCTTTGCTCAAGGTGAGTTATTGTGATCGCCTTTTGCCCGTCGTGCGTCGTGCGTCAACTTCTTCTCCTCAGTAACCAGTGTTTCAATTTGGATGAAACTTCACAGAAAGCATCCTCTCAATGACCTCACCAGAATTCCTTCAAATTTTTGGGATCCATGCAAAATTCTGGTTTTCATGGCAACGAAACGAAAAAAACTTCAAAATTCTTCTTCTCCCAAACTGCTTGGCAGATTTTCAAATAATTTTGTAGAAATGTTCCTTGGATGACCCTCTATCAGATTCCTTCAAGCCGTGTTGATTGGTCGAAAAACATGGCCGCCAGGGGGGGCGGGGCTATTTTGCCTTATATGGCTATAGTGAAAACTTAAAAAATCTTCTCCTCCGAAAGTCTAAGGCCGATTTTCAAATAATTTTGTAGAAATGTTCCTTGGGTGACCCTCTATCAGATTCCTTCGAGCCATGTTGATTGATCGAAAAACATGGCCGCCAGGGGGGGGGGGGGGGGGGGGGGGGGCGTGCTATTTTGCCTTATATGGCTATAGTGCAAACTTAAAAAATCTTCTCCACCAGAAGTGTCAGGTCGATTTTCAAATTTTGTAGAAATGTTCCTTGGGTGATCCTCTATCAGATTCCTTCAAGCCATGTTGATTGGTCAAAAAACATGGCCGCCAGGGGGCGGGGCTATTTTGCCTTTTATGGCTATAGTGAAATCTTCTCCTCCATAAGTTTCAGGCCGATTTTCAAATAATTTTGTAGAAATGTTCCTTGGGTGACCCTCTATCAGATTTCTTCAAGCAATGTTGATTGGTCAAAAAACATGGGGCTATTTTGCCTTATATGGCCAAAGTGAAAATCTTCTCCTCAGTAACCAGTGGGTCAATTGGGATGAAACTTCACAGAAAGCATCCTCTCAATGACCTCACCAGAATTCCTTCAAATTTTTGGGATCCATGCAGAATTCTGGTTTCCATGGCAACGAAACGAAAAAAACTTCAAAATTCTTCATCTCCCAAACTGCTTGGCAGATTTTCAAATAATTTTGTAAAAATGTTCCTTGGATGACCCTTTACCAGATTCCTTCAAGCCATGTTGATTGGTCGAAAAACATGGCCGCCAGGGGGGCGTGGCTATTTTTGCCTTATATGGCTATAGTGCAAACTTAAAAAATCTTCTCCTCCAAAAGTGTCAGCCCGATTTTCAAATAATTTTGTAGAAATGTTCCATGGATGACCCACTTTCAGATTCCTTCAAGCCATGTTGATTGGTCAAAAAACAAGGCCGCCAGTGGGCAGGGCTATTTTGCATTATATGGCTATAGTGAAAACTTAAAAAATCTTCTCCTCCAAAAGTATCTGGCCGATTTTCAAATAATTTTGTAGAAATGTTCCTAGGGTGACCCTCTATCACATTCCTTCACGCCAAGTTGATAGGTCGGAAACTATGGCTGCCAGGGGGCGGGGCTTATATAGCTAAAGTGAAAAAAAAAAAAATCAGGTGAGCGATTCAAGGGCCATCATGGCCCTCTTGTTTGATAAAATATGTTCAAATTCGGCTGCTGCAGATTTGTTGTATGTGGGAAAGGGTTAATTCCTCAGATGCTTTAAAAGCAGTTGATTGGAGTTTAACACAGTTTCTGTCTTATCGGGGTGGCCAGTTGTCCTACTCATGTGTTTCCAGGCTTTCTCACACCATTACTTTACACAACATACTTTCCAAGCAACTGGCTGCTTTTCCACATAGACTGTTAGCCCATTGATGGAAGACGAATGACGCTGGTCACAGTGGCTTTTGTCAAATGTCTGAAAGTATGTTTTGCCAAGCTGGAGTTTGAACTCACAACCCCTGAAATGAGAGCCCGCGTTGCTACCGACTGAGCTACCAGGGCTCGGCTCAAAGCAGACTACTAAAAATTTCTAAATTCATGTAAATGGTAAGAAGTTAATTTTCTGTGGAAGAAAATTTGTCAAGAACTATTTCTGGGAGAATGTTTAACTAATGTCTCAGAAACATTCTAGTATGTCGTTGGCATTTATTGGAGTTGAGTGCTGTCCGTCGTTTGTCCAATGAAGTGAAGATTTGATCAGACACCTGAGTAATTTGTTCTTTGAGGTTTCAGAGCATTGTTTCTGTAAAGGTGACAAGTACCAATACTCGAAGGAAACAAATTTTCACGTTTTATCTTGTTGATATCTTATAGTCTTGGACATTTCCAAAATAAGAGATGATTTGGAAAGCAAAATGAGTTATGTTGTGGGATTTTCTTTTCATTAAAATATTCAAAAACTTCAGAGCATTAACATGATGGACAAAGTTACTTTGAAAACCTGTTGACGGGTATCACAGCATTCTTTTTCTTCTTAAAAAGAGTATTGATGGTTCAGATATTAATTATATTAAGTCTACAAATCGTGAGTTAATAAAGCTGTTTACTAAATCAAACAGTTTATTGGGCTATCTTGTCTATGTTGCAAGGTAGCCAGTTGCCTGGGAAGAATGTTTTGTGGAGTGTTGATGCAAGAAAGACAGGACAAACATGTTAATCCTTTCCCTCATAAAGACTTGTTTCTGACACCTCTGCAGCAAACATAGTGACAAAAGAAGAAATTGCTAAAAGCGAGAACTTTTACTTTTTGCCACAATGTTTTCCTCTTTCAGTCATAGAGATTTTCTATTTTTTGACAAAATATGTTCATAGTCATCTGCTGCAGAATTGTCGTATGAGGGAAAGGGTTAAGTGAGCTGGCTTCCATGGTATAACTGACCTGGCTTCCACAATATAACTGACCTGGCTTCCATGGTATTACTGTCCTGGCTTCAATGGTATAACTGACATGGCTTCCATGGTTATAACTGACCTGGCTTCCATGGTATAACTGACCTGGCTTCGATGGTATAACTGACCTGGCTTCGATGGTATCACTGACCTGGCTTCAATGGTATCACTGACATGGCTTCAATGGTATAAATGACCTGGCTTCAATGGTATAACTGACCTGGCTTCAGTGGTATAATTGACCTGGCTTCAATGGTAAAACTGACATGGCTTCAATGGTATAACTGACCTTTCAATGGTATAACTGACCTTTCAATGATATAACTGACCTGGCTTCAATGGTATAACTGACATGGCTTCAATGGTAAAACTGACATTGCTTCAATGGTATAACTGACCTGGCTTCCATGGTATAACTGACCTGGCTTCAATGGTATAACTGACCTGGCTTCAAAGGTATAACTGACCTGGCTTCAATGGTATAACTGACCTGGCTTCAATGGTATAACTGACCTGGCTTCAATGGTATAACTGACCTGGCTTCAATGGTATAACTGACCTGGCTTCAATGGTATTACTGAGCTGGCTTCCATGGTATAACTGACTTGGCTTCTGGTATAACTGACCTGGCTTCCATGATATAACTGACCTTGATTCCATGGTATAACTGACCTGGCTTCCATGGTATAACTGACATGCCATTTTAAATTTGTGTCCTTCTCCAATAAGTCAACTATTAGTCAAGTTTCAGATTAGCCATTTTAACCCTTTCCCTCATATAGACGCTTTCTGACGCCTTTGCAGCAGACGGCTTTTTGAAAACATGGTGACAAAAGAAGAAATTGCACAAAACGTGCAATTTCTCCTTTTGCCACAATGTTTTCCACTTTTAGCCATAGGTTATCCATTAAATTTTAGAGATTTTCATTTTTTTGACAAAATATGTTCAAAGTCGTCTGCTGCAGAATTGTCGTTTGAGGGAAAGGGTTAGCATCATTAATGTATTTAGTTTCTGGGAAGTTAAAATAAAACAAATGAGTTGTGAGTTCCAGATCACTTACTGTACGAGCTGTTTCTTGATATTTGACTCTGTATACTTTCTATAGATCATTAGGTCTCCATACATCTTTGTGTCTTGCAGAGTCTAAAACCCGCTATTAGAACTCTCTAAGTATAAGGTAAGGTTCTTTCTAAGTGTTGCTGACGATGTGTATTGAAGTGGCAATGTGACGTCATTTGTCTTATTTTTGTATTCGTTCAGTTAACATCTTCAATTTGGTTAATTAATGGACACTGGAAAAGGCAAGCCTAGATGTAAATGACTCTCAGACCTCTAAATTAGAAGAGTATTTCACATCCTCAAATTCTTATTTGACCCTCAAACCCTATGTTGTGGGTACTCAAAAGAAATGTCCTCTTTCGAGTACCCACACCATAGGGTTAAGTGGATTCATAAGAGAGATATGCGTTGGAAATGACCAGTTCACTCCTCCTTATCCGAGTCCTCCGACTGTTACATGGTCAAACTGATTAGGATTTGAGACAATCAGCGTGATCCCGATCCCACTTTGGCTAAACATTGCCTAGCAAAGTACTGTTGAGACATATTTATGATCCTTTATTTAGCATCTAGAACCAGTTTCATCATGTTACCCTAGCTATCCCTTTCCCACATACAGCAAATCTGAAGCAAACAACTTTGTACACATGGTGACAAAAACCTGAAAAATCTCCAGAAAAGATCTATAGCTTAATTGTTAAAAAAAGTTGTAAATGTTGTGGCCAAAAAAGAAATTGCTCATCATGAGCAATTTCACCTTTGGCCACAATGTTTTCAAAAGTCGTCTGCTGCTTTTGCGTCAAAATGCGTCTGCAGGTGGGAAAGGGGCTATGCCATAGTACATATTTTGTAGTCCATCTTTAACTGTAGACCCAGGGCCATTTTTAGCTCCTCTTACTAATATATATATATTAACAAGAGAAAGTTGATGCAACGCATCAATGTCGCCGGATATCCATAGTGCAGTTATGCATAACACTAACATTATAGTAGTTGAATAAACAGTTATCAGCTGAGGGGCATATTGGAACATCAGGGGTGGGGTCAAGTGAAAATGTATCATAACTTGCATTGTTTTGTCAACGAAGTGAATGATAATTGAAGCCTTTCATTGTTTATGATCAATCTCCATTCCAAAGTAGGCTGACCATACACACAACCAACTAATTATTGATCATAAACAGTAATGGAAATGAGTAATCTTGCCAATCATTAATTTTAGTATGTATACAGTGCTTTCATTAAGGAATAATTATAAGATTTGTGAATTCCACATACACTTTTCAAGATGTTTGTCAGAATATTTGAATTTTATTATTTAAAAAAAACACCACAAAACAGACAATTTAGGATTTGCATGCAATATAGCACGTCATTTTACCTTTCCAACAGTGGACACCTTTGCAGCAATCTACTTTTAAAACAATGAGATAAGGGTTAAATCGCTGAAGACGTGAGTTTTCTCTTTTTCTCAAAATGATATTAGTTTGGCATCCTAATTATATCATACTTTAACAAATGTTGAAATGTAGTCCAATATTTATAAATTAGATTACCTTCGAAATATAATATCAACTAAACAGTTAAATCTCATTGAAATTGATGTATAATTTAAACTTAATTTCGAACATAAACTGAGCCCTACAACATGTTAATTTATTTTAATTCTTTCCTTCCTTTTTTATAATGAAAATAACAAACTACTCATGTTTTAAAATTATATTATGATGTGCGCCCTTGTGTCAATGATGCATAACAATATGCAGATCGGAAGGAAATTATGCCTTTAGGGAATTAAAGGACACATTTAAAATTGTCAAGGACGAAATAATTTTGTACGAAAGACCCGATTCTTTCTTATTCACAGAAGTGTCGTTCTTGAAACTCTCTTTATAGGCAAAGAGTGTTCGTTCAAAGTAATTTTTCTATTAAAACCAGTTTTACTCGGTTTGTTCTTTTCTTCATTTGTTTCGAACCAAATAAACATTTTAAATCACCTATGATTTACTATTTGTAAGTGAGTGTAAAGAGCGGCTCTCTGCGAAGGAGATTGATCTATGCAGTTGGTATTCACGAGTCACGCGATCAACAGTTTTAGCTTAGAAACAGTTCATATTCTAGATATACATGGATAAACATTATAAAATGCCTTCTTCACAAAACAAGACATATCTTTGAACATGAAAATAACATTCAGTATGTTAAAATTGCCATTAAAAGGAGAATATTCGACGTCATTTTCAACACATAACAAATAGTCTGCAAGCAGGTGCGCATATGTAAACAAATTAGACTGTGCGACGTAAAGGTTTGTAGTTATCGCCTTTTGATTACATGTAGTATATAGTGTAAAATAAAGTATACCAGTCTAGCTAATATAGGGACTGTTTTGTCTTCGTAAATAAAACAAAAAAAACATAAATGCGTGTCAAAATAAAGAAACTGAAAATACCTAAAACATCCGTATATTTTTTTCATATTAGATGTGTCATTACTTAGTGTTTTTAAACAAACACAATTGTAATATGTTCAAGACATCTAAATGTGTTTCTTTCTAATAATAATCCCCCCTCCCATGTCATTTCCGAAAACCTATTAAAAATAGAAGTCGCTGGCTTCTGCCCGGCGACTAATAAGCCAATCAAGCTTATGTCATTGTGAGTTGTCCCTTTTGCTTGCATCCATCCGTAAACTTTTGGTTTAACCCTTTTCCACATACAGCAAATCTGCAGCAGACAACTTTAAACATGTCTACTAAAACAATATGGAAAATCTGTATAATAGTACTTGTATTATTACTGAAAAAAGTTGAAAACATGTGGCAAAAGGAGAAATTTCTCATTTTGAGCCATTTCTCATTTTATCACGATGTTTTCAAAAGTCATCTGCTGCAGATGTGTCCAAAGGCCTCTATATGTGGGAAGGGTTTAAACAACTTCTCCCTTGTAACCACTGAGTCAATTTGGATGAAACTGTTTGTTTTCAAATAATTTTGAAGAAATGTTCAATGGTTGACCCTCTATTGGATTCCTTTTTAAAAGCTATGTTTATTGGTCTAAAAACATGGCCATCAGGGGGCGGGGGTTTTATAATGCTATAGTGATTTAATTCTTGCCTAATGCAGTGGAGCGATACTGGCCCACATAGGCCTTTTGTTTAACCCAGGGTCATCATACTTCTATGTTGTCATCGTCAACTTTTGTTTCTATGTTGTGACATTTTTCGGATTTGTCCTAACTAACCCTGCTATTTATGGTCTCCATCGGCATGAAAGTTAATCTTTGAAGCCTGGCATTATGCAGATAAAAGTACAGCTGTAATGATGTAGGGCTGTAATAGAGAGAGAGATTGTGATCGTGGATATTAGTTGTCAGATTTAGATTAAATGGAGTAAACAGGTCTTTAACCCTTTCCCTCATACTACAATTCTGCAGCAGACGACTTTGAACATATTCTGTCAAAAAATAGAAAATCTCTATAATTGAATGGATAACCTATGACTAAAAGAGGAAAACATTGTGTCAAAAGGAGAAATTGCACGTTTTGAGCAATTTCTTTTTTTGTCACTATGTTTTCATAAAGCTGTCTGCTGCAGAGGCATCAGAAAGCATCTATAATGAGGGAAAGGGTTAATTTTACCTCTGCAATACATCTCTTATTGCTCATTTCCTAGTCTGGTTTGCTTACCCAGGGATCATGAATAAGTGAACTGTCGCTGTGATATAACTGAATTTATGTTGAAAATGTTGTAAAATCCCAAGAGAAGAAAAACTTATTGCTCAATTAACCCTTTCCTACATGATGCAGATGAATTTTGAAAACATTGTTGCAAAAGGAGAACATTATGAGAAATTTCTCCGTTTGCCACAATGTTTTCAACAGTTTATTCAAATAATTGTTCTTTCAATCAATGAATTATAGAGAGTTTCCATATTTTTGACCAAATGTTTCTAAAGTTGTCTGCTACAGATCTGTCGTCTGTCATATTATTTTCAACACTATGCAATGATTCAATTTTTCATTTAAAGAGGTTTACCATATTTCTTACAAGGGGTTGGCAATGTTGTCTGTTGCAAGTTTGTTGTTTTGTGGGAAAGGGTTAAGAGATGCCATATCGCAGCGACAAGACCCCAAATTGCTAGACGACAGCTCTATTATTTTCGCTGTGTGCTTTAATGTACAGCAAGACATCTGTCTTTTCCCAGATCATTTATTTTCTCAGCAGGTAGCTTTTTACTTGGTCACTTTTGTGGGGAGATAATGAGGAAATAGGAAATATACAATTTTTAAATTAATGGATACAGCTTTACAGTCTTCTGTTGGAAATCAGCTGCTGACCATTTTAGCTCGACTATTAGAAGAATATGGACAGCTATTACAGTCAATTGTGCATAGGCTTTGGTTAAAGTTTTTCATGCAACATATACTATCATGGACATATCTCAGTAACCACTAATGTTAATGAATTGAAAGTTCATTCATGTCTTCAGGGGTGTCCAACAGTAAAGTTTGATAACTCTTATTTTAATTTAGTACAAATTATGGCCCTTGTTTGACTTTGAAAATTTGGTTAAAGTTTTGCATGCAAGGTACTATCATGCACATATTTCAGTAACCACTCGCAGGATTGCTTTGAAACTTCACACACTTATTGGACATCATCAAATGACCTTGCAGGACAAGTCTCAAAACTCTTCATAAGATTTTGACACAATTATGCCCCTTATTGGGCTTAGAAAGTTTGGTTAAAGTTTTGCATGCAAGGTACTATCATGGACATATCTCAGTTACCACTAATGGTATTGACTTGAAACTTCATTCATGTCGTCAGGGTGTTAGACAGTCAAGTTAGATAACTCTTGTATGATTTAAGTACAAATTATGGCTCTTGTTTGACTTTAGTTTTGCATGCATGGTACTATCATGCACATATCTCAGTAACCACTCGGGGATTGATTTAAAACTTCAATATAGTCTGTAATGTTACACACAATCAAGTTAGGTAACTCCTGACTGAAATTATTATAAATTATGGCCCTTGTTGAAGTTAAAAATTTGGGTTAAAGTTTTGCATGCAAGGCCTTTTCTCACAAACAGAAGATGTTATTCAAACAAGACTTATATTGCCTCGTATTGATTATTGTTGTACAATTTGGGGTAACTGTAGTGACAAACTTTTAAGCAATATATATAAATTCCAAAAAAGAGCTGCACAAACTATCCTAGGCAAGACATATGACACACCAAGTGAGGCACTCTTTCAGGAACTTAAATGGATGAAATAGAATTACATACAAAAAAGCTATACTTGTGTACAAATCCCTTAAAAAAGAATTCCCAGAATACATGACTAATCTATTTACATCATCAACCAACACAAATTTAAGATCTGCCGCCCAGCATACACTTAGCATTCCTAAACCTAGGATAGAATTTTTTAGAAAATCTTTGACCTACTCAGGACCAAAAATATGGAACCAGATTCCACTACATGTCAGGAACTGTGAAAATTTAAAGAAATTTAAATCCACATATCTTTCCTGGTGGCATAGTGTTGGACATTTTTTACTCAATTAAACTCTCTCCCATAACAGTGCTGAGTTTCCTGAATGCAACAGTTGTCAACATGAATATGTGCATGATACCTTATAATATTATATTTTTCACTGACCTTTCACTTTGTTGTCATAATAACAGAATAGAATACACAAACAAAACAAAATGATGCTTTCATTTATACTTTCCTACATAGAGACACAAAGAATCAAAGCGCTGAAAGCGCTGATGGTATAGGGGCATATGTAAGTTGCAAATATATGGCATTATATATGGCATTGTTGAAACAATAAATCATCGACCTTTAAACAAACCAAACCAAATATTTTTGAAACAACACAGAGTGCCTGCCAATAACCAATACCTCATTTATCAAAGTTTGACCCTTATCTTGTATAAACAAAATAAATCATGAAGGACAAAAGATTGACAAAAAAATGAGCAGCGATCCTTAATTAAAATATTTCCAGTTCAGAAAACACTAAAGATCCACAATATATATTGGAATCATGCTCATAAATGAAAGACAATCGAAAGCATACTAGAGTTATCTCTTGTGCACTGGACGTCATGTGGCGTCAAACACCAATAAAACCAAACAAACTCACCACCTAAATAGAAATATGAAAAGGCATGTATATTAGTTAAAAGGTGAGGGTTGTCCCAAGTACAGACATATTTTGATACATCTGCGGCAGCCATGTATAAAAACATTGTTGAAAAAGGTAAAATTGCTAATAATGAACAATTACTATAATGATTATATAGTATCATTTATAAAGGTTTTCTATATTTTGGCTTACATGTATTCTAAGTGTGTTGTATAAAAGGTTAACAACCAACATGACTGTTGCACATTATAAATGACTAATTTCTCATTTTCCCACAATGTTTACAATTCTATTCAATTATCATAATTTCTTTAGAGATTTTTCATAGTTATACCCACTTTAAAGAAGAGGGGGTATATAGGAGTCACTGTGTCGGGCTGTCACGCTGTCGGTCGGAAGCCATATTTTGACTGGCCTATTTCTTACAAACCACTGGGTGGAATTCAATAAGATTTTACATGAAGCTTAAGTTATACCAAAAGGAGATGTGCATATATCCGAAAGGTCTTACAATTGCATGTTATTTTACAGAGTTATGGCCCTTTTACTTATTAATTAAGTTATGGTGTAGGTCAAGGTGCTGTTTTGGGGGGTATTTATCATCTTCAGTGATAGTTGTAGTTTTGGTTATTTTATTTTTCAAAATTGTCTGCAGCATATTGGTTGCATGTGGGTAAGTAAGGATGAACCCTTTCCCACATAGATCAAATATGCAGCAGATGTCTGAATTGAAATCATGCTGGTAAAAATACGGAAAAAAATCTAAAATTGAAAGTCTTATTATTGAAAAGAATTGAAAACACTGTGGCAAAAGGAGAAATTGCTCATCATGAGCAATTTCTTCTTTTGTCACAATGTTTTCAAAATGTGTTTTCTGCAGAGGCATGACATGCAGAAAGTGTCTGTATGTGGGAAAGGGTTAAAAGTGTGAATCCTATTACTCCACATGAAGTAGAAATCAATCAAAGCTGATACAAGTTGTACAGGTGGCCATTATAAACCATAGCAAGTACATGACATGATGCTTATGTTCTTTTTGTCTGTAACTGTCATTGATTTGCTATTTGTAATATAACAATTGAGTTAGTTCAAGCTCCGTTATTTCATTGTCAGGATGTTATTATAAAGAATCGGTGAAATTGACGGAATAGTGTAACTCTGCAGCGTTCCTATAATACCTATTGCTTGCTTGACAGAAAACAGATGAACACAACATTATTGTAACAAACTGTTACTAAGTTATAACTGTTTCGTTTGTAGTCAACAAATAAGACTTTTTGAAGCTGCTAAACAGTTGACAACTTCTATTAGCATTGTTAAAACAGGAGAAATAGTTCATAATGAGAAATTTATTTTTAAACAATGCTTTCCCCTGCCTGGAAATGTTATTCATTCTTTTTTAAGTTTTCCATTTGGAGAAAATGAAAGTTAGATGTCAGCTACTTAATTAGTTAAACCTTTCCCACATACAACAAATCTGCATCAGACAACATTGAAAACATCTGGAGTTCTCTATTTAAATGATAGTATATTCATCAAAAGTAGCTGAAAGCATTTGGGCAATAGCAGAAGTTTCTCATTATGAGCAATTTCTCTTTTTGCCGTAAAATTTTCAAAGGTTGTCTGCTGCAGATGCGTCAAAAGGCGGCTATATGTGGCAAAATGTTAAAGAACGATAATGAAATAGTGTTATGTGAATTAAGTGAAAAGAATATCTAGAATTTAAAGTGTTAGCATTATATCGATGCTTTTAAGATTTGATTGACAATTCAATGAACATGAAGTTGAAAATATAAATTTATACATCAGGTTTTTCTCGTAATATTTATCTCAAGTGTTGTATATTTAGTGTTTGTTTCCTACTGGTAGAATATAATGGGATATACAAAGTGATGGAATCATAGTGCTATATACTTATGTATGTAAAGTGTTGGAAATTGATGTGGTTGCGATCATGAAGTGTTAACCCCTTCCCACATGCGACAAATATACAGCAGACCACTTTGAAAAATTCCTCCTTTTTTTTGACAGTCTCTTGAAATTTAACCTTTTCCCACATATAAACCCTTTCTGACTGTAAGTCCTCTGCAGCAGGCCACTTTTGAAAACATTGTGACAAAAGGGGAAATTGCTCAAAACAAGCAATTTCCCCTTTTAATTGTCACAATGTTTTCAACTTTTTTTTGTTAATATATAGATGCATTCATCGGGATTTTCCTTGATTTTCGTCTAGATGTTTATAAAGTCGTCTGCTGCAGAATTGTAGTATGTTGGAAAGGGTTAAATTAAAGAATAATTATTGAACTGAGTAAATGAGAACCTTAGATGTGGCAATAGAAGAAATGGCTCATTGGTCATAATGGTCTTAACCCTTTCCCTCATATAGACGATTTCTGACGCCTCTGCAGCAGACGGCCTTTTGAAAACATAGTGACAAAAGAAGAAATTGCTCAAAACAAGCAATTTCTCCTTTTGCCACAATGTTTTCCACTTTTAGTCATAGGTTATCCATTAAATTATAGAGATTTTCTGATTTTGTTCGTATAAGGAAAAGGGTTAAATGTCGTCTGCTGCAGATGCTTCAATAAGTTTCTGCAAGTGGGAAAGGGTTATATATTGGTGATATAGACTAACACGTACTATACACAGATTAAGTGAATGAGATTTTATAGGACAATTCCAGAGTTAATTCATGAGTACAATTAGTGGCTAGTTTATTTTTCACTTGAGATTTTAAATCCACTTATTATATTTTAATGTACATGGTGTTTCAGCAAATTTGTGATTTGTTTTCATGAAAATACACATAATTATAAGGATAAATAATATACGGTTTAGTTTTGATGAAAATAAAGGTATATCATGATGATACACTGTGGTGCAGCATTAAATTCCAATAGTCAAGCAGCGATAGCTCTTTAAGGCTGCGTCAGAATGCGTCTGCAAGTGGGAAAGGATTAAATTCCAATAGTCAAGCAGGAATAGCTCTTTAAGGCTGCGTCAGAATGCGTCTGCAAGTGGGAAAGGATTAAATTCCAATAGCTCTTTAAGGCTGCGTCAGAAAGCGTCTGCCAGTGGGAAAGGATTAAATTCCAATAGTCAAGCAGTGATAGCTCTTTAAGGCTGAGGGCTACCAGGGATTATGGGGATGAAACCAGGATTGGCCATTTATTCGTTATAATTGCATGGTGCTAAAACCCCTATCAATCAATCAAATTTCAATAAATCAAATTCAATTATAACAAGTTTCAAAGTTTTAAATTTATTGGCAATCAGCCATTTACAATACAATAATATGGCTAAGATTGTAAGATAAACATTCATACATATAATATTAATTACTTACATACTATTCAAAGTTAATATACATTTAAACAGCAACATCATCACGGATATTTTTCTAATTGACATAGCTTCCTTGATATTTAGCAAGATTGTGCAGTTTCTTTCTGTTTGCTAAAGACATAATTGCTATGAACTTACGTATATAAGTATAACAATACATGTATCTATATATACAAGAGAAAGTTGATGCAACGCATCAATGTCGCCGGATATCCATAGTGTAGTTATGCATAACACTAACATTATAGTAGTTGAATAAACAGTTATCAACTGAGGGGCATATTGGAACATCAGGGGTGGGGTCAAGTGAAAATGAATCATAACTTGCATTGTTTTGTCAACGAAGTGAATGATAATTGAAGCCTTTCATTGTTTATGATCAATCTGCATTCCAAAGTAGGTTGACCATACACACAACCAACTAATTATTGATCATAAACAGTAATGGAAATGAGTAATCTTGCCAAGCATTAGTCTTAGTATGTATACAGTGCTTTCATTAAGGAATAATTATAAGATTTGTGAATTCCACATACACTTTTCAAGATGTTTGTCAGAATATTTGAATTTTTATTATTTTTCCATAAAACCACAAAACAGACAATTTAGGATTTGCATGCAATAGCACGTCATTTTACCTTTCCTCTTTTAAAGTCAACAGTGGACACCTTTGCAGCAATCTACTTTTAAAACAATGAGATAGGGGTTAAATTGCTGAAGACATGAGCTTTCTCTTTTTCTCAAAATGATATTAGCTTGGCATCCTAATTATATCATACTTTAACAAATGTTGAAATGTAATCCAATATTTATAAATTAGACCACCTTCGAAATATATTATCAACTAAACAGTTAAATCTCATTGAAATTGTTGTATAATTTAAACTTAATTTCGAACATAAACTGAGCCCTACAACATGTTAATTTATTTTAATTCTTTCCTTCCTTTTTTATAATGAAAATAACAAACTACTCATGTTTTAAAATTATATTATGATGAGCGCCCTTGTGTGTCAATGATGCATAACAATATGCAGATCGGAAGCAATATGCCTTTAGGGAATTAAATGACACATTTAAAATTGTCAAGGACAAAATAATTTTGTACGAAAGACCCGATTCTTTCTTATTCGCAGAGGTGTCGTTCTTGAAACTCTCTTTATAGAGTGTTCGTTCAAAGTAATTTTTCTATTAAAACCAGTTTTATCTCGGTTTGTTCTTTTCTTCATTTGTTTCGAACCAAATAAACATTTTAAATCACCTATGATTTACTATTTGTAAGTGTAAGTGAGTGTAAAGAGCGGCTCTCTGCAAAGGAGATTAATCTACGCAGTTGGTATTCGCGAGTATGTAAACAAATAAATTAGACTGGGCGACGACGTAAAGGTTTGTAGTTATCGCCTTTTGATTACATGTAGTATATAGTGTAAAATGAAGTATACCAGTCTAGCTAATAGGGACTGTTTTGTCTTCGTAAATAAAACAAAAAAACATAAATGCGAGTCAAAATAAAGAAACTGAAAATACCTAAAACATCGGAAAATTTATTTCATTTTAGATGTGTCATTACTTAGTGTTTTTAAACAAACACAATTGTAATATGTTCAAGACATCTAAATGTGTTTCTTTCTAATAATAATCCCCCCTCCCATGTGATTTCAGAAAACCTATTAAAAATAGAAGTCGCGGGCTTCTGCCCGGGGACTAATAAAGGATATCACATCAATATTGTCTAGTAATACAATATGTTATAAACTATGCATAATTAATTGGTGTTGGATTATGATTGCCCCAGTCACTGACAGTTTCTTTGAAGTACATGTGAGTCTTCTTGCCAATTTTAGATTTTCTAGTTTAACACATAAATTATTCAATTATTTGTGTAGAAATATTGAAAAGGCAAATTTCTTCCCTTTACTCTCTGCTTGAAAGGTTCCTTCAACTGATTCTAACAGCCACTGCAATAGACTTTTATTTGACGATTTCTCTTGGAATGTTTTTTGCAAATGACTGGGCTATGGATTGACAATGTCTGTCTGCATTGTAGCATGGTATGTCCGTTGTCAGTGGCGTCAATATTTGGTTAACCTTTGCATAAGATTCATTTGTCCTTACATACTGCTTGTCACAGGGCTATATTCCACATGTTATTAAAGCTCAATGAATATGATTGATAACAACATTCAATTAATGACTTTAACTCACGATTGATGCAAGATGACTTAACCCTTTCCCTCATACAACAAATACGCAGCGGATGACTTTGAAAATCTACCCCAAAATCTTTTGAAACTCCTTTTCAATGAAAGTATAATAATTGAATAGAGTTGAAAACATGGTGACAAAAGGAGAAATCCTGAAACCTGTACACCAGACGGCTTTTTGAAAACATAGTGACAAAAGCAGAAATTGCTCAAAACGAGCAATTTCTCCTTTTGCCACAATGTTTACCACTTTTAGTCATATGTTATCCATATTGAATTATAGAGATTTTCTATTTTTTGACAAAATATGTTCAAAGGCGTCTGCTGCAGAATTGTTGTATGAGGGAAAGGGTTAAGTTCATATCTGAGGCACTTACCTGTCAGAGATCAATGACATTTCACATGTGGATGATTATGACAGATGACTTTTACTTAATCCTTTCCCACATACAACAAATCTACAAGAGACGACTTTGAAAATATCTGGTTAAGATATGGTGAATCTTATAATATAAATGAAAGTTCAATCAAATGAAATGAGTGGTATATATTGTGGCATTGGATAAGAAATTGCTCAGCTTTTGCCACAATGTTTTCAAAAGTTGTCTGTTCCAAATGTGTCAAAATGTTCTGAAAGTTGGAAGCACTGCTAGGTTGAAATTAATGCAAAAAGATACAAGGTAATTATACCCCCTTCGAAGAAGAGGGGTATATAGGAGTCACTGTGTCGGGCTGTCTGTCTGTCGGTCGGTCGGAAGCCATATTTTTTCCGGCCTATTTCTTACAAACCACTGGGTGAAATTCAATAAAATTTTACATGAAGCTTCTATACCAAAAGGAGATGTGCATATCCTAAAGGGGTTACAATTGCATTATATTTTAAAGTTATGGCCCTTTTACTAATTATACCCCCAAAAAACAAAGTTTTGGGGGGGTATATAGGAGTCACTGTGTCGGTCGGTCGGTCGGAAGCCATATTTTGTCCGGACCATATCTTAACAATGCAACATAGGATTTGAACGAAACTTCATAGGATGATACAACACATTGAGAGGAAGTGCGGTGTACAGGAACCATAACTCTATTTAATCTAAATACAGTGTTATTGCCCTTTGTTACTTTTTCTTGTCCGGAGAATTACTTAATAACTAACAGATGGAATCTAATAAAACTGCATACAATGGTAGAGCATAATCAGAGGAAGTGCAGTGTACAAGAACCATAACTCTAATTTACATAATTACAGAGTTATTGCCCTTTGTTACTTTTTCTTATTCGTAGAGTCTTGTCCGGAGCATAACTTTAAAACAAATTGTTGGAATTTAATAAAACTTCATAGGATGATACAACACATTGAGAGGAAGTGCAGTGTACAGAAACCATTTAAAACTCTATTTAATCTAAATACAGAGTTATTGCCCTTTGTTACTTTTTCTTGTCCGGAGAATTACTTAATAACTTACAGATGGAATCTAATAAAACTGCATACAATGGTAGAGCATAATCAGAGGAAGTTCAGTGTACAAGAACCATAACTCTAATTTACATAATTACAGAGTTATTGCCCTTCGTTACTTTTTCTTATTCGTAGAGTCTTGTCCAGAGCATAACTTTAAAACAAATTGTTGGAATTTAATAAAACTGCATAGGATGATACAACACATTGAGAGGAAGTGCGGTGTATTTTGTTGGTCGGTCGGAAGTCATATTTTGAGTCAAGGTGCTGTTTTGGGGGTATTTATCATCTTCAGTGATAGTTCTAGTTAAGTTATGGTGTAGGTCAAGGAACTGTTTAGGGGGTATTTATCATCTTCAGTGATAGTTCTAGTTACATTTGATTTTGACTTGCAGGCTTGGTCCTTATCTCTGACACTTATCTCTGACACTTACCTGTCACAGGTCAGTGTCCCATGTCATTTTGTGGTGATGAAACTTCTTCATGTGTTAACAAACTAACAATTTTGGGCAAATTACAAATACTTTGATAATTAAGTGGTCTAATTTGGCCATACCTCCTATCTTTTTTCTGTGGGTAAAAGGAAAATGATTTCACAAAGATCAGAAGAGGTCAACAGTCAACTAATGACATTCAGTGCATTTCATTGAACAGTTGTCATATGTGCTTTATTGCAAGATATGTTTCACAAATTAGCTAGATGAAATCCTTTTTCTGTTTCATTGAAAGAGATAGTTTTCTGATTACATTAAAATCTTTAAACAACACAGTCATGGTTTATAAATATAACCAAATTTTAATGGCATTTAACCCTTTCCCTCATACAACAATCTGCAGCAGATGACTTTGAACATATTTTCACTATGTTTTCAAAAAGCCCTTTGCTGCAGAGGCGGAATCCGCTGTGGTTGAGTTGTTAGCGTCGGGGATTTCGAAACCGGGTGTCCCAGGTTCGATCCCCAGTCGCGGCACTACAGTCATGGTGGAGTGCCCTAGGGCAAGGCACATTTTCTAGCCTAGTACTGGTTTGTTTACCCAGGGATCATGAATAAGTGAACTGTCGCCGTGATATAACTATAATATTGTTGAAAGCGGCGTAAAACCCCAATAAATAAATTGCTGCAGAGGCGTCAGAAAGCGTCTATATGAGGGAAAGGGTTAACTCTTTTCCTCCATCCAACAAATCTGCAACGGACAACTGGAAATAGCTCCAGTGGCAGGCAGAATTATAAAAAATCTCTATACATGAAAGTACTATCAAAATAAAAAATTGAAAACATTGGCAAATGTAGAATTTGCATATCATGAGCATTGAATAAATTCGCCTTTTTCAATGGAACCGTTTCAAAATTTGCTGCAGGTGCATCAAAAAGTGATAAAGGTTTAAGTCCAGATCTTTTACAAAAGTTTTATTAAGCAAGGTTTATGTTAACGAAGATCATAATTATATACTGCAGAGTTGTCCATTGTAATCTGTATCAGGGAATTGGTTAAAGACGCAGACGACATTAGAAAACATTGCAGGGTAAACAGAGAAATTATAACTTGTAAAGCAGTCAGACCTCTTTGGGAGAGACTACTTCCAATTTTCAGATTAAGTGGGTTTGAAAAAATAATGTACAATCATTAAAAACCCTCATTATAGGATACAACATAACAAATAAGTGTTACAATGATGTAAAAATGATTTTTAATCTCATAGGATTTTGTATTTATAAGGGTTACTATATCAGCGATAAAAAAAATGCAAATACATAGTGTAGAGAACTTATTCATCAAAGAATACAGATTTTTGTATACTTATAATTGTCTTCAAAAAATAAACTTTCAACATTTTTGGTAAATTTCAATAGGTATCTGTTACAGATATTAATAAAGCAACAAAATATTTATATATATATATATCTATATATATATATATATATATATGCTTCATGTTTTGTACTAGCTGTTATTGTAATTTACATTCGTTTATGTTATGTAAAAATGTAAAATAAAAAAACAAAAAAAAACCAGAGAAATTGCTCATTTCTGATAAATTTCACCTTACTTAGTTTTAATTGCCTCTAAATTAAATAATTATAATGACATAATTTATGGAGATTTAATTTATTTTTGCCTTAATTTTTATCAAGTCACCTGCTGCAGAGATGTTTTATGTTTTGAAAAGATAAATGAAATCAACGGTAAGACTGTTTGATTTATTTTCTCAAAAGATTTCAGAGATTTTTTAAATTTTAGGATAAGAAAAATAAAAAATATAAATATTATAGAACTTTAACAAAAGTCTTGGAAGGTTTTGCATGGTAATAAAATGATTTGGTAGAAGAAGAAATATTTATAAATGATAAGTATAATTATGAAATAATGGTAAATCCTAAAGGAAGCTAATAGTAAAGCTATGCCAGAAGTGATATATTTTATGATTACAAAAAGTGATAATTTTCCCATTAGGGAAGCACCCTAAGACACAAACCAGATCTAGGTGGAATAATTAAAGCTTAACATATATATACTTATCTCTTAACCCTTTCCCTCATACAACAATTCTGCAGCAGACGACTTTGAACACATTTTGTCAAAAAATAGAAAATCTCTATAATTGAATGGATAACCCACCTATGACTAAAAGTGGAAAACATTGCATGTGGCAAAAGGTGAAATTGCTCGTTTTGAGCAATTTCTTCTTTTGTCACTGTCTTCAAAAAGCCGTCTGCTGCAGAGGCATCAGAAAGCGTCTATATGAGGGAAAGGGTTAAAGCCAGCCAAGAAGTCACATACAGACACGATTTCAAAAGCGGGTGTCCCGTGTTCGATCCCCAGTCGCGGCACCTCGGTCATGGTGGAGTGCCCTTGGGCAAGGCACATTTTCTAGCCTGCAGTTACTGGTTTGTTTATGATCATGAATAAGTGAACTGTCGCTGTGTGATATAACTGAAATAATGTTGAAAGCGGTGTAAATCCCCAATAAATAAATATTAGAGTTGAAATAAATCAGGTGAGTGATGTAGGACTATCATGGTCCTCTTGTTAAAACATTGTGAATCAAAGTACAGAAAGTACTGGTAACGAATTATTTTGAACATGTATTGTAAAATCAAATTTATGAATGCAATTGATCATGCTATTGCACAATTTAGTCTATTTTATTATTATTAATATTTTTGTCCAGAGATTTTTTTTATCAGTTGACAGTTTTAGTAAATGTAGCATTTCAACGGCGATGCGAGCGTTTAACATGCACACTAACTGTTTCACTGAGCTCTGCGTAAAGTCTGTCAAAACACCCATGGCATATTTGTGAGATTTACATTGTTAGTTTGATTTGTTTTCGTCACCAGGGGCGGATCCAGGATTTCATCTTATATTATAACTATGTTTCATGTGAGTGAATTAATTATTATAAATCTATAATGTTTAAAAAATCGCATAAAATAAGAATTAAAAAAAAAAAAAAAGAACAGTTCCAATTGGGACCCGAACTCGCGTCCATAAATAGTCCATGCTTAGAAGTTCTACACGCTCTGCATTACACTACGGTACTTTGATACAACGTATGAGCGTTACTTTCGTATATATATTAAGCTAACTGAATGCGCGCGTATGTAAACCATGATCTATAATTAGCTCTGCGTAGTGGCATATTTGTGAGATTAACATTGTTCTATACAGCGTGGGGTCGATTTCTAGTGAATGGGCATACGACTAAAATTCATACTCGTGCCTTATACGTACCTGCCGACAAATGAAATATATATGCGCGTACTGTTAATTTGATATTTTCTAGAAAATTGATTATCTATGATGATTCGATAGTATAATTATGACTTTACTGTATTGAAATAACACGTAGAAGTCATTTTAATATCGAAAAAATACTAGGACTATTTAGGTGCAGCGAATGTGTATTCTAAGCGGAAGTGTAGTTTAACCGTGACTTCCGGAAAAAAACACGATCGCGTTAACTGTATTATTTTTTGAGAAAAAATAATTCGTTAAAAATGGGGAAATTTAAATTGGCTAAGTTTTCTGATTCAGAAAGAAGTTCTTCAGGACCTCCGTATTTAACTCTTTCCACAAAACAACAATTCTGCAGCAGACTTCTTTCAAAGACGAAAATATTTTATCAATGAAAATAGAATAATTATTATTTAATATATTTAAGAACATCGTTGCAAAAGGCGAAATGGTCAATTAAAGACAATTATTGTTTCCTTTTGCTACAACTTTTTCAAATGTTTTCTGCTGCAGATGCGTTAAAATGTATCTGCATGTGGGAAAAGGGTTAAATTATTGTCAATAATTCCCTGACAAATTTATGATATTGAAAAGATGAAAAGTTGAAAATGAAGCTAGGGCACAAGATTTAGAGTGACAATTTGATATATATACGAATACTATTGATTGTAATGCTAGTGTGATAGAAAACTTTGGTGTTGGGAAGGTCTGTTCCGTGTCTGGTATTTTGTGATTTCCTAAGAGGAGGTAAAAAGTGAAGAATGCATACCACCTTTTGGTGAAATTGGGGATAAATGTTGGGCAAAATGTGACGGTGTGAATTATAGTTTTGGATTATATTTGTCTAAAATTTTAATCTCTGGAATAAAAATTCTAAAATGTGACATGGCTGTTGAATTCCTGGAATAAGTGCTTTGTGTTTATAAAATCAAGAATTAGTTAAACCCTTTCCCTCATACCATCAATCTGCAGCAGTTGATTTTTCAGAGAAAAATATGCAAAATCTTTTATAATAAATATAAGATTATTGAATAAAAAGTTAACCCTTTCCCTCATACGACAATTCTGAAGCTCGACGACTTTGAACATATTTTGTCAAAAAATAGAAAATCTCTATAATTGAATGGATAACCTATGACTAAAAGTGGGAAACATTGTGGCAAAAGGAGAAATTGCTCATTTTGAGCAAATTCTCCATTAGTCACTATGTTTTCAAAAAGCCGTCTGCTGCAGAGGCATCAGAAAGCGTCTATATGAGGGAAAGGGTTAAAACATTGCGGCAAAGGTTATCCTGCTATAGATGTGTCAAAAGGTGTCTATGTGAAGGAAAGTGATTGAGAAATCATTTTAACCCTAATTTCCCAATTGCAGTCTTATTTTGAAGCAAGACTGACTGCAACAGCTAGACTAATAACTTTTGAAAACATCCTTAATTTGTGTCGATGTTATTAACTTTATATCATTATATTTCCACTTACATATTATATTTTCCATAGATTTTCCATATTTTGCCAAAAAGTTTTCAAAGTCATCTTGCTGTATGTAGAAAAAAAGGGTTAAACAGCACAATTAACGTGCAAATAAATTGATAACGCTTAATGAAAAAGAAAAAAGATTATTCGTAACACTTGTAGATATAGTGTAATTAAGAATTTGAAATAAATAAGAAGAGTCAATGTTGAAGAACTATAGTCTCGTATATTCCTTACAGAGTTTTCAAATAAGAATGCTAATCTACTGTGGTGACAAAACATGACTGTATGAAAGGATGTGTAAACCCTTTCCCACATACAATATTAGAAATCTGCCGGAGACATCCCTTTTCACACCTATAGACGCATTTTGAAGCATCTGCAGCAGACAACTTATGAAAACATTGTGGCAAAAGGAGAAATTGCTCAAAGGCAATTTCTCCTTTTGCCACAATGTTTTTTAACTTTATTCAATTATTTAACTTTCATTTACAGAGATTTTTCAAATTGTTGCTAAGCTGTTTTCAAGATTGTCTGCTGCAGATTTGTTGTATGTGGTAAAGGCTTAATTAGTCTGCTTTATAAGAGCCATCAGAAATGATCTGAAACGGGTAAAGAGTTATTTTTATACGCCGCCGGAGGCGGTCGTATATTGGCGTCATCTTGTCCGTCCGTCCATTTCTTGTGAACGCAACTCCTCCTACATTTCTGACCGTATCTTTTCAAAACTTGGTCAATGTCATAACTATAATGTGTTGATGTGCATGAAGCGGTGATTTTTGTCCCTTGAAACTTAGTCTCTGTAGCTGATTGATATTGCGGCTTGTGAACGCAACTCTTCCTACGTTTCTGACTGAATCTTTTCAAAACTTGGTCAATATCATTACTATAATGGGTAGATGTGCATGAAGCAGGGATTTTCCGGTTCAGCAATTTTTGCAATAGTTATGCCTTTCGTAACTTGGTCTCTATAGCATATTCACTTGAGAACGCAACTCAAGTTTCCAAACAGATAGAAGTGCATAAAGCAGGGATTATCCGGTAGAGTGATTTTTGCAAGAGTTATGCTCAGAAGGAAAAAAGGATACATATCCACACTGCCATTTGACCTACTTTCATATCTGAAGCCTCTATAGGGTTTTATTAGTCGCCGGGCAGAAGCCCGCGACTTCTATTTTTAATAGGTTTTCGGAAATCACATGGGAGGAGAAGTTATTATTAGAAAAAAACAAATTTAAATGTCTTGAACATATTTCAATTGCGTTTGTTTAAAAACACTAAGTTATGACACATCTAAAATGAAATAAACATTCCGATGTTTTAAGTATTAGTAGTTTCTTTATTTTGACTCGCATCTCTTTTTTTTGGGTTTTATTTACGAAGACAAAACCGTCCCCATTGAGACTTGCAGCAAGCGGACTGTTATGTGTCAATATCAAGTAAAAATCACGTCGAATTCTCCTTTAAAATAGCAATCTTAACTTACTGAATGTTATTTTCATGTTCAAAGAGATGTCTTGATTTGTGAGGAATTCATTTTATAATGTTTATCCATGTATATCTAAAATATGAACTGTTTCTAAGCTAAAACTGTTGATCGCGTGACTCGCGAATACCAACTGCGTAGATCAATCTCCTTTGCAGAGAGCCGCTCTTTACACTCACTTACAAATAGTAAATTATAGGTGATTTAAAATGTTTATTTGGTTCGAAACAAATGAAGAAAAGAACAAACCGAGATAAAACTGGTTTTAATAGAAAAATGACTTTGAACGAACACTCTCTGCCTATAAAGAGAGTTTCAAGAACGACACCTCTGCGAAGAAGAATGTAGGTCACGAATCGAGTCTTTCGTACAAAATTATTTCGTCCTTGACAATTTTAAATGTGTCATTAAATTCCCTAAAGGCATATTGCTTCCGATCATATTGTTATGCATCATTGACACAAGGGCGCTCATCATAATATAATTTTAAAACATGAGTAGTTTGTTATTTTCATTATAAAAAAGGAAGGAAAGAATTACAATAAATTAACATGTTGTAGGGCTCAGTTTATGTTCGAAATTAAGTTTAAATGATACAACAATTTTTATGTCAAAAATACATTACCAGTCATTTAATACCTGATATATAATCTCAACACCGTTAATTCATCCAGAAAAGAAGCTCGCGCAGCCATGCATAGCCCTCACGCGTGTGTGATACACACGGCCGCCGGTAATACCGGCGCACGGGCCATGTGACCCCCACTTTTAATTTCTGGACACACCAACTGACAGCTAAGAATTTATTCATTTTTATATTTTATTTCTTGGTCTGTTTAAGGCATTCGCCTTAAACAAGTTATTTTCATTCAGTTATTCAACTACATTAACAACCTAACAACATAATTGTGTAAATTACTAATTGTAATTAAGTTGTTTTTTGTGAACACAACTAACTGAGAAGTCACGGGTGGGTTACCCCACCCACTATTTCAGTTACGTATCGGGTGCGGTAATGGCCATTCATTCTTTCAACGAAGTTATAGTTACACCGACCCTATTAGCGATAATATATTATTATCGCCTTGTATTACATTATGTATATTAATTAAACATGAACAATTTTGGAAAATATTTGTAAAATCTTTTTCATTGAAATACGTTCCGTGATCAACGGGTATAGTAGAAAATAAAAAATAGAAAAAAATTATATTTTTTGTTGAATCGTATAAATTGTTTTGTTTCATATATATTCTATGTCACATAGTGGTGATCAGAGGCGTGACTCATAACGGCTGTATGAGACACGCGTCTGTCCTGTTTTGCGTTCACTAAGTACACACAGGATTCACCCTGTGAGTACTTCTCTTCCTGGCCTGCTTCCATTTGGAAACAGTCTGGGTTGAGGAGGACTCACAAAAGCTGGAAGAGTAAGAAGACCCCTAAAAAGGTTTCTCTTAGCTCTACGAGTGAAGCGGAGTTTGAGGGGTTCTCCCAACAATCAGACTCCGCGGCTGTGTTGAGTGAGCAGAAGGTCAGAGCTGTTCCTTCTTCACTCCGCACAACCGCTCAGAGGTCCAGATTAGGAGGTGTAATCAGCTATTTTCCCCACAAATTCCCTCTTAGGAAACAAACCCTATGCTGTGGGTTCTCAATACCCACAGCATAGGGTAAGAGGGTCAAATGAGGATTTTAGACATGCATACGCTCCTTATCTGGAGCTCTGACCGCTCCCCCTCAGCTTCGGCTGGTCCTTCGCGGGACATGGAGGAGCGGATGGCAGCGGCTTATGTCTGTTATTCCGTCGGGAAACAAAGGCCTTCGGGCCAGAAACCGTACGGACACAGTGATGGTTGGCCTCAAGAGTGAGCAACCGTCTGCTGAACGACATTATCTGACGCCAGGTGTTGGGGCTGACCCTTCGGGAGACGCCATGGGTCAATCAAAGGGAAACCTCACTGATTGGCCACCTCTAACACCACACTCTGCAGTAAGCAGTCTTCGGACGCTTACAGAGTGCCAAATTATAATGTCTGCGGACAGAATTCTTTGGAGACCGGTGATAGAGCAGCTTCACAACTGCCTATCATTAGTCAACCGGGTAATGCTTGCGAGCAAAACCTATATGACTCCGGGTAACCGGGTACCGGGCAACCAGTCAGTCATTTCGCCTAGGCGCGACCAGTCACCGGGCAAATCCGGCAGTCATTTAGCGATGACGCGACCGGTCAGTCATTAAGCCATGACGCGACCGGGCAAATTATCAGTCAGTTTAACATGACGCGACCGGGCAGTGGGCAGTCAAGGTAACGAGCAGTCGTTAAGCTAGTACCACTCGTTCTTCGCACAACCGGTCTATACGGATATTCAAAACACTGGTCATTACGCACCAGGCTCAGATATCCAACCGTCTAACATCGGTTATAAGGAGTACAGGACAGATAAATCTTTCCTTTCTCCAAGGGGAATAGTGTTCTTCTGTAGGGATTACACTCCTCAAAAGAATGAGAATAGAAGAGTACGGATATTCAAAACACTGGTCATTACGCACAAGGCCCAGATATCCAGTTATAGGTAGTACAGGACAGAGAAATGTTTCCGTGTCTCCAAGTGGAACATGGTACTTCTCTAGAGATTACACTCCTTCCCCGATACAAAGCTCCGTTTCAAAAGATGTAATGGATCGGTGATAGGCGGGTTAACCAAGCCTACCGGGATCAGCAATACCCACCTGATGGGAATTCACTGTTCCCGGAAGGACACCTTTCGAAGAGGCAGTCCTTAGAAGGCAAACCCCCGATCGGAATAACTCAGGTTTTCCGTGAAAGGGAGGTCGAGACCGTCCCATACGGTTAGTTCGGCGCCGACGATCGATCCAGTGCGACCTCTCTCTACTGCGGAGAGAGGAGGTTCATATCACACGATCGACACCTTAACACAACAATAAAGTACACCAAGATTGAATATTATTTTCAATCCCTTCTCTTACTTTTATAAGACTGTTGTGTCTTTCAGTTGAAAGACGGATTAGAGTCAAGCATCGTAGGGCTCGACACTCTCCCACCTCCTCGTCTGACGGGCGGGGGCGGGGGGGGGGGGGGGGCAGTCCCCTTCAGATTACGAGCCGGCTGTAGAGCGTTGACCTCTACAGCAGAACATTAAGGAAGTACTTAGGGTGGTGCCTAATACGTTATGCCCGAAGGTTGACGCTTAAACGTCGTTTAAACCTATAATGATTTCGAGCAAAACCTACACTCTGCAGTACAACAGTCTTCGGACTTCTACAGAGTGCCAAGTTATAATGTCTGAAGTTTTTGGAGACTAGTGATAGAGCAGCCTCACATCAGCCTATCATTAGTCAACCGGTCAGTAATGGTCAGAGGGAGCTACCATTACTGAACGTTCCCAGAGCTGGGTAACGAGCAGTCGTTAAGTCAAGTTGACTCCAACCGTTTTGTCAATATTATGACATAAGCATTGGACAACCGGGTGTTTTCGAACACAGCCAAGTGAAAATCTCCTTCGCAGAGTTGTCGTTCCTTACACTCATATGAATGTAATGAGTCGATAGTGCTAGAGAATGAGTCAAATGCCTACCGAGTACTCAATTAATCACTGGGCATAAACGGTTGTCGCGTGAACGTTCACAGGGCAGTCAAACTCTTAACTGGGCATAAACGGTTACCGGGCAAACGGTCACCGTGAAAACAAAAAATTCAACTATGAATTCTTCGGAATTCAACAGTATTCCAATTGACAAATGTCCTCGGACACAGTCATTTGGAGATCGGGCAATGTCTTTAGACATAGCCAGTAAGGCACCGGTCAAACGGGTAATGTCTTAGGACATAACCTTTCGGCAGTCAATCGGGCAGTATGCTGGGACATAGCCGATTAAACAGTCGGCCATCGGGTATGGGGAGTACCGGTCAAATAGTTATGTCGGTCCCCAGGGAGGAGAGAGTGCGTCTCTAGGGACTACACTCCTCCCAAGTAATACCCATCGTACCAATTGTTGGGACGAGTCGATGTCCGACGGTATTACATGGGAGAGATTCAGTTGATTTCATAAATCAATCCCCTATGCTGGCCTACCGGGATCAACCGTTCCCAGAGGATAGTCACTCGGTGAACTCTCTCATACGTGAGCTCGGACCGAAGGTTGATTCCATGCGATCTCATTCGTCTTCGGAAAAGGGATAAATTCCTCGATCATGACTCCTTCATAGGATTCCTCCCACCAATGGGCTAAGTTTTGTGGAAAAGTAGCCAGTTGCTTGGGAAGATTGTTGTGTGGAGTACTGGTGTGAGAAAACCAGGAAATACATGAGTAGGTGAACTGGCCGCCGTGATATAACTGAGAAATTGTTAAAACGGCGTTAAACCACAATCAATCGATCATAGGATTCCTCCATGTCGAATCGGACACTGACATTCCGGTCCAGAACCGGCTTTAGTCAATCCGCACGTCGTCGGGTAAAACCCACGACCCCGTCTTGTCTGACGAATAAGAGACATATCGGGCTCAGTGCTCCATCGGATGATTAACAATTTAGAGCTGGACTCTAAATAAACTATCATTAGTGGGAAGTTACTGCATTCACTGCGTCCATAGGCGCATTTCGGCGTATGCGGCAACATTGTTCACAGGGACAGAACGTACATTGACTTCTGCAAAGGCATTCTTAGAAGCCCAACCTGTGAAGACACAAGAGACAGGCTAAGTTCGAGCCTAGCTTTCTGCTTCCGCTGGCCCTGCCTTATCAAAGCCCCGTACGGGAGCAAAGTTGGCATACAACCAAGTAGAGCACTGTCCCTAATCCGCGGCTATAGGGAAGCGCTCCTCTCTATTAAGCTAACAGGAATGCCATGGAGTGGGTATCAACCTTCCATTCGGTGGTTTCTACAACCGTCTTTCGTCTGGTTCCGGTGAAGACCGGAATAAGACTTATCGACTCAGATTGCGTCTAGTACGGTCGAGTAATAAAATGGAATGTTCCGTTTTATCAAGAACGCAATCCGGAACGGCTGTCTGAGCGATTCCTAGACCAAACAGACACCTGTTACCACGTACCGGTTGCTTTTTCATCGAGGAATGACCGTCGATTCTTTGTAAACGGGGAAGTGTTCCTTTCAAACACTTCACTTCGATTACCTGCGTTTAGAATTAATTCCCAAAACGGGCAAGTCGGATCTATTCCCCTCAAGAGACTCGTTGTAGGACGTTTCTCGTTGAGCTGGCCCTTCGGACAGACTCGATTCGCTATAAGAGAATCCGATTACCATGTCCTGGATAAGGATCAGTAATTAAGGGAAACGGTCCGATACATGCTTCATACTACACCCGAATTGTTTACAGTTCGGGGCAGTGTGTTAAATACTCATTACAGTACAGGGCTTAACTGACTAGGACATGTACATGATCAATAGAGTAGACAGTAGTCCTTCGATTGGCAATAATTATTACTCCCTGAATTGCCCCCATAATTCAAATGAGTCAACTTCCGGTGTCGTTATTCTCTTCCTGACAATGACTTTAGAAACACAGTATTGGCCCAGAGATCGTAGTTCAACGTTCTTCTGGCCTGCCTATCGACATAACCGTTACATCTTCATTAGAAGTAGACAGTTCTTACCGATTGGTGTTTTTTAAGGTACGTCAATCAGTAATTTATGCTTACATTTGTTGCCGACCTCTCGCATTCAAGATTTGGCGATGAACACAACAATTATTGTTCGATGCTCCAATGCGCTTAACTTCAAAGTTCAGATCCATTTCTCTCCAAACTTTTACGTTCTTCGGAAGCGGCCGCTTTTTAAGTTATAAACTGAGACTTAAATTCGTCTTGCTTGGCGAACACTATCAGGGAAGTGAGTTCTTTGCTTTCAGTAAAAACGAATTTCATCAGGTTTTACAGCCGTATGGTTATTCAACCGTTCTTATAAACCTGTATTCCTACTGAGACCAAGTTGCCTTTGGTGCTTCCTAATCCATCACATTTCACAACCTTTCTGTGAACTGTGTTCCCTTAGATATAACCTGATCTGGTACCCTGTCAAGGGTCTTAAGTTCTATATAAAACATTCGAGGGCTATAAGAGCCACAGTAGGGGTTATTCAACCTCAGGTAGGAGAAGGATATGTCAGCAGCGTATTCAAAAACTGGATATCCTATTCCTTTAATTAGTAATAATATCCTTCTGATAAAGTCTTAAAACGTTTCAATCAGAAATTATTCCTCTCTGGACACACAAGTGGACTCTCAGCGAGTACTTACCTAATTAATACACAAATTACTAAATACATAAACAGTTGTGTTTATATTTAGTAGTACCGTAGGTACTCTTACCAAGTGCTACGATTTCTCGGGACCGGCATTGTGTTGGACGATCCTCCCGACCGATGCTGCAAAGTCATCAGGTATTAAATGACTGGTAATGTATTTTTGACATAAAAATGAAGTTTTTTAAAGTAAAACATATTTTTATTAGAAAATACTTACCAGTCATTTCAGATTCCCGCCTCCCAACCCCGCGTCGTCACCCAACACTAAACGCTGCAAGTTAACGGTGAAATTAAAAGTGGGGGTCACATGGCCCGTGCGCCGGTATTACCGGCGGCCGTGTATATCACACACGCGTGAGGGCTATGCATGGCTGCGCGAGCTTCTTTTCTGGATGAATTAACGGTGTTGAGATTATATATCAGGTATTAAATGACTGGTAAGTATTTTCTAATAAAAATATGTTTTACTTTAAAAAACTTCATTTCAATAAGATTTAACTGTTTAGCTGATATTATATTTCAAAGGTGGTCTTATTTGTAAATATTGGATTACATTTCATCATTTGTTAAGGTATGATATAATTAGGATGCCAAGCTAATATCATTTTGAGAAAAAGAGAAAACAAATGTCTTCAGCGATTTAACCCTTATCTCATTGTTTTAAAAGTAAATTGCTGCAAAGGTGTCCAATGTTGACTTTAATAGGGGAAACATAAAATGACGTGCTATTGCATGCAAATCTTAAATTGTCTGTTTTGTGGTTTTATTGATAAATGAAAGAATTCAAATATTCTGACAAACATCTTGAAAAGTGTATGTGGAATTCACAAATCTTATAAGTATTCCTTAATGAAAGCACTGTATACATACTAAGACTAATGATTGTCAAGATTACTCATTTCCATTACTGTGTATGATCAATAATTAGTTGGCTGTGTGTATGGTCAACCTACTTTGGAATGGAGATTGATCATAAACAATGAAAGGCTTCAATTATCATTCACTTCGTTGACAAAACAATGCAAGTTATGATACATTTTCACTTGACCCTGCCCCTAATGTTCCAATATGCCCCTCAGTTGATAACTGTTTATTCAACTACTATAATGTTAGTGTTATGCATAACTGCAGTATGCATTTCCGGCGACATTGATGCGTTGCATCAACTTTCTCTTGTCTCTATTTATATGTATCCTATTTTCTTTAGTTAATACCAAAGTAAGCTAGGCTGGTAAGCAGAGTAAGACTTTCAACTCTGAACAAGTGTGGATAAACTGTTTTGCTCAAGGAAACACCCGGCAGCCCCTGCAGGGATCGAACCTACTACCCAGGCAACCATTATCTCAGGTCCCTGTCTCTTCCAGCTAAGCTAACTGGTCTCACAGACTTCATTTTGAGCTTATGTATACAGACATGTTAAAAGCAATAATTAAATGGACCAATCTTGATCTTTATTATTTGTGGCGGCACTGGCACTCTTGTTCATTTTTTGGTTCAATTACCGATCAGGGTTTTGTAAATTTCAAAACTACTACAAGAAATAGAACAACATAAATGATGGATCAGATTTTTTTTGGGGGGAGAAAAAAGAAATTTAATTCAAGCATAAAACATCAACAGTGAACTGGGATATAATAAATGTTTTTTTCCCCTGTGTGATGTTTAAAAAAAAAAAAAAGAGAAATTTTGATTATTTTCTGAAAGATAGAAGTTCAGAAGATGATTATCTTTTCTGCCTTGCATTGATCCAGATGAAACCCGACGCTTTCTCACGCCTTTGCAGCAGAGGACTTTTCCCACAATGTTTTCATTTCTATTCAATGATGCCGAGCCCCGGTAGCTCAGTCGGTAGCGACGCGGGCTGTCAATCCAGGGGTTGTGAGTTTGAATCCCGGCTCGGCCAACTTTCTTTCCCACGATTGACAAAAGTCAATGCGACATGCGTCGTTCGTCTTCCACCAATGGGCTAAGTCTATGTGGAAAAGCAGCCAGTTGCTTGGGAAGATTGTTGTGTGGAGTACTGGTGTGAGAAAACCAGGAAATGCATGAGTAGGTGAACTGGCCGCCGTGATATAACTGAGAAATTGTTAAAAGCGGCGTTAAACCCCAATCAATCAATCAATCTATTCAATGATCATACTTTTATTTAAAGAGATCTTCCTTAATGTTGCCTTAGTCACAGTTTTCAAAGTCGTAGATTTGTTGTTTGTGGGAAAGGGTTAAGCTTATAATTATAACATAACCAAACATATAAGATTTTTGGACCAGTGAATTTTGAATGTTAATTTTTATGATTGGATTCAGATTTTGCTTGTGCAACGGGGTAAGGGTTAAATTCACTCATATACTTGCTGTAACCATTTTCAATGGAAATACAATGAAAATCTGAACAACTGAATGATTAATCCTGTCCCTCATATAGACACTTTCTGACGCCTCTGCAGCAGACGGCTTTTTGAAAACATAGTGACAAAAGAAGAAATTGCTCAAAACAAGCAATTTCTCCTTTTGCCAAAATGTTTTCCACTTTTAGTCATAGGTTATCCATTCAATTATAGAGATTTTGCATTTTTGACAAAATATGTTCAAAGTCGTCTGCTGCAGAATTGTCGTATGAGGGAAAGGGTTAATACAGTAAATAATAAATTTATAATATCTAGATAAGGGGAGTACTTTCTGTTCTAATTTCTTAATATTAAACCCTATGTTGCTAAGGTGCGACGGCCATGTAGGAGCGATCTTGGTCAAGGCACATGTCCTATCTGTGAACTGTCACCATGATATAACTGATATAATGTTGAAAGCACCGTAAAATCCCAATAAAAGCTAAGACAATTATTTTGAATACCAACAACATTAGGTTTAATTCAGTAATAAGAGAAATTTTGTAGGAGAAAGCCTAATTTACTTTCTCTAATTTGGACTTAAATACTGAATTTTGGATATGAAGCAGAACATATTCACTAGAGAAAAGAATAAATTGTTTTGCATGAGCAAACATCACATTCAGAATGTCGAAAGTGCTTGGTAATTTATACAGGGAACCTTTTTCTACCTAGAACCTAGGTTTAGTGGCTTTAATTACTGCGCAGACAATATTTGAATACGTTTACTTGGAATATTTATCCGGTTTTTCCCTCCCAATGTCTAGTTTCCATGTGGTTCATGTCTAGAGGGAACATATCCTATTAAAACTGTAGATGACAATAAAACACAGGGGTGTTCCTACGCTTTAAACCCTTTTTCCATGTATGAAAAATTTACAGTAGATGAATTTGAAAGCATATCCAGAAAACTTCTATGAATTACGGGTATTATAATGCTCCCCTTCGGAGAACTGGGTGTATATTGCTTTGCACAATGTCATGTGAGTTGGTCTGTAGACCAAAACTTGTTCTTATGATAATTGGATAATGTTTGGATGTACAGTTCTCAAACTTGGTATGTAGGTTGGGCATGACCAGTAGATGACTTACTATAGATTTTGTTTTGTCATCCGTTTGTGACCTTGAACACAGAAAACTTGTCTGATTTACAATTTCAGAAGGTTTGGGCTTAATGTCCTCAAATTTGTCAGGCAGGTTTGGCATGACCAGTTTATGACCCCTCTCGATCTCATCCAATCAAAGGTGAAGGTCACAGTGACTTCAAACACAAAAAGCCTGTCCAATTCATAACTGCAGAATGCCATGGCCTACGGTCTTTTAATTCGGCAGGTAAGTTGTGCATAACCAGTAGGTGACCCCTATTGAATTGGAGGTAATTTTTTTCAAAGGTCAAGGTCACAATTTTTCTCCATAAAAAGACAATGTGTCGTACACATCACCCAGCCACCTACTCCCATGTTCAAGGTCACAGTTTTTCTATCAGTCCATCTGAAATTTCATGTCCATGCTATATCTTCCACATGCTTGAATGGATTTTAATATTACTTAACACAACTAATCTCCCAAAAGAAGATGATGTGTCATGCTTATCACCCAGCCACATATTTCCAAGGTCAAGGTCACAGTTTGGGCTCAAATATTGTCTGTCAGGGGACTTTTGTATTGCTTTCAATATTCCATTAACTTGTTATACTGTCAAACTTGCGATCAGCATCCACCCGCGGGATATGATAAAACTGCTTAAGACAGGTGGCTGCTGATTACAAATATCATGTCTTGGTCGGATTTGTTCAAGTTTTGTCAGTTCACATATTACATGTAACTATTAGGAAAGTAATCATTAACATTGCAAAAAGTAAATTGTCTATTTAAACTAAATTTGGATAAAACACTTATGGGGAAAAAAAGTTAAAACAATTTCTGCATTTACGACACTGTTTTCAAAAGTCGTCTTCTGCAGATAAATACATATGTATGTGGGAATTATTTAAAATGCAATCTGACTTACCCATTCTGCCAAGAAAATTTATTTATTTATAGAGCTAAACATTATATTTAAACATTGTTATTTCATTGTGCTATCTATTTTTGTGATCACCTTTTGTGCGTCATATTCTTCTCCTCAGTTACCAGTGGGTCAATTGGGATGAAACTTCACAGAAAGCATCCTCTCAATGACTCACCAGAACTCCTTCAAGCCATGTTGATTGGTCGAAAAACATGGCCACTAAGGGGGCGGGGCTATTTTGCCTTATATGGCTATAGTGAAAACTTAAAAAATCTTCTCCTTCGACACTTAAAAAATCTTCTCCTCCGAAAGTGTCAGACCAATTTTCAAATAATTTTGTAGAAATGTTCTTTAAGTGACCCACTATCACATTCCTTCAAGCCAAGTAGATTGGTAGAAAAAAAGTCACCAGGGGGCGGGGCTATTTTGCCTTATATGGCTATAGTGAAAACTTAAAAATCTTCTCCTCTGAAAGCATTCAGTCGATTTTCAAAAGATTTTGTAGAAATGTTCCTTGGGTGACCCTCTATCAGATTCCTTTAAGCCATGTTGATTGGCTGTAAACATGGTCGTCAGAGGCCGGGGCTATTTTGCCTTTTATAGCTATAGTAAAAACTTAAAAAAAATCAAAAGAAATGTTTGTCTTAGTGATATCTAGGCCAAGTGGGTCATGTCCGGTCAAAAACTAGGTCACTAGGCCAAATTTAAGGAAAGTCTGGTTACCATTCTGGAAGCCACATTTTTGTCTTGAGCATGTTGAAACTTAGGTCAAGTTTGAATATAGGTCATGTTGGTTCAAAAACTAGGTCACTAGGTCAACACTCATAAGCCGCATCTTAAATTTGAGCATGTTGAAACTTTGTCATAGTATTTGTCTTGATGATATATAGGCTAACTTCGAATATGGGTTTGGTCAGATCAAAAACTAGGTCACTAGGACATATTGTAGAAATATCTTGTTAACACTATAGAGATCACATTTTTAGCCCGCCAGTACGAAGTACAGGAGAGCTTATGTGTTACCCCCGGCGTCGGCACCGTCGGCACCGTCGGCACCGTCGGCACCGTCGGCGGTGGCGTAGACACCTAGGTTTAAGGTTTGTGTTTAAGGTTTTAATTTGGGTTTTAAGGGTTTATACCTTTAGGAACCATTTGTCATCCATCTACGCACACCACTACACCCGTCCTGACCCTGGGTGAAGGTCAAGATCATTTCTACTTGGTTCTACTTGGTTCAGTTACAAGGTTTAAGGTTTGCGTTTAACGTTTAACATATCACTCTGCATTCACTATTATGACATTGATTGCTTTCATATTTAGTTTATACATTTAGGAACTATTGGTCATCCACCTACGCACACCACTACACCCGTTCTGACCCTGGGTCAAGGTCAAGGTCATTTCTACTTGGTTCAGTTACAAGGTTTAAGGTTTGCGTTTAACGTTTAACATATCACTCTGCAGTCACTATTATGACATTGATTGCTTTCATATTTAGTTTATACATTTAGGAACTATTGGTCATCCATCTGCGCACACCACTACACCCGTCCTGCACCTGGGTCAAGGTCAAGGTCATTTCTACTTGGTTCAGTTACAAGGTTTAAGGTTTGCGTTTAACGTTTAACATATCACTCTGCATTCACTATTATGACATTGATTGCTTTCATATTTAGTTTATACATTTAGGAACTATTGGTCCATCTACGCACCCCACTACACCCGTCCTGACCCTGGGTCAAGGTCAAGTTATATCAGAGTTATTGCCCCTTTTCTGTCAAAAAATCTAACTTTTTCGTCACGTTTTCAAATAACTTTTTTTCTACTCAAAGGATTAGATTGAAACTTCTGACAAATGTTTATATCAATGTGTGTGATTGGTTCACAAAAGGGGGATAATCCAAATAATTTTATATCAGAGTTATTGCCCCTTTTCTGTCAAAAAATTAAATTTTCAAATAACTTTTTTTCTACCCGAAGGATTGGATTGAAACTTCTGACAAATGTTACTTTTTTTTTTATTCGACGTCTGTCTGTCTATTTTTTTTTTTATCCGGCGTCTGTCTGTCTGTCTGTCCGTCACACTTTTTTCGTCATGTTTTCAAATAACTTTTGTTCTACTCAAAGGATTAGATTGAAACTTCTGACAAATGTTTTTATCAATGTGTGTGATTGGTTCACAAAAGGGCGATAATCCAAATAATTTTATATCGGAGTTATTGCCCCTTTTCTGTCAACAATTTAAATTTTCAAATAACTTTTGTTCTACTCAAAGGATTAGATTGAAACTTCTGACAAATGTTTTTATCAATGTGTGTGATTGGTTCACAAAAGGGCGATAATCCAAATAATTTTATATCAGAGTTATTGCCCCTTTTCTGTCAAAAATTTAAATTTTCAAATAACTTTTTTTCTACTCAAAGGATTGGATTGAAACTTCTGACAAATGTTTATATCAATGTGTATGATGGGTTCACAAAAAGGGGGATAATGCAAATATTTTTATATCGGAGTTATTGGCCCTTTTCTGTCAAAATTTTAATCTACTCAAAGGATTGGATTGAAACTTCTGACAAATGTTTATATCAATGTGTATGATGGGTTCACAAAAGGGGGATAATCCAAATATTTTTATATCAGAGTTATTGCCCCTTTTCTGTCAAATATTCAAATTACTTTTATTCTGCTCAAAGGATTGAATTGAAACTTCTGACAAATGTTTATATCAATTGTTGTGATGGGTTCACAAAAGGGGGATAATCCAAATATTTTTTATATCAGAGTTATTGCCCCTTTTCTATCAAAAATTAAAATTTTCTGACAAGGCGCCGGCAGGTGACACACGTGCTCCGGGGAGCACTCTATTCTAGTTGAACTTAGAATTTTTGTCAAAAGTATTGAAAAGGTGTATTATCTTGCAATAGGTGATACTGTGCGACTTTACCTAATACTTTAACTGTTCTGAAGTAGGCCCTGATATACGATGGCCCTGATAGGCGAGCTATATTGTCCTCCGACAACTCTTGTTTACTTGAGCAGCTTGAAATTTGTTAGAAAGTTTGTCTTGATGATATCTAGGCCAGGTTTGAATATGGGTCATATCAGGTCAAAAACTAGGTTACTAGGCCAAATTGAAGACCATTCTTGTTAACACTCTGGAAGCCGCATTTTTGGCTTGAGCATGTTTAAACTTTGTCAGAATATTTGTATTGATGATATCTAAGCTAAGTTACAACAATCTAGTTAACACTAGAGATCACATTTTTGACTTGAGCAGCTTGAAATTTTGTCAGAAAGTTTGTCTTAATGATATTGCCATTGGCGCTAATAGAGTTAAGTCTTAAATAGCCCATTCTCAGGTGAGCGATTCCAGGGCCTCATGGCCGGATGGGGCTATTTTGCCGTACATGGCTAAAGTGAAAACTTAAAAAATCTTCTCCTCAGAAAGTTTCAGGCCGATATTCAATTAATTTTGTAGAAGTGTTCCTTGGGTGACCCTCTCTACGAGATTTCTTCAAGCTATGGTGATTGGAAAAAAAAACATGGCCACTAGGGGTCTGTTTGGATATTTAATTTTTGCCTAATGGCAGTGGAGCGATACTGGCCCTCTTGAGCCTCTTGTTCAAGAACCTTAACCCACATGCAACAAATCTGCAACAGACGACTTTGTAAACATGTGAACAAAAATACAGAAAATCCCTATAAATGAGGATATGTTTACTGAAAAACGTTTTTGGCAAAAGGAGAAATTACCTGTTATGAGCAATTTCTTCTTTTGTTACAATGTTCCCAAAAGTCACCTGCTGTAGAGGCATCAGAAAGCATCTACAGGTGGAAAGGGTTAATTTTTGAGTTTTTTTGTCTGAATGTCTTCAAATGCGTCTAGCTGCATATTCGTTGTAAGTCTATGTTCATAGTAGACCTTCAGGAATTTTAACCCCTAGCCTTATTGCACATGAAGGCTGTCAGAAACACTGCCATGTTAGTTCTACAATGTTTTCCCCCAGGTTTAAAGTATAGCATCTTTGACTTTTGCCTCCAAGTTGCTCTCAATAGCTGTTGAAACCCTTTCTCATAAGCAGATATTATTTGATGCATCTGTATGATGCTCCATAATTATACCCCCAAAAAACAAAGTTTTGAGGGGTATATAGGAGTCACTGTGTCGGGCTGTATGTCTGTCTGTCTGTCGGTCGGTCGGAAGCCATATTTTGTCCGGCCTATTTCATACAAACCACTGGGTGGAATTCAATAAAATTTTACATGAGGCTTCTATATTCTACAGGTCTTACAATTGCATGTTAATTTACAGAGTTATGGCTGTTTTACTTATTAAGTTGTTGATCATATTTAAGTGTCCAAGCCATATATTGTCCAGCCTATTTCTTACAAACCACTGTGTGGAATTCAATAAAATTGTACATGAAGCTTCTATACCAAGAGGACATGTGCATATCCTACAGGTCTTACAATTGCATGTTAATTTACAGAGTTATGGCCCTTTTACTTATTAAGTTATTGGTTATATTTTGTCCAAGCCATATTTTGTCCGGCCTATTTCTTACAAACCACTGGTTGGAATTCAATAACATTTTACATGAAGCTTCTATACCAAGAGGAGATGTGCATACCCTACAGGTCTTACAATTGCATGTTATTTTACAGAGTTATGGCCCTTTTACTTATTAAGTTGTTGGTCATATTTTGTCCAAGCCATATTTTGTCTGTCCTATTTCTTACAAACCACTGGTTGGAATTCAATAACATTTTACATGAAGCTTCTATATCAAGAGGAGATGTGCTTATCATAAAGGGGTTACAATTACATGTTATTTTACAGAGTTATGGCCCTTTTACTTATTAAGTTGTTGGTCATATTTTGTCGTTATGGCCCTTTTGTTGGTCGGTCGGAAGCCATATTTTGAATCAAGGTGCTGTTTTGGCGGTATTTATCATCTTCAATGATAGTTCTAGTTTCAATAGCAATCAAGCTGCTATTATTAACCCTTTTCTTCATATAGACGCTTTCTGATGCCTCTCCAGCAGATTTCTTTTGAAAGCATTGTGGCAAAAGAAGAACACATGCTCACAATGTGTTTTAACTTTGTCCAATAAATATAAAGCCATGTCAGGTCAAAAGACATCTTTATGAAGAAAACAGTAGTTGCATCTTTCATCTGATAGTTATAATGAAGCATGACATGTTTTGAGATTGTGATGGAAATTATATTAATTGAATAGAGTTGAAAACATTGTGGCAAAAAGTAGTGTTGGGCCATCGGTTCCATTTTTACAATCGATTATCGGTTACAATCGCTTTGCCTCATTCGATTAGACATCGATTATATAATTGGTTCATACAGTATTGTATTTAACAAACCTCAATGTTTGCAATGCTTCTTATTATTTATGTTTGATAAAAAAATATGGTGCCTTAATGTCTTGTCTTTACTAGGTTTTATCATTTTATTGCCAAAAAACAAGTTGTTGTATTTACATGCTAGCCCACCAAACATTAGTTTTCAAACATGACTGTGAGAGTAATCTCCCTTGTGGAAGCGAATATTAATCAAGCATAAATTAAGCAAAAAAGGTGAACCGATTGATAATCAATTGTGGTAAAATGCAATCGATTATCGCCAATGTGATGCAGAACCGATCAACTTTCGATTATAATCGATCATCGGCCCAACACTAGCAAAATGAGATACTAATTATTGTGAGCAATTTCTTCTTTCATCACGATATTTTCAAGAGATGTCTGCTGTGGAGGCATCAAGATGTGTCTGTATGAGGGAAAGGGTTAACACAACTTCTATACTACTACTAAACTACTACTACTACTACTACTACTACTACTACTACTACTACTACTACTACTACTACTACTACTACTACTACTACTTGGACATTTGCAGAAAAGAGAAATTGCTAATTTTGAATTATTCCTTTTTCCGCAATGATTTTCAAAAGTCATCAGCTATAGAGATGTGCTCAAATACTGAAAGCGTAATATCCGATTCATCGTTCAAACCAATTACGAAATTGGGCTTCCATTAGCTCCATAATTTCAATAGCAATCAAGCTAATAATAATTATTAACCCTCTCCCTCATATAGACGCTTTCTGACGCCTCTGCAGCAGACAGCTTTTTGAAATCATAGTGACAAAAGAAGAAATTGCTCAAATGAGCAATTTCTCCTTTTGCCACAATGTTTTCCACTTTAACCCTTTCCCTCATATAGACGCTTTCTGACGCCTCTGCAGCAGACAGCTTTTTGAAAACAAAGTGACAAAAGAAGAAATTGCACAAAACGTGCAATTTCTCCTTTTGCCACAATGTTTTCCACTTTTTGTCATAGGTTATCCATTCAATTATGGAGATTTTTTATGTTTTGACAAAATACATTCAAAGTCGTCTGCTGCAGAATTGTCGTATGATGGAAAGGGTTAACGAGATACAGCTGGTTGTTTCTGTATAAATTATACAATCAAAATAATGCTACAATAATTGACCCTTAGATTGTGAAACATGGTTAACCCATTCCCACATTCCCAACAAATTTGAAGCCGAGGACTTTAAAAACATCTAGGCAAAGTAGAAATGTCTCAATTAATTGAAACTTTTTCACCTGCAGACGCATTTTGACGCAATAGCAGCAGGCGACTTTTAAAAACATTGTGGCCAAATGTGAAATTGCTCATGATGAGGAATTTCTCCTTTTGCATCAATGTTTTCAACTTTATTTAACAGTTAAGCTATCTTTTATGGAGATTTTTCAGGTTTTTGTCACTTTGTTTTTTTAAATTCGTCTGCTGCAGATCTGTTGTTTGTGGGAAAAGAGTTCATACAGGAAAGTAATATAATTGAATAGGGGTTGACAACATTGTGTGACACAAGATGAAACCCCCCCCCCCCCACCTTCAGACTCATGCTGCCGCTTCTGCAGCAGGCAACAAAGTCCTGCTCATCATTATGTGCAATTATTCCTTTTGCCACAAGTTTTACAAATGTTTTCAGTTATATGCTCTCAAAGATCTCTGATCTCTGCTGCATAATTATGTGATGTCTGTCAGCACTTTCCCTCATACGGCAATTCTGCAGCAGATGACTTTGAACATATTTTTTCAAAAAAATAGAAAATCTCCATAATTGAATGGATAACCTATGACAAAAAGTTGAAAACATTGTGGCAAAAGTAGAAATTGCACGTTTTGTGCAATTTCTTCTTTTGTCACTATGTTTTCAAAAAGCCGTCTGCTGCAGAGGTGTCAGAAAGCGTCTATATAAGGGAAAGGGTTAAGTATTTCTAACATGCAAAATTAATCCGCATCATATAACTTTGAAAACCCGCTAGAAAATAAAAAGAAATTCTTAATAAATGAAGAAATCATTATTAAATCAACTAAAAACATTGCAAAAGAATAAAATTGCTCATTTAATATGGACCCGGCCGGGTAGCTCAATTGGTAGCGTATCTGACTCGTGATCTGGAGGTCACGGGTTTGATACCCGGTTGCGGCGACATTCTTTCGGGCGATGTTTTCCATTGCCTCTCACCTCTGATCTATGTGAGAAAGTAGTCAGTGGCTTCGAAAGAATGTTGTGTAAGTACTGGTGTGGGAAAGCCAGGAAAACATGGGTAGGTGCACTGACCGCCGTGATATGACCAAAGCTGTTGAAAGCGGCGTTAAACTCCAAACAAACAAATCATTTAATATGATTAACAATTTCTCCTTTTTCCAGAATGTTTTCCAATTTGTTTCAAAGAGTGTTTACATGTGGAAAAAGGGTTAAACTATCCTATCAGTGATGGGTTAACAATCCAGTTTACCCTTACCCACATACAACACATATGTAGCAGACGACTTAGGAAAGTTAAATATAGGCCCAAACATGGAAAATCTTTATAAACCAAAAAACCAATTACTAAATAAAGCAGAAATCACTGTGACAAAAGATGAAAATTGTTCATTAAGAGCAATTTCATATTTGCCACAAATTTTTCTAAAGTCGTCTGCTGAAGTTGCTTCAAAATCTATAAATTGGAAAAGGTAAAGGAATTATGCCTTCAAAGGCCGACTTGGCTTCAAATGACAATTAAATGAAATCCTCTTATTCTGGATAAATATGCGGAGCTTCTGATTAGGGTAAAACTGTGTGTTTCGTCAGCTTAATCATTTATTTCTGTAGCAATGCCTAGAATTGTTGGTAGTCTCTCCAAAACTGTATCTGAACAGAGACATTTCTTATGTGTAATCCACAGAATATAATTTGTTCAACTACATGTATATTTATTAATTATTATGCCCCCTTTGAAGAAGAGGGGTTATATTGCTTTGCACATGCGGTCTTCAAGTCAAGGTCACAGTGAACTTGAACATGAAAATCTTGTCTGAGTGATTACTCGACCCTTGGCCCTCAAACTTGACATGGAGGCTGGGGGTGACCAGTAGATGACCCCTATTAATTTTGAGGTCATTGGGTCAAAGTTCATGGTCACCGACCTTGAACGCAAAATCTTGTCTGAGGGATAACTTGACATTGCCTGCACCCATGGCCCTCAAACTTAACATGGAGGCTTGGGGTGACCAGTAGATGACCCCTATTGTGAAGTCATCAGGTGAAAGGTCAAGGTCACAGTGACCAAGCTTGTCCGAGTGATAACTCAACAATGCCTGGAGCTATGGTCCTGAAACTTCGGTTAACTTTGAGGTTGGGCCTGACCAGTAGATGACCCCTATTGATTTTGAGGTCATGGGGTCACAATGACCTTGAACGCGAAAGGTTGTCCGAGTGATAACTCGACATTGCCTGCACCCATTGCCCTCAAACTTGAAATTATGCTCCCTATTTTTTTTGAAATGAGCAATTTCTCCTATTGACACAATGTTTTTCATTTTTAGTCGTTGGTTATCCATTCAATTATAGAGATTATCAATTTTTTGACAAAATATACATGTTCAAAGTCGTCTGCTGCAGAATTGTCATATGAGGGAAAGGGTTAAGTTGTCTCCTAGGACTTTTGACATATCACCTCTTTACAGAAACAATACCACAATGACACATCACTTGCCATCTAGAACTGCCTTGTTAACGCTTGCTTTCCCACATACAACAATTCTGCAGCAGACGACTTTGAACATACATGAGACTATACACAAATTACGCAGCTGCGTACACATTCTCTCCAGTACTCAAATCTTAAAAAGTTCAAATCTGCAATAAAAACTTGCCATGGGGAGGGCGTAAGTATAAAACAAACGATCTGACTTGATAAATTTGACGAAAATGACAATTACTATCTCAAAATTTCCTAGAAAACACGTTTATTTTACCATCAAGATCAGTCATATTTTGCTACTAAAATACTCCCAGAAGTCACCACAGACGATATAGAGTGGAAAATAATCTCGGGGGAGCATACCCCCTAAAAAACTTGCTTCCACACTCTGTATACCCCAGCTACGCCCCTGAAAAAAATAAAACCTTCTTTAACCCTTTCCCTCATATAGACGCTTTCTGACGCCTCTGCAGCAGACGGCTTTTTGAAAACATAGTGACAAAAGAAGAAATTGCACAAAACATGCAATTTCTCCTTTTGCCACAATGTTTTCCACTTTTTGTCATAGGTTATCCATTCAATTATGGAGATTTTCTATTTTTTGACAAAATACGTTTAAAGTCGTCTGCTGCAGAATTGTCGTATGAGGGAACGGGTTAAATGATAGTGTATTTATTGAATAGAGTTGAAATCATTGTGGCAAATGGCGGGGAATATACTATAATAAAATTATATAGTTGTTGGAAAGTGTCTGTATGCTTGAAAGGGTTAACCCTTTCCCTTATACAACAATTCTGCAGCAGACGACTTTGAACGTATTTTGTCCAAACATAGAAAATCTCCATAATTGAATGGATAACCTATGACAAAAAGTGGAAAACATTGTGTCAAAAGGAAAAATTGCACGTTTTGTGCAATTTCTTCTTTTGTCACTATGTTTTCAAATAGTCGTCTGCTGCAGAGGCGTCAGAAAGTGTCTGTATGGCGTGAAAGGGTAAACAAGAAATTACCGTTTCAAATCGAGTAGACCATTAACATCAAGGACAAATTATATAAAAGTATATAAGGGTCCCTCTTTTCACGATTATTAGGTCTTTGTATTAGATGGAGAATATTCTATCAGAATATTGGTAATTTACCGGAAACAATCATCGGGTGAATATAATAGTTCTATATGGTTATATGATGTTCCGTGACAGTCTGTCAGTGAGATTACTCTCTGATACACATAGGGATATAAACTCTACCAACTCTTTCCCACATGTATGCAACAAATCTGCAGCAGACGACATTCGAAAACCTCTTCGCAAAAAATATGGAATATATCTGTAAATGAATGTATAAATATTGAATAGGGTTTAAAACATTGTGGCAAAAGGAGAAATATGCTCATTATTAGCAATTTCTCCTCTTGCGCCAATGTTTTCTGTCTGCTCAAGAGGTGTCAGAAAGCATCTTCATGTTGAAAAGGGTTAGAGGATCCATTCAGGTATTGGATGCCATAGTTCGATCCCCTGTTGATGTTGTAATGGATTAATTAATATAAGCTTTTTGTAGCTCTACTCCCACAATGTTCACGCAATTCGTCTCTGGTGTATTGGTTAGAGCATCCACCTTGGAAGCTTGGGAGACAAGGGTTCGATCCCAGATCAGGTCATACCAAAGTCTTTAAAAATGTTAGAATTGGCTTACTGGCCTCCTTAGTACTCAGCGTTGCGAGTACTAAGCATTAAGAAAGAATCATGGATGCTACAATACCCAGGAAATGCCTAGATATAACTGAAATACTGTTGATTACGGCGTATAACACCATGTAAATAAACTTACCACAGTGATAATAATAAAATATTTTTGATGTCACCTACTCATGTGTTACCTGGCTTTCTCGCACCAGTACTCCACACAACTGAAGCAACTCTAAGCAACTTGCTGATTTTCCACATAGACTGATAGACTGATACTCAGCCCATTGGTGCAAGACGAAAGTCGCTTGTCACATTGACTTATGTCAAACTTCGGAAGAATGTTGGCCGAGCTCAGGTTTGAACTTGCAACCCCTTGATTGACAGCCCACATGGCTACCATTACTGAGCTACCATGGCCCGGCTTAATTTTTCTTGCATTTTGTTCAAAGCTGATTATTTCTTTAACCCTTTCCCTCACATATATGCTTTCTGACGTCTCTGCAGCAGACGGCTTTTTGCAAAACATATATATATAGTGACAAAAGAAGAAATTACTCAAAACGAGTAATTCCTCCTTTTGCCACAATGTTTTCCACTGTTAGTCATAGGTTATCCATTCAATTATAGAGATTTTCTTTTTTTGACAAAATATGTTCAAAGTCGCCTGCTGCAGAATTGTCATATGAGGCAAAGGGTTAAAAAAATAAAACGTTGGATATACATGAACAATTATAGAATTGAAGTTGTTATTAGTCGCTGGGCAGAAGCCCGCGACTTCTATTTTTAATAGGTTTTCGGAAATCACATGGGAGGGCGGCTTATTATTAGAAAGAAACAAATCTAGATGATTTGAACATATTACAATTGTGGTTGTTTACGAACACTAATAAATGACACATCTAAAATGAAATAAATATTCCGATTTTTTAGCTCGCCTATTCGAAGAAATAGGGGAGCTTATGTTATCACCCCGGCGTTGGCGTTGGCGTTGGCGTTGGCGTTGGTGTTGGCGTTGGCGTCCGCGTTGCCAGCTTGGTCAAACCTTTGCGTGCAAGGCCTTTTCTCAGACACTGTGTATGCTGTTGCTTTGAAACTTCACACACTTATTCAGGATCATTAGGGGACCTTGTATGTCAAGTCCCATAACTCTGGAATGGATTTTGACTGAATTGTGCCCCTTTATGGACTTAGAAATTTGGTCAAACCTTTGCGTGCAAGGCCTTTTCTCAGACACTGTGTATGATGTTGCTTTCAAACTTCACACACTTATTCAGGGTTATTAGGGGACCTTGTATGTCAAGTCCCATAACTCTGGAATGGATTTTGACTGAATTGTGCCCCTTTTTCGACTTAGAATTTTGGTCAAACCTTTGCGTGCAAGGCCTTTTCTCAGACACTGTGTATACTGTTGCTTTGAAACTTCACACACTTATTCAGGATCATTAGGGGACCTTGTATGTCAAGTCCCATAACTCTGGAACGGATTTTGACTGAATTGTGCCCCTTTTTGGACTTAGAAATTTGGTCAAACCTTTGCGTGAAAGGCCTTTTCTCAGACACTGTGTATGCTGTTGCTTTCAAACTTCACACACTTATTCAGGGTCATTAGGGGACCTTGTATGTCAAGTCCCATAACTCTGGAATGGATTTTTTTCAAACATTTGGATTTTTTTCTTTTTCTTTTCTTGTATTTTCAATTTTGCGTTTAGCTCAACGTTAAAGTTTCGATATTTTTTTTTTTTTCTCAATAAGTACTGGTTCTAGGGCTTTCATATTTTTTGGGGTAAAACATTTGTTTTTTGCTTGATTTTGAAAATTGGGCATAGCTTCTTCATATTTTGTTGGATTAATTTCATTTTTTTTTTTAATTTTCTTGTATTTTTGAACTTTGAGCATTATTTTTTTTTTTTTTTTTTTTTTTCTTGAATTTTGGAACTTTGTGTTCAGCTCAATTTTTTTTTTTAAATTTCTTGTATTTTTGAAATTTTTTTTTGGTATTATTTCTTGTTTAAAAATAATTGTGTTTAGCTCAATGTTAGAGTTTTGTTTACTTTTTTCTTTTACACTTGCCTTGATAGTCAAAGCAGGGGTCACAGTGAGACATTTAATTACGCGTAATTCTTGCCTTTCTTTTGTAAATTCAATTTCAACTGAATTATTCCACTTTTGGATTTTGGACTTTATACCCATGCTATAACTGTTCTGAAGTAGGCCCTGATAGACGATATCCCTGATAGGCGAGCTATATTGTCCTCCGACAACTCTTGTTAGCTTATGTTATCACCCCGGCGTTGGCGTTGGCGTTGGCGTTGGCGTCCGCGTTGCCAGCTTGGTCAAACCTTTGCGTGCAAGGCCTTTTCTCAGACACTGTGTATGCTGTTGCTTTGAAACTTCACACACTTATTCAGGATCATTAGGGGACCTTGTATGTCAAGTCCCATAACTCTGGAATGGATTTTGACTGAATTGTGCCCCTTTTTGGACTTAGAAATTTGGTCAAACCTTTGCGTGCAAGGCCTTTTCTCAGACACTGTGTATGCTGTTGCTTTCAAACTTCACACACACTTATTCAGGGTCATTAGGGGACCTTGTATGTCAAGTCCCATAACTCTGGAATGGATTTTGACTGAATTGTGCCCCTTTTTCGACTTAGAATTTTGGTCAAACCTTTGCGTGCAAGGCCTTTTCTCAGACACTGTGTATGCTGTTGCTTTGAAACTTCACACACTTATTCAGGATCATTAGGGGACCTTGTATGTCAAGTCCCATAACTCTGGAATGGATTTTGACTGAATTGTGCCCCTTTTTGGACTTAGAAATTTGGTCAAACCTTTGCGTGCAAGGCCTTTTCTCAGACACTGTATGCTGTTGCTTTGAAACTTCACACACTTATTCAGGGTCATTAGGGGACCTTGTATGTCAAGTCCCATAACTCTGGAATGGATTTTGACTGAATTGTGCCCCTTTTTCGACTTAGAATTTTGGTCAAACCTTTGCGTGCAAGGCCTTTTCTCAGACACTGTGTATGCTGTTGCTTTGAAACTTCACACACTTATTCAGGATCATTAGGGGACCTTGTATGTCAAGTCCCATAACTCTGGAATGGATTTTGACTGAATTGTGCCCCTTTTTGGACTTAGAAATTTGGTCAAACCTTTGCGTGCAAGGCCTTTTCTCAGACACTGTGTATGCTGTTGCTTTGAAACTTTACACACTTATTCAGGGTCATTAGGGGACCTTGTATGTCAAGTCCCATAACTCTGGAATGGATTTTTTTCAAACATTTGGATTTTTTTCTTTTTCTTTTCTTGTATTTTTCAATTTTGCGTTTAGCTCAACGTTAAAGTTTCGATTTTTTTTTTTTTCTCAATAAGTACTGGTTCTAGGGCTTTCATATTTTTTGGGGTAAAACATTTGTTTTTTGCTGGATTTTGAAAATTGGGCATAGCTTCTTCATATTTTGTTGGATTAATTTCATTTTTTTGTATTTTTGAACTTTGAGCATTATTTTTTTTTTTTTTTTTTTTTTTTCTTGAATTTTGGAACTTTGTGTTCAGCTCAATTTTTTTTTTTAAATTTCTTGTATTTTTGAACTTTTTTTTTTTATTATTTCTTGTTTAAAAATAATTGTGTTTAGCTCAATGTTAGAGTTTTGTTTACTTTTTGTGTTTTACACTTGCCTTGATAGTCAAAGCAGGGGACACAGTGAGACATTTAATTATGCGTAATTCTTGTCTTTCTTTTGTAAATTCAATTTCAACTGAATTATTCCACTTTTGGATTTTGGACTTTATACCCATGCTATAACTGTTCTGAAGTAGGCCCTGATAGACGATATCCCTGATAGGCGAGCTATATTGTCCTCCGACAACTCTTGTTAATGTTTGCAGTTTTTTTTATTTCACTCGCATTTAAGTTTTTTGTCTTATTTACAATGACAAAAGTGGTCCCTTCAAGACGTGAACCAACACCCCTAATGCAGACTCTTATGTGTCATCATTGAGGTCAATTTCGGATTCTCCTTTTAATAGCAATTTTAACTTACTAAATGTTGTTTTCATGTTCAAAGAGATGTCTTGATTTGTGTAGAATTCATTTAATAATGTTAATCCATGAATATCTAAAGAAGGAACTGTTTCTAAGCTAAATATAGACCCTATTCTGTTGTGTAGTTTCGTGACCTTTAACACCGATTTTCGCGCATGCGCATTTCGATATGAAAAAGCGAGTGATATTATTTTATTTTAGACAAGTACAAGACGAATGTTTGACGCAAAGCGTCAAAGAGAAGCCGCAATATTTCGTTGTACATGTAGAAATAAGAAAAAAAGAACATTTTTAAATCCACAAACAATAGAACAATTTAAACTGTAGACGGTAATGCTGATATATTTCTCCTTTTGAAGACTTTTGTTTTCTTCAAATTACCTCCCTTTAAAGCAATACCAGGATATTTACCTTGTGATTCGAATAAGATTGACAAACATTGAAATTATATGAATGAATACTATTATTTAAATAAGTAACAACAGCAAAATTAAATTTAAGCCAAGATAAATGTGTACACATTTCGTTAATTTTTAGATCACCTGAGCCGAAGGCTCAAGGTGAGCTATTCTGATCACTTTTTGTCCGTCGTCCGTCGTCCGTCCGTCCGTCCGGCGTTAACTTTTAGCTTTAAACATCATCTCCTCCCAAACTCCAAGGACAATTTCCGTGAAGCATCACAGGACTGTTCCTCTGGTTGGCCTCTTTCAAAGTTGTTCAAAGATTTAAATTCCATTGAGAACTTTGGTTGCTGCGGCATCAGAAATGGGACAAAATGTCCAAACTTTAAAAATCTTCTCCTCCGAATCTGCCTGTCAGATTCAAATATAATTTGGTAGAAATGTTCCTTGGGTGACCCTCTATAAAAATTGTTCAAGCCATACTGATTGGGCGAAAAACATGGCAGTCAGGCGGCATCAAAAAAGGGGCAAAATGACAAAATTTGAAAATTCCATTTTTATGAAAGTGCTTGTCTGATTTTAAGAAACTATAATACGAATCTTACTGTAATGATCCTCTATTTAATTTGTTTAAGCCGTTTTGATTGGTTACACAATCATAGCAACCAGGCGTCATCACAAAAGGGGTAAATTGAACTTTTAGCTACAAATGACAACCAACTCCTACCATTCCAATAGAACAATTTCCACAAAACATCACAGGAATGTTCCTTTGGTGGTCCTCTTTCAAAATTGTTCAAAGATTAAAATTCCAATGAGAACTTTGGTTGCTGCGGCATCAGAAAAGGGGACAAAATGTCCAAACTTTAAAAATCTTCTCCTCCGAATCTGCCTGTCAGATTCAAATATAATTTGGTAGAAATGTTCCTTGGGTGACCCTCTATAAAAATTGTTCAAGCCATACTGATTGGGCGAAAAACATGGCAGTCAGGCGGCATCAAAAAAGGGGCAAAATGACAGAATTTGAAAATTCCATTTTTATGAAAGTGCTTGTCTGATTTTAAGAAAATATAATATGAATCTTACTGTAATGATCCTCTATTTAATTTGATTAAGGCGTTTTGATTGGTTACACAATCATAGCAACCAGTCGTCATCTCAAAAGGGGTAAATTGAACTTTTAGCTACAAATGACGACCAACTCGTACCATTCCAATAGACCAATTTCCACAAAACATCACAGGAATGTTCCTTTGGTGGTCCTCTTTCAAAATTGTTCAAAGATTAAAATTCCAATGAGAACTTGTTGCTGCGGCATCAGAAAGGGGACAAAATGTCCAACCTTTAAAAATCTTCTCCACCGAATCTGCCTGTCAGATTCAAATATAATTTGGTAGAAATGTTCCTTGGGTGACCCTCTATAAAAATTGTTCAAGCCATACTGATTGGTCGAAAACATGGCAGTCAGGCGGCATCAGAAAAGGGGCAAAATGACAAAATTTGAAAATTCCATTTTTATGAAAGTGTTTGTCCGATTTTAAGAAAATATAATACGAATCAAGAATGTTCCTTTGGTGGTCCTCTTTCAAAATTGTTCAAAGATTTAAATTCCATTGATAACTTTGGTTGCTGCGGCATCAGAAAGTGAGAAAAATACCCAAATTTTAAAATCCTTTTCCTCCATAATCTACTTGTGCGATTGCAAGATAATTTGGTAGAAATGTTCCTTAAGTGACCCTCTAAATAAACTGTTGAAGCCATATTGATTTCGTTGAAAAACAGGGCAGCAAGGCGGCATCAGGAAAGGTGCAAAATGACAAAAACTTTATAATTCCATTCTTATTAAAGTTCTTGTTAGATTTCAAGATATAAATGGCCTTTACTGATAAGCTAGCTAGCTGTTTCTTGAGAAGTGTCCACTCCTTTGCAGTTTCATTTACACTCCCTGATAAAAATTTTCCCAGATATTTGCAGTTAAATATTTGCTACTAATTTACTATCAATTAGGTGATCGATTTAGGGCCATCTTGGCCCTCTTGTTTATAGATACCCTAATGTATAGGTATGAATATAAAATTTATAAGCAAATGTTTTCATTTCAACGTTCCTAATGTTTGAATAGACTAAGGAAAGTCAAGAATACATAAATAAATCAATGCAGTCTTTTCCGGCGACATTGATGCCTTGCATCAACTTTCTCTTGTACATGTCTAGTTATACATGTATGCATTAGTTTATGAACAGAACACTTCTGACAATCATTCAATAGACTTAAAAAAACTATTTGAAATGGATTCTTTCCTTATTAATTTTACCGGAAACAATCATGGATGAATTAATTAGCTTTATAGTGTATGTAATATGAGGGTATTGTATGTTTTATCGGATGGTGAATGATAATTTACTGATATTTATAAGCACATAAATGAAAATTCAGGTGGAAAGGACACAATGGAGGCCTTACCTTTTCCCACATACAACAAATCTGCAGCTGTCAACTTTGGAAACGCTTGCCAAATATTAATGATAAACAATCTAATAATTTGATAGAGTCGGAAACATTGTGGCAAAAGGAGAAATGGACACGAGCAAAATGTTTTCAAAAGTGGAGGCCTTGTGACCTTTTCACACATACAACAAATCTGCAGCTGTCAACTTTGGAAACGCTTAGGCAAAAATTTGCGAAATATTAATGATATATAAACAATCTAATAATTTGATAGAGTCGGAAACATTGTGGCAAAAGGAGAAATGGACATGAGCAAAATGTTTTCAAAAGTCATCTGTTGCAGATGAGTCAGAATGCAGCAGCATGTTGAAAAGTCTAAAAACCCTTTCCCTCATACGACAATTCTGCAGCAGACGACTTTGAACATATTTTGTCAAAAAATGGAAGATCTCTAGAATTGAATGGATAACCTATGACTAAAAGTGGAAAACATTGTGTCAAAATGTTTTGAGCAATTTCTTCTTTTGTCACTACGTTTTCAAAAAGCAGTCTGCTGCAGAGGCGTCTATATGAGGGAAAGGGTTAATAATGAATTCAGGCTTTATTTTTTTGATACTTGAAAAAAAGCAGTTGTGTGATGTTATTTAATTAACCCTTTCTCTCATATGGACGCTTTCCTACGCCTCGGCAGCAGACGGCTTTTTGAAAACATAGTGACAAAAGAAGAAATTGCTCAAAACGAACATTTTGCCATGATGTTTACCTCTTTTAGTCATAATGGTTAATTCCATCCAATTATAGAGATTTTGTATTTGTGACAAAATATGTTCAAAGTCGTCTTCTGCAGAATTGTTGTATGAGGGAAAGGGTCAAATATTGAAGATTTTTATATAAAATAAGTTAAGTGTAAAAGGATAAAATCAGATGAACGTCAAGAAACCCACAGGGGGTGCTCTTGTTATATTTTTCCCAGGATGTTTTCAAAGTTTTCTGTGACAGATTTTGTTATATGTGGTGAAATCCGTACTAAAAGGAAAAATTGGTCATCATGAGCAATTTTGCCATTTGGCACACCGTTTCAAATATTTATTAAAAAGTGTTATTTAAATTTTAGAGAGTTTCTATTTTTATGTCAAAAATACATTACCAGTCATTTATTACCTGATATATAATCTCCTAACCCTTAATTCATCCAGAAAAAGAACTCGCCTAGCGTATCCCTCACGCCTGTGTGATATACACGGTCACCGGTAAATACCGGCGCACGATGTCAACGTGTCACTTTTAGTTTCCTGGACACACCGACCTACAGGCTTGAATTTATTTTCATTTTTCTAAATTTATTTTCGTTGTCTAGTTAAAGCTTTCGCTTTAACGGGTCAATTCATTCAGTTAAACTGTACATTTACTTCTTGAACTTGAACTTTGTTTATTTATTGTTTGTGTTTAAGTTGTGTTTTTTTGTAGTAACAACTAGCTGAGAGCCGCGGGTGGTTACCCCACCCACTATTTCAGTTACGAGTCGGGTCTTGAATGACCGTGCATTAATTTTTCAATTAATTTTCAACGGTGAGATTTCCCGATCCGGTAGCGATAATATTGTTTATCGCCTTTGTTGTTGTTTTGTATAATTACATAGACATTTGGAGAATATTTAAAAAATATTTTTTCATTGAATTACGTCCGTAAAAACGAGTAGTGAAATAAAAGAATAGAAAATATTATTTTTTGTTTTTGAACTTCGTAATTTGATTTTGTATTTATACTATGTCACATAATGGTGAACAGAGGCGTGGCTCATGCGGTCATTTAGTGGCCTTGTGGGACACGCACTCTTCCTGCATTGCGTGCACTAAGTGCACAAAGGATTCACCATGTGAGTTCTGTTCGTTATGGTCGGCTTCCGTTTGGAAACAGGCCATATCGAGGAGGACTCACAAAAGCCGTAAGAGTTAAACTGTTCCTTGAAGAAGAAGGTAAGTATTAGCTCTACGAGCGAAGGGGAATTCGAGGGTTTTTCCCCAACAGACTCCACGACTGGGTTGATTAGACGGAAGGAGAGACATACGCCTCTGTAACAGCCACGACGGGACCGTCTCGAAGTTCGGAGGAACGTATGATATCGTCTGGTCAAAAACAGACGACTGGTGTTAGTGCTGAACCTTCGGGTGAGGCAATGGGGCATTCTCAGGGAAACCTAACAGAATGGCCCCCTCTTTCACCACACTCAGTTGATAGGCATTCTTCGGAAGCCTACAGCAGAGTTCCAAATTACCCGGTCGGCGGGCAGAATTTGGGGACCGGTGATGGAGCATTACAATTGCCTATCATTGGTCCACAGGGTGATGCTTCCGAGCAAAACCCTTATGACTCCGGGCGACCGGGTACCGGGCAACCGGGTACCGGGCAACCGGGTACCGGGCAACCGGGTTCCAGGAAACTGGACAGTCATATTACCTTGGTTAAATCGGGCACCGGGCAACCGGGCACCGGGCAACCGGGCACCGGGCAACCGGGCACCGGGCAACCGGGCACCGGGCACCGGGCAACCAGGCAGTCATTTTTGAATGACGAGACCGGTCACCGGGCAACCGGGCAATCATTCTAGAATGATACGACCAGTCACCGGGCAACCAGGCAGTCATTCTGAAATGACTAGACCGGGCACCGGGCTGCATGAAGCGACCGGGCATTCTGTCAGTCAATTCAGCATGACTAATCCATACACCGGGAATGAGGACATGGGTCATTCATTTCACGATGAATGGGAGAATCAGCAAGGCAGTCATTCATACATGACTCGACCTGCCACCGGTCAACCAGGTACCGGGCAACCCGGTACCAGGCAACCGGGATCAGTGCGTCTCGATCGGATAGATACACGTTATCATTCTTTCGCAGCACAGCCTGATTATTTGGATATTCAGAACACTGGTTTACCAGGTTTTAATAACCAATCTGCTGACATAGATTACGGAGAGTACATATCGAGAAAATCATTCCGTTCTCCTAGGGGAACAGTGTATTATTCAAGAGATATTACTCCTCCACGTTACCAACCTTCATTACGAAGGAGTGATCGGTTCTATGACAGACAGGTTAGTGATGCCTACCGTGATCGTCAAATTCCTGATTATAGGAATTTACGACTCCCGGAAGGACACCTCTCCAAGAGGCAGTCCTTTGAAAGGCAATCCCCCGATCGGAATATTGCTTGTTCCGTTAAGGGGAAGTCGAAAAGATCACATACAGTGAGTTCGGCTCCGATGATTGACTCTGTGCAACCTTTCTCTGCTGCGGATAGAAGGTTGAGTTCACATGATCTTCACCAGCTTATGGATTTATCAGAGAATGAATCCATTTCTGGATCGGAAATTGGTCAACCGGTGGGAAGTCCGGTTAAGCACAATACTTCTCGTCGTAGGCCTAGACAATCCTCCACTTCTTCGTCTGACGAAGAAACGGAAAGTCTATTACCTATAGAAGACGAGCCGGCTGCGGATCGTTGGTCCCTGCAGCAGGCTATTGAAGAAGTTTTTAGGGTAGTGCCTAGTACGCTCTGCCCTAAGATCGACGCTCCCCCACGTCGTAAAAACCTTTCAAGTTTGGAAGAACATAATGCGGAGATAGGAGGGTCTACAACTCCATTACAGTTACTTCCGCAGGCGAATAACTTGGGAAGGTTATTGGACCAACTGCAGTCCACCAGGTCATTAGACACTGTTGAGTCAGCCTGGTCGGTCCCACTGGCCATCTCTAAGGAATGGGGTCTCCTAAGGCTTATGTAGCTTCGAAGGAGTTCTTTCCCGTTAAAGTGCCGGCCTTAGACGGAGATGCGTCCACTTTGGGATTAACTGCACCCACCTCAATCACAGTTAGTGCTAAACTGGTTGAGAGATGGGAGGCCAGAGCGCGTCTGGGAGTCATGGTGGCTTCACATGACGATCATTTCGCCATAGCTCTGGCACTTCTACTTAAAGAGGAGAATGTCTCTAGCAGAGGGGCTAGCAGAATTCTGGAGGCTTTTGATACGGGGAATCGGCACCTGATGGCTCTGAAATTGCAGAACGCCACGGAAATGCTGTCCGCGAGGAGAGATGCGACACTTGTCAAATCCTCTTCTCTGCTACAAAATAGCAAGGACAGCTTAAGAGCCGCCCCCTTATCCTCCAATCTTCTCTTTGGTGGAAGGGTTGCTGCAGTGACTGTTACTGATTCGTCAGAACAATCCAGACGCCTTTCGGCGAGTGCAGTAAATGCTTTGTCACAGAGTCGTAAATACTCTGCACCGGCGGCTAAATGGACTAATACTAGGAAGCCCCCGGCGAAAAAGCAGAAACAGGAAGTGAAGGCTGTACCGCCTAAACAACCTCCTTCCACGGGCCGGAATTATGCTAAACCGAAGCCCCGTTTCTCGGGGTTTCTACAGCCGTCTTTTTCTCGTTCCGAAAAAAGACGGTCGGTGGAGACCGGTGATAGATTTGTCAGCCCTGAATCTATTAATACCGGTCGAGAAAGTCAAAATGGAGTCGGCCCGCTCCATCAGAATGGCTATTCGGAAGGACGACTGGGCGGTCTCGTTAGACCTCACAGACGCCTATTACCACATTCCGATCGCTTCCTCGTCGAGGAAATACCTTCGGTTTGTGGTAAATGGAGAAGTGTACCAAGTCAGGGCACTTCCCTTCGGCCTCAAGTCCGCACCTCGAGTATTCACGAAGATTATAAATGCTGTGGGAGCCTTTCTACGAATGAACGGGCCCCAGCTTCTTCAATACTTCGACGACTGGCTACTCCACAGAGCAGATCGTTTAATTCTCCTTCACGATCTGTCTCTAGCCTGGCGGACCATTCTGCGATTGGGCCTTATTCCCAATACGCAGAAGTCGGACTTAGTTCCGTCAAAGAGGTTTACATTCGTAGGGATGACCTTTCTCACCGACCTAGCGGTGATTCGGGTCCCTTCGGACAGAATCGATTCTCTTTTCCGGAAGATCAGACTCACTCTGGACCAGGCTATGGTAACAGCCCGGTCCATGCTGTCACTTCTGGGGTCCCTGAGTGCAGCAGCCGACCTAGTCAGTCTAGGCAGGCTCCACATGCGGCCCCTTCAGTATCTTTTTCTGTACCGGTGGCGTCCGTCTGTGGACTCACTGGAACAGGAGATAGCTCTGACGGATTTCTTCAAGTCACACCTTCGGTGGTGGCTGGATCCGTTAATCTATCTACAAGGGGTGCCCTTGATCACATCACCTCCGGATCTGTACCTTGTTACAGATGCCAGTGCTGTGGGTTGCGGAGCTCATTTAGAGCCACAGGGCCTAACATCCCAGGGCATGTGGACAGCGGAGGAACGTTGTTTGCACATAAACAACTTAGAATTGAGAGCAGTCCTGCTAGCTCTCAAACAGTTCTCTGCCTCCGTTGCGAACACAACTGTTTTATTGTCGACGGACAATACTACTGTTGTGTCCTACATTCGCAGACAAGGAGGAACGCACTCCCATCTACTCTTTCTGGAGACATGGAAGTTACTCCTTTGGTGCCAGGCGACGTCGTTAGTAGTCTTAGTAAAACACGTCCCCGGCCATTTGAATGTCTTAGCGGACAGTCTATCCCGCCAAAACAAAGTTCTTCCGGCGGAATGGACACTGAATCAGAGTGTAGTAAACTCTGTATTCATGCGGATCGGGACACCACTGGTGGATCTTTTCGCCACCAGAGTCAACCATCGGCTGCCACTTTATGTGTCACCGATGTACGATCCTGCAGCCTGGGCAGTGGACGCACTGACCCTCGATTGGGACCGTCTATTCGGGTACGCGTTTCCCCCGTTCATTCTGGTCCCGATCGTACTACAAAAGGTTCTTCGTTCTCAACAGTGCATAATCCTGTTGATAGCGCCATTTTGGCCCCAGAGGTCTTGGTTCAACGACCTCCTGGCCTGCCTGTCGGCACAACCAGTACGTCTTCCTCTTCAAGACGACCTTCTGTTTCAGCAACCGGGGCGGCATCTTCATACCAACCCGGCAATGCTTCATCTTCACGCTTGGACATTATCAAGCGATCGATCCGAGAGAGAAACTTTTCTCAAAAAGTTGCCTCTCGCATCGCTCAATCCAGAAGACGATCCACTAGAATCGTCTATGATTCCAAGTGGATAGTCTTCTCAGATTGGTGTCATGCTAGGTCGATCAATCCGGAGTGTCCCTCTGTAGCTAGGATTGCCGATTTCTTTCTTTTTCTTTTTGAAGATAAAGATCTAGCTGTTAGCACAATAAAAGGTTATCGTTCAATGCTTTCGAATACGCTTAAGTTCAAAGGGGGAGAGAGTATTGGTGCTAATCCATTTCTCTCGGAACTTATGCGATCATTCGAACTAGATAAACCCGTTTGTAGGAGTTTAACTCCAAAATGGGATTTATCTTGCGTTCTTTGGTCTCTTACAAAGGCGCCGTACGAACCTCTGTCTTCTGCTTCGTTAAAATTTTTAACTTACAAAACTGTCTTTCTTCTTGCCTTTGCGACCGCGCGTCGTAGAAGTGAGTTGCATGCGCTTTCAGTAGAAACCGGCTTTATCAGATTCAATGAATCTGATGGCTCGTTCACTCTACTTTGTCAGTCAGGTTTTTTTAGCCAAGAACCAGTTACCTTCGGTCCTTCCTAAACCAATCACGGTTCCCAGTCTTTCTGCGAGCTGTGGTCCGTTGGATGCCGACAGACTTCTATGTCCCGTTAGAGCTCTTAAGCTTTACCTTAAGAGAGTTAAAGGGACAAGGGGCCGTAGGAAGAGGTTGTTTCTCCCTCTGATAGGATGTAAGGATATATCAGCGGCTTCTATTTCCCGCTGGATATCCTGTACAATTAAATTAGCCTACACTAATCTTTCAGTTCGCGATCTCTCGTTTTTACGGATTCGTCCACATGAAATTAGAGCACTCTCCGCTAGTTGGGCCTTTTCCAACAATGTGCCTTTAGAGGATATTCCTCGTGCCGCGGTATGGAATCTCAATCGACTTTTTCAAATTTCTACCTGCGATCTATGTCTAAACAAACTGAAAATCTTCACTCTCTGGGGCCACTGGTGGCGTCTCAGCGAGTTATATGCTAAATTACATATTAGACACAACAATAAAGTACTTAACGATTGAATTTTATCAATCCATTCTCCTACTTTCACAGGCTGTTGTGTCTCAGTACTAAGTAAATAAATTAAATAAAAATAACTACAATGTGCTGCATTACCTGTAGGACTAGAAGTGTTGGCAGATGCCTCCCGACCGATGCTGAAAAGTCATCAGGTAATAAATGACTGGTAATGTATTTTTGACATAAAAATGAAGTTTTTAAAGTAAAACATATTTTTATTAGAAAATACTTACCAGTCATTTCATATTCCCGCCTCCCAACCCCGCGTCGTCAACCAACACTTACTTGAAAACTAAAAGTGACACGTTGACATCGTGCGCCGGTATTTACCGGTGACCGTGTATATCACACAGGCGTGAGGGATACGCTAGGCGAGTTCTTTTTCTGGATGAATTAAGGGTTAGGAGATTATATATCAGGTAATAAATGACTGGTAAGTATTTTCTAATAAAAATATGTTTTACTTTAAAAACTTCATGTTTTTGACTTAATGTCTTCAAAGTCCTCTGTTTGTATATATGGGAAAGGTTTCATCTTATTTTAAAGGAATGAACATGGCCCACCCAACATGGCCAAGAAAGCCAAGAAAGAAAATGTATCCAATGTGGATACATTTTCTATTTCATCGGAACTAAATTCCAGTATATAATCAGATTTTCTAGATAAATTGGTTTGTTGTCACCCGCAAGGCTGTTCCTTATTGGATTGTTTCAGCTTTCAGACTCGCCATCGCAGGAGGGGGGGTGAAATTAACGTCACTTCGTATTTCATGTATTTAATACAAAATTGTGTGATTTCACAATCAAATTAAGGAACCGAGTCTATTTATTATTCATTGTTGCATTTGAACAGGATTGTTTCTTTCATCAGTAGAGAGTTCATACCAGGATCCTGCTAATGTTGCTGGACATCTTGACAAATAACAGTTCATATCACTTAGAGACCAGGAGTGAACAATTTCTTTGTACAAGTACCCTACTTTAGAGGGAGTGAACAGGTCTTTCCCCCACAATATTTCTCTTATCTAGTGCTCTGGAGATTATTGTTTGAGTACCATGCAGAGGTCAAATACGGATTCAGGAAGTTAAAATGTGCCTGCCCCTTTTGTAGAATTTTGAATGTTAAGCGTAATTACAAGTATAAAAAAAATGCCTTCTGATATTACTTTAAGTCAGGCTCATGAAGGAACAAATTAACCCTTTCCCTCATATGACCATTCTGCAGCAGACGACTTTGAACATATTTTGTCAAAAAATAGAAAATCTCTATAATTGAATGGATAACCTATGACTAAAAGTGGAAAACATTGTGGCAAAAGAAGAAATTGCCTGTTTTGAGCAATTTCTTCTTTTGTCACTATGTTTTCAAAAAGCCGTCTGCTGCAGAGGCGGCAGAAAGCGTCTGTATGAGGGAAAGGGTTAAAACATCAGATAAGGAGGAGTATCCAGCTCTTTTCCCCACAATATCCCTCTTATCGTCCAACTCTAGCCCTATGGTGTGGGTACTCAAAAGAGTTGTCTCACTGAAATAATTCTTTTGAGTACCCACAACATAGGGCTAGAGGGTCTAATAAGAATTTTAGAAGATGCATAACTTACCCCCTATCTAGAGCTCTGCACGACACATGTTCATAAACCTTGAAAACATCCTAAAACTGTTTAACCCTTTCCCACCTGCAGACGAAATTTGACGCGATAGCAGCAGAGATGAATTTTGAAAACGTTGTGGCTAAAGATGAAATTGGCCATGATGAGCAATTTCTCCTTTGGTAAGATGTTTTCAACTTTATTTAACAATTAAGCTATCTTTTATGGACATATTTCAGGTTTTTGTCACAATGTTAACAAAGTCGTCTGCTGCAGATTTGTTGTTTTGTGGGAAAGGGTTAATTTTGATTGATGTTCATTTAACCCACATACAACAAATTTGCTACAGACTACTTTGAAAACATATTTACATTCTATAGAATAGAAAAAATTTCAAGGTCATTTGCTGCTTATGCGCCAAAATTCGTCTGCAAGTAGGAAAGGGTTTGGTTTACCCTTTCTCTCATACTGATTACTTTAAACTTATCTGCAGCAGACGATTTTATAGACAACTGCATGAACAATTACACAATACTTAATCCTTTCAACGTACAAGAAATCTGCAGCAAACAAATTCTGGGCAAAATCTTGCACAATCTCTATAAATGAAACACAGTATTATTATTGAATCATGTCGAGTTATTTTTGCCAAAAGAGAACAAAATTTAATTAATAATTATAAAGATTTTATTTATAGATGCTGCACAGCTGGGCATGCCCAGTCCTCCCCACAGTGGGCATCTGTTAATCCTTTCCCGGGGATTTCGAAACCGGGTGTCCCGGGTTCTATCCCCAGTCGCGGCACCTCGGTAATAATAATAATAATACATGTAATAATAATAAATTCTTTATTTTAAGAAGATAACACATTATGCATTTTATGCAAATTAACAAATGTAGAAAGTCATATTTACAATGTGGTCTTCTGTAACAAAACACATTTTTAACAAATCATTCATTCAATTATACGACAAGGTGGAGTGCCCTTGGGCAAGGCACATTTTCTAGCCTAGTACTGGTTTGTTTACCCAGGGATCATGAATAAATAAGTGAACTGTCGCCGTGATATAACTGAAATAATGTGTAAATCGGCGTAAAACCCCAATAAATAAATAAATTAATCCTTTCCCTCATACAATATTTCTGCAGCAGACGACTTTGAACATATTTTGTCAAAAAATAGAAAATCTCTATAATTGAATGGATAACCTATGACTAAAAGTTGAAAACATTGTGGCAAAAGGAGAAATTGCTCTTTATGCTTTTCAATGTTTTCTGTAACAAATTTAGGCAAAAATAAATCATTCAAATCTTCTTTTGTATTAAATAGAAGTACATGTTGTTTTACTGTACAAACCATTCCTATGTCAAGCCAATATATTGGGACAACAGGTAGAGCTTTCAGGATGTTTGAGTTTCTTTTTGTCCTTAAGCTAACATGCTGCACATATGTGGGTTGCCAGCCTCTGTTTCCCTTTTACTACCATCAGATGATTGGATTTATGTACACATTTGTTTCTTTGATGATCCGAGCAAAACCAAACACGATCATCCGATGTGTTAAAATTGTTCCCATTATCTTTCTTAATACCAATAAACAATAAATGCTTAGATGAAGTCGTCTAACCAACTTCTTTTCCCAAGCTCAATTTCAATTTCAATTTCATGCTGCATAAAAAGCTTTAAGGCCTTGAAAATCATAAGTACTACTGTAATAAATACGGAATATTATGTTGTGGGGTGGATAAATGAGTTCGTATTCCACGACAAGTAGCGTGGGAAAATCGATATCTTACGAGACCGTAGGTCGAGCTAAGATATGGATTTCCCCATGCTACGCGTCGTTAATACGAACTCAATTATCCACCCCACAACATAATATTCCTTTTATTACATACCTACAATCTATGAGCAGCGAAAATTTATTGAGTTTACATTTTATTAACCGTAAAATTAAGATTATGAAGGGCGGATGAATATCGCTTCAATGATTACGCCACGCCTCCATAATGCATTCCAATACGTATGCTCCGCCCAATATCGTCAACAAACCGGTTACATCACTGTATGACGTCACAATCTTGTATTTACACCGCATATAGATACGGAATTTTAATCTGTCGTGGTGTATTTGCGCATGTCAATATGTGTGTATTTCCACCGGAAAATAAACAGGCATGTAATAAACAATTTTACGCAATAGCTCAAAGCGACCCCTTTTTTCTGATTTATTTATCACACTCTTCTAAACTTCTAGCTCAGCCGATGTTCATTCAAACTGTGAATAATATCATAAAGGAGAAAAAGAATGAAATCCAAACAACCAATCAAAATGCAGCATACAGCTTAGCATCTTCGTTGCTATGTGGATACCATAATACGACGAATCAAAAATCAGGAGAAAGAGAATCGAATCCAACCAATCAATCAAAATGCAGCATACAGCTCTAAGCATTGAAGTTGCTATGTGAATACCAAAAAACGCATGCAAATTAACTCGGAAATGAGCCATAATATGGTGTCCGGATTTTGAGTTACATCACAAACACTGTGGTGTCCTCTTTTGTAATATTTGACTTTTGTCAAATTAAATGCTATATATGTTTAGAACAATATCTAAAGCTGTTAAATTCTAAATGTCAAAATAGATTTTATCTTTAAATAAAGAGAAATGTGGGTTTTAAATTGTATTGTTAGTAACACAGGACACCATGTAATAAATCAATTTTATGAAGAGTATGCCTAGTTAATTTTTTTTAGATCTAATTTACATTTTCACCATCTTTATTTGGAATTATTTCAATAAATAAATGGTTTATTTAGTGAAACAATTAATAGAATACAACTAGATAAAGAATGGTGTAACAGGACACAACATGATGTAACAGGACACAAACTGGTGTGTAACAGGACACAAAATGATGTAACTGGACACTAATTCAATTGTATTGTTAGTAACACAGGACACCATTGTAATAAATCAATTTTATGAAGAGTATGCCTAGTTGTTTTTTAGCTCTACTGGCCAAAGGCCAGAAGGGCTTATGTCGTGGCGATTTGTCCGTCGTCCGTGCGTGCGTGCGTGCGTGCGTCCGTGCGTCCGTCCGTAAACAATTTCTTGTTAACACGATACAGTCTTCACTTTTGATTGTAACTCAACCAAACTTATACAGTAGTTAGATATCCATGAGAGCTCGGTTCCTTTCGAAAACCAGCCAGATCCGCCCATGCATGACTGGATTATGGCCCTTGAAATGGTCAAAATTGCTATAAAAGAGCTTGTTAACACGATACAGTCTTCACTTTTGATTGTATCTCAACCAAACTTATACAGTAGTTAGATATTCATGAGAGCTCGGTTCCTTTCGAAAACCAGCCAGATCCGCCCATGCATGACTGGATTATGGCCCTTGAAATGGTCAAAATTGCTATAAAAGAGCTTGTTAACACGATACAGTCTTCACTTTTGATTGTATCTCAACCAAACTTATACAGTAGTTAGATATTCATGAGAGCTCGGTTCCTTTCGAAAACCAGCCAGATCCGCCCATGCATGACTGGATTATGGCCCTTGAAATGGTCAAAATTGCTATAAAAAGGCTTGTTAACACGATACAGTCTTCACTTTTGATTGTATCTCAACCAAACTTATACAGTAGTTAGATATCTATGAGAGCTCGGTTCCTTTCGAAAACCAGCCAGATCCGCCCATGTAAGACTGGATTATGGCCCTTGAAATGGTCAAAATTGCTATAAAAGAGCTTGTTAACACGATACAGTCTTCAAGTTAGATTGTATCTCAACCAAACTTATACAGTAGTTAGATATCCATAAGAGCTCGGTTCCTTTCGAAAACCAGCCAGATCAGCCCATGCATGACTGGATTATGGCCCTTGAAATGGTCAAAATTGCTATAAAAGAGCTTGTTAACACGATACAGTCTTCACTTTTGATTGTATCTCAACCAAACTTATACAGTAGTAAGATATCCATGAGAGCTCGGTTCCTTTCGTAAACCAGCCAGATCCGCCCATGCAAGACTGGATTATGGCCCTTGAAATTGTCCAAATTGCTATAATTGAGCATGTGAACACAATAGAGGTTCCATTTACTATCTGATCTTCACCACACTTAGATAGTAGTTAAATATTGATGAGAGCTTGGTTCCTTTTGAAAACCAGCTAGATCCGCCCATGCAAGACTGGATTATGGCCCATGAAATTGTAAAAATTGCTATAATACAGCTTGTGAACACTAAAGAGCCTCCATTTACTATCCGATCTTCACCATACATACATGCTCTGGATTGAAAATGACCAAAGAACCATACCAGTAGAGCATAGGCCCTCATGGGCCTCTTGTTTTTAGATCTAATTTACATTTTCACCATCTTTATTTGGAATTATTTCAATAAATAAATGGTTTATTTAGTGAAATAATTAATAGTATACAACTAGATAAAGAATGGTGTAACAGGACACAAAATGATGTAACAGGACACAAACTGGTGTGTAACAAGACACAAAATGATGTAACTGGACACCAATTGTGCACTTCATATAAGTGTGTAATATAATAGCATAAACATTTTCAGTATAAATAATTCTCCAGTTAAATTAAAATATACTTATCATGCAAATATGTATTTATTATGTAAGCACAATGCTTATGGAGGTAGAATATGCTTTCCAGGACAGTCAACGTTACAAGGCAAAAGAGAAAAAAATCGCGATTTTTTTCCCCCAGTCAAAAATAATAACAAGTTCTTCGTAGTGAATTAAATAGGTTCGCAAACATCTCTGGACAATTTAAATAACGAAATAGGAAGTTACTACGCATTGCGATACATTATAAGCAACCATTGATGACCTCAATCGGCTTGGTGCCGGCGTAACAAAATTTCAGAAGTCTGACTGTCATTTTCGAGCTGCCATTTTAAAACACTCTTGTTGTAAAACGTCTATAACTGTCGTAAATAGTTGCGATGTTTAATGTCGTAAATAGAACGGCCAAAATTTAGTTTCCTCCTAGGTGATTGACGAAGCATTTTTTAATTATAACAAAATAATAGGGCGTAACCAAAAAAGACACCATTTTGATAAACAATATTTTGACTCCCTGTCAAATAAAAGATATCTGTCCCAGAACAACATGTTTACGACATTAACAAAAAATGTAAGTGATCACGTGATTTGTATGCAATGAAAATATGGTTATCGGTCCAGGTTTCGAGTTTTGATGCTATTTAGATGTGATGTAACTGGGTGGACACATTCGTTACGCCGATGTCCAGGATTTTATATTCAAATCAAAATCGTATTTACGTCGCTCTATTAAATCTTAAAGTTATATTTACAAGTAATTTTTTAAATTATTATTTCACATATATTAGTTTCCAAACTTTAAATATAAAGAAAAACAGTTTGTTTTGGTTTTCAAAAAGTCCTCCCATGCCTTTGTCGGGAAGGACACGGCGAAAATGCTCAAGAAAAGTATTAATTAAAGGAGTTTATCAGTTCTTTCAGAAATCAATAGCATATTATTTAATAGATTTAGTAGTTTCTAACAGTTTGTGACATGCTGATAAACTATAAAACACATAGTTCTTCAAATAAAGGAGAATAAATAATGACTCTGTGATGTAACACAAAATCCCGGACACCATATTATGGCTCAAATAGATAAAAGAAAAGTAAATTAAATTCTTGTCGTCTTCATAATTAAATATTTTTAATGCTAAAAATCTACTAATATTGATCGGGCATTGTGGCAAAAGGATAGATATATAGTTCATAATGAAAAATTGTTCCTTTGGTCGCAAACGTTTTCTACATCGTATAGAGGCTTAAAAACCGTATTGGACTGTGTTAGGGAAAGGGTTTAGCAGAAATTTTACCTCCATAACAATTTTACAGCCATATTGAATCCCCTGATATAATCATATACTTCTATACCATCATTCAGATGACCAATTAAGGGTCATCTTGGCCCTTTTATCAAACATTGGTCATTATTAATTCATTATAAATTTTCTGAAAATCTTTACTTTATTATGTTCAGTCTGTATTAATAGACGACCGTAATACGAATTTCAAACATGTAATGATCATGCAAAACACATGACATGAAGATTTTCATCGTCTAGTCAATAACTTTTATTTTTAAATACTTTCTGATGACCAAAGAATACTCTTTGATTTTTTGTTTACAATCATTTTAAGTATTTTCGTAAATAGGTAGCACCTATAGATATATTAAAACCAAACAATTACCATTAAGTAGATCATAAAATGATTGTTTGTAGTACACAATTATTATGAAGAATTGTCATTATATAGCCAGTAATTATGACCTGAATTGGTCTCAATCAAACAGAAAGTAGCGTTACTTATTCGTGGCTGAGGACCGGGGCGTTACAATAGTTTAACTCTTTTACAAAAACAACAATTCTCCACCATACGCCTTTAAGAAAATCAAACTATTCTATAAATGAAAATATAATGTTTGAATATAGTTGCATAAAATAGGAGAATTTGCTCATTATGAAGAAAATCTTCCTTCTTCTTTGTCTTTGAGATTGTTTACATCCGAAACTCCAACCATGGTTTTCCAATACTTGTATCTGATGTTGCGTATGCTTATTTGGTACCAGTAACAAAAGCCGACGATAACGATGAGTCCACCTTGTATTAGTACCAGGAGAATGGCCACTCCGAGAAACCCTCGAAAAAAACATCCTGAAAAAGAGAGCGTTATCCAAAATATTGCCCGATATTTTATCTCGCTATTACAGACTAAAATCTAACCTTTTCAATCTTCATGTTTAATGGAGTTGTCCAGCTTTGCATTTGGAAAATCCATAGTCTATATTAAGAATAACAAGATAAAAGGGTGTGGCAGCCACTATTATAGAACCTGGTCAGTCTGTGCAGGATTCGATTCCCGGCCGGGTTATACCTAATGCTTTACAATGGTAATTATGGACTCATGGTTGTGTGAATAGCATTTATACTGATGCATCTGTGTGGAGCGTTAACACTAGCTGTTTTCAAACAAAAGAATGACCAGTGCCTTGACCATTGCATGAGAAAATGTACAAGTTGGGATTCCTGAACAGTGTTGATTCAGATCATTGCGTTCACCTACTCAGTCGTATCTTAGAATCTCCTCCTGTCACAGCATCCACATTAAACTTGTTGTGTAAGTAATATGTGAACCATGCTGATCTTGATCTGCACTGCACTGTTTTCAAAAGCCAACGTTTACCTCTGTCCTTGCACGGGCTCATTTCAGAAACAATATAAATATTTTTTTTGTTGTTATCTTAGCTCACACCTCTACGCATCCAAGACCACGATCGTGCACCCGAATGGACGCACGTACGACGGAAAGTACATGCCCATTGACATCATTATGGAGGAATCTCGCAGTATCAGTTTTATTTCATGCTTAAAAATGATCCGAACGTTGCAAGTTTGGGTCTTTTTGCATCTGCATAGTTTTACAGTATATCTCGTCTAATGCAATTTAGTCCTTGCCTGTGATTCTCAAAAATATCGTACTCGCAACATATGATTTGCTGCTCAAATTAGGATATTAGAAGATGAACTGGATGATGCAGGCCTTTTTCTGTCCATTTTGGGAAAAAGACCCTAGACAAATTGGGAAATTTTCATAGTTTAAAGAAAAAGCTTTTCTTATGTTAAGTTTTATTTTATCAAACAATTATGATTCTAATATTTAAAGAAAACTTTGGTACACTGTTCAGCAACTTTATGAATTGATAATATGTCATTGTAACTCTATCAAACATATCCCTTACTAACTGTATGAAATTTTTATCTAAATTATACATACATTTTAATTTTCTCTCAATTGAAACATAAACTATATAATAACAAACATTTTTAAATTGTCCTAAGTAAGTATCATATTTCTGACAGCATGACATGAAACTTAGAATAGTAAATGTTCAAACTGTTTCAAAGTTGTCTTAAACAAAATAAAGAACAATTAAACTTTTCAGAATTACCAACACTTGCAAATGTTTCAAACATTTTAAAGTTTTGACCTCCATTTTGAGTCTATTTCACAGAGCTAGCTTGCGTGCTTTGGCATTTCTGAAAGTGTCACACAAGGACTCCAAGTCTTCATCTCAGTTCATTTAGACCTTCAAGACAAATCATCATGAGAGATGACAGTTTTGTTTGGAGAAAGGAAGTCCTTTCTGGAGTGCACAACAGGTTCATCACACTTTTACCGCGAATCTGTCGTGAAGCCGCAAAATAAACTTCAGTTAAACTACATTCGGTATTTTCGGATTTTATCGCTGATTATATATAAACCGCACTAGATGAAGGGAATGACAGCGTTGAACCCGTCTGCATGTTTGTAAAGAAGGGGAAGAAGAAGAAGTTGGATCATCGTCATTGCCAACCTGATCATCAATACGATTGTCGATCGAAGCGGTTTCTGACGAAGTGGTTTCTGCAGATGAACTGGACGCTTTAGAAAAAAAGGATTCAAGAATCGTTTTCGTTCCCTCTGCATCTTGTTTTCGTATTTTAGGACATTAATATTTACTGTTGTGCGACATTTATGGTTTTGGATCACCGATCAATATTTCACTTACATTTACATGCAGACGGGTTCAACGCTGTCATCTAGTGCGGTTTATATATAATTAGCGATAAAATCCGAAAATACCGAATGTAGTTTAACTGAAGTTTATTTTGCGGCTTCACGACAGATTCGCGGTAAAAGTATACGATTTTTCGTAGGTGCTTCTGATTGGGAATTTTTTTGTCAGATTGGGAAAAAAAGAGTATATTTTGCTTGGGGAACGGGTCCGATAGTCGGACCCGTGGGAACTATAGAAAAAGGCCTGTGATGCTCCTCATCCAGATACATGTATGAACGTGAATCACGTGAGTCGTGTTTTGCGATATAGGGTCGGAATGCATCTGGTTACATTAAACACACGGCTTGTGCATCCACACAGTCTCACCAGAGTCTTCAGTGTCTGCACATATATGTTAAACGTATACCAACATGCATATTCCGACAAACAACTGGAAGTGTCACCCCTCTAGTTTTATAGCAATATGTCTTTAAGATCTCGTTAAACTTGGCTATCATACTTACTGTAAGATGACTCGTTTGGAGCACATCTTGGACAGCCTTCGTACATTGGTATTTGTACACACACCAAAGCCTGAAAAAATATATGCTATCATTTTGATAAATAATTTAACATGAACTATTAATCAATTAATGTTATTCAGATCATTATGTCTCCCCCATTACAATCATGGGGGTGACATATTGTTTTTGCCCGTTCCGTCCGTCCTTCCGTCTGTCACACTTGTTTCCGCTCAATAACTGAAGAACGCTTGGGCGTAGGATCTTCATACTTGGTATGCAGGTTGGTCATGACCAGTAGCTGACCCCTATTGATTTTGATAACAGAAGGTCAAAGGTCAAGGTCATGGTGACTTTGTGAGGTAATAAATGGTTTCCGCTCAATAACTGAAGAACGTTTTGGCTGAGGAGCTCCATACTTGGTATGCAGGTTGGCCATGCCTAGTAGAAGACCCCTATTGATTTTGAGGTCAGTATGTCTAAAGTCAAGGTCACAGTGACCATGAGCTTGAAAGGTCACAGTGACAATGAGCTGATAAATAGTTTTTGCGTGGGCCCAGGATTTTATACTTGATGTGCAGGTTGGTCACCACCAGCAAATGACCCCTATTAATTTTAAGGTCACTAGGTCAAAGGTCAAGGTCACAGTGGTCAAGGTCACATCCGTCCCACTTGTTTCCGCTCAATAACTGAAGAACGCTTGGGCATAGGATCTTCATACTTGGTACGCAGGTTGGTCATGACCAGTAGATGACTCCTATTGATTTTGATGTCAGAAGGTCAAAGGTCAAGGTCATGGTGACCTTGTGAGGTAAAAAATGGTTTCCGCTCAATAACTGAAGAACGCTTGGGCCAAGGAACTCCATTATTGGTATGCAGGTTGGCCATGCCCAGTAGAAGACCCTATTAATTTGAGGTCAAAGTCAAGGTCACAGTGACCTTGAGCTGAAAGGTCACAGTGACAATGAGCTGAAAGGTCACAGTGACAATGAGCTGAAACATTGTTTTTGCTTAATAACTGTAGAATGCTTTGGCCATGGAAGTTAATACTTGGTGTGCAGGTTGGTCACCACCAGTAGATGACCCCTATTGATTTTGAGGTCACTAGCTTAAAGGTCAAGGTCATGGTAACCTTCAGCTGAAAAATGGTTTCCTCTCAATAACTAAAGAATGCTTATGTTGAGGAACTTCATACCTGGTGTGCAGGTTGGTCCTAACCAGTAAATGACCTTTATTGAATTTGTTTGATTTTGAGGTCACAAGGTCAAATGTCGAAGGTCACGGTAACCTTCAGCTGAAAAATGTGTTTATACCCAGGAACTTCATACTTGGCGTGCAGCTTGGTCCTAACCTGTAGATGACCCATATTGATTTTGATGTCAGTAGGTCAAAGGTCAAGGTCGCGGTGACCTTTGGCTGAAAAATAAAATGGTTTCTGCTCAATAACTGAAGATTGCTTGGGCCCAGGAACTTCATACTTGGTGTGCAGGTTGGTCACCAGCAGCAAATGACCCCTATTGATTTTGAGGTCACTAGGTCAAAGACCAAGGTCATGGTAACCCTCAGCTGAAAAATGGTTTCCACTCAATAACTGAGGATTGTCACTGTTGCTACATCTCCAGTCCAAAACTAAAAAATTCATCTCCATCATTTCTTTTCCTCCCCTACGACCACACAAATGGGGAGACAAGCGCTTTTTCAAAAAAGCAATCTCTAGTTATAAATAGATTTTCAACATTTGCTTGTCTGTTATTATACCCTTGGCATCGTCGTCACAAAACTTTGTTAACATTACCTCAAAACTCAAAAAACGTTCATTGTTTCCAAATGAAATTTGGTACACAAGTAATGTTCCTAGGAACAATACTCATGACTATATCAAGTCACATAACTCTGGCTTAATAATTATTCAGAAATGGCCCCTTTTTTTTTATATAGAAAAAAAACATTTTTACAACAGATGAGCGTTTGCGTTTGCTTCATGGCACTCTTGCTTCATGGCACTCTTGCTTCAAGATGATTTAAAAATTGTCTGCTGCTGCAAAATAGCTGTATTAGGGTAATTGTAAAGATGATTTCAATTTAGTAGAGTCTAATATCGTAGGATATCGGGTAATGTATAACAGAGCTCTAGATAAGGAGCGTTTTGCATTTTGCATGTTCTAAAATCCATATTTCACCCTTTGACCCTATGTTGTGGGTACTCAAAAGAATCGTCTCAGTGAGACTCACAACATAGGGTTTGCTTTAATAATAAGAGAGAAATTGTGGGAAAAAGAGCTGAATTCCACTCCTTATTTTGACCTCTGGTATTATATTTAGATAAGGATATAAGGCCATCATGTTTGTACTGTTTCAGTGAGAAGGTTATCTGACTGACAGCGTTTCTCTTGTTGGTGATGTAGTTGACATTGGAGAAAATTGAATTGCCTTTCTTTTTTTTGCATTAATCCAATTCAAAACCAATTGTTTTATTTGACACTTTTGTGTGCATGCTGTCAGTGTTTGATCACATTCATACTAGCTCTAACAGCTATTTCCTTACACCACTTACCTTATAAAGGCAACATTTGACGCTAATACAGCTAGCAGAAACCTTATGAAATTAATGATGTAAAGGAAGAAATTGCTCAAAATGAGCAACTTCTTTTTTCTAACTATGAGGAATCCTCTGTGGTCGAGTGGTTATAAGCGTCGGGGATTTGAAACCGGTTGTCCCGGGTTCGATTCCCAGTCGCGGCACTACGGTCATGGTAGAGTGCCCTTGGGCAAGGTACATTTTCTAAGCTTGTACTGGTTTGTTTATTCCCTGAGGGATCATGAATAAGAGAGCTGTCACCGTGATATAACTGAAATAATGTTGACAGCGGCGTAAAACCCCAATAAAACAAATTGTCTAACTATGTTGCCTAGGTATCAAAACTGTTTTCAAAATTCGTCTGCTGCAAATGCGTCAAAAATCATCTTCATGTAAGAAAGGGGTAAATACTGTTGAAAAATGGTGTTAAAAAACTCCAATCAACATAATCTGCAGTGAAGAAATCAATTAAAGTCTGTTTTTCTTGGCTTGTCATTCCCAGACTTTTCTATCGTTGTCAATTACATTGGTTTCGTAAATGTTTTATCAGTTACTGAAATGAACTGTTTGTTTTAACCATTTCCCATCTACAGACGCTTTCTGATGCCTCTGCAGCAGAAGACTTTTGAAACATTGTGTGGCTTATAGGCAAAACTGCTCATATTGAGCAATTTAATAATGTTTTCAACTTTTAAGTCAATAATAATACTTTTCTTTGCAGAGAATTTCCTTATTTTTGTTCTGGTATCTTAAAATTGGTCTGCTGCAGTTTTGTTGTTTAATGCTTTTTTTCACCCACATACAGTAGTAGTAGTTCTTTATTGCCTCCATTAACGGAGAGTGTTACATACATACAAATTATACGAAAGAGAAAACAATACAAACATAAAATAGACATGTGACAAAAAAGTGATGAATAATAACAGTAGTGAAATCAAACAATACAGTATGCATATATCAGCCTGTACAATATATATATGAGTACATTTACACAGATTAGTCATGAATGCAAAGAGCATTTAGCTAGATTATGAATATATCTTATACACTGCTTGAAGCAAACGACTCTCGATTCATCACTGAGTTTGAAACACAAACATCCATTTAAAAGCTGCAGAATTTGTTCTTGGGGAGACATGCTTGTAAGCATAAGGAAATTGCTTTCTCCCAATGTAGATAACAATGTTTTCCACAGTTCTTCACGTATACGTTCAGTAACTGGACAGAAAAGCAGCAAGTGCGTTACTTCACAATTAGTATTTGTCTTACACTGAGGACAATAAATATCATACTTTCTGGAAAACAGTCTAGAAGCAACATGTATTGCTGTATAACAAAATGTCAGTTAATTGTTTACGATATATTCTACTGAAGTACCATAATTATGTTACATGGTATAAACTCACTGTGAATATATTTAAAGTTACATATAATAGGATTGCTTTCAATGTTTGAAAACATCTTTTTCTCCACTGTATGTGTCATAGTTTGTTTCACTATTTTCCTCCATGACTGGCACTGCTTGGGAAAGTTGAGTGAGACAGATATTCCATTAAGACTCTGGTTAAGCCGTATTTACCTAAAATACGGTATATATCGGCACAAACCCGCGTATTTTACTCGGTCTGTTCATGAAGGATTGAAGCCTAAATGTGAACATACTTTTAATACGTTTTTCTGTATCTAACCTACATAGCTGACCGAAAAGGATTAATTTCCTTTTATCAATATAACATTCTAATGGCATAATGGCTAGACAACTCATAGCTCTATTACAGACGGTGTTGTGCGTGGCATTCTCTGAATATGCTTGATACATTAATTGTTTATGTGCACGTTCGAGGTTTTGCAGATGTGTCGAACTTAAGCAATTCCACAGCTCACTTCCATAAAGCGCTTTTGATAAAACTGTACTGTTTCGTAAATGCGCATCAAGGAGAGTAGATGCATGCATTCACGACTTATGCCACAGTCATTTAAACTAAAATATTTTAAGGGATTGTATGAGTATTTATTAGTTATGGAGTTTTCATAACACACATCGATAAGTCTCTGTAGACCGTTTTTTGTTAATGAGTTTCAACTTTATTCAAAAATAGTTCTTACTTTGTGAACTTACATACATACATATTTTTGACAAAAGTCTTCTGCTGCAGATTTGTTGTATGTGGGACAGGATTAAAGTGGTTTTCTTGAGACATTTTCCTGATTTGAGTACGCTGATGACAAAACTGCATTACATATATGAGCCTATGCATGTGGGGAAGGCTTTTGTGAACACAGTATAGAGACCAGCCTGTGTATCATGCAATAAGGGGTATTAACCCTTTCCCTCATATAGACGCTTTCCGACGCCTCTGCAGCAGATGGCTTTTTGAAAACATAGTGACAAAAGAAGAAATTGCAATTTATCCTTTTGCCACAATGTTTTCCACTTTTTGTCATAGGTTATCCATTCAATTATGGAGATTTTCTATGTTTTGACAAAATATGTTCAAAGTCGTCTGCTGCAGAATTGTCGTATGAGGGAAAGGGTTAACACTTTCCCATCAGCAGCAAACAACTTTGAAAACATCAAGCCAAAAATAGGGAAAAATTTCTTGAAATGAAAGTATAAATAGAAAATAAAGCTGTAAAGTTTTGCTACAATGTTTTCAAAAGTCATCTGATGCAGAGTCAGAAAGGGTCTGTATGTTATGGGAAAGCGTTAAGAAAGGAACATTGAGTCTAGAAATCACATAACCATGCATGCACAAAACCTTTTAAACGTCAAGTTAAATCTAACATAATTGTATATTAGAGAATGTTTTCTATAAGATTATGCACCAGACATGTTCGTTGTTTGTCAAACTTTTGTCTCGAAATCTAAAATCTCATTAGAATTCATGGTTTAAATGTGAAATTATTGCAATTCTGCACTTAAAGTTTGGACTTGTTTCAGGTCAAAGGAAACCTTTTTTAGTCCGTGCATGCTTTGTTTTTGAAGAAAAATATCAACCGTTTTCAGGGAATCAGTTAGGAATCTCTGTAACCAGATGTCCCGGGTTCGATCCCCACTCAGGGATCATGAATAAGTGAAATGACGTAAAACCCTAATTAACCCTTTCCCTCATACGGCAATCAAGGGCGTACCGCCCATTACGCACAATACGCACATGCGTATAGAAAATTCCACAACCAAATGTCCATTTTAGAATATCAACACTGTAAATTGTAAAAAAACAGGATAGTGCGTATAAAACATTCTTCTCTGGTTACGCGCTTGGCAATTCTGCAGCAGACGACACAAATTGAATGGTTAACCTATGAATGACTAAAATTTGAAACTGTTTAAATTTAAGTGACTTGTTTCCTGGAAATTCATAGAGGATTGCATCACGATATGTGTGAGAACGTGTTTTGGAGTGTTAGTGATAGGAAAATTAAAAAAGTTTATACCCTTTCCCACATGCAAAACTCTCAAATCAGACAACTTTGAAAAAATCTAGGGCAAAATATGGATTTTTTTTATACAATGTCATGTATTAAAAAAAGTATATTTATTGAAAAGAATTGAATACAATTTGGGCAAAAGGAGAAATTGCTCATGATGAAGAATTTCTCCTTTTGACCCAAGTTTTTTCAATTTGTCTTCTACATATTTGATGTATTTCGGAAAGGGCTACGTACACGCAATATTGGTGAGGAAATATATTTCTAACATGCTATGACAAATTGTTCTTTGAATCATATAGAATCCTTTATTGTCTTGTAACATGCAAACTTCAATTTAGCCCGCTTTCCCAACATACCTACTACTACCTACAATATAAATTTTAAGCAGTTTCTCCTTTTGCCATGTTTTCAAAAGTCGTCCGGTGCATCAAAATGCATCCTAACCCTTTCCCTCATACAACAATTCTGCAGCAGACGACTTGGAACATATTTTGTCAAAAAATAGAATATCTCTATAATTGAATGGATAACCTATGACTAAAAGTGGAAAACATTGTGTCAAAAGGAGAAATTGCTTGTTTTGAGCAATTTCTTCTTTTGTCACTATGTTTTCAAAAAGCCGTCTGCTGCAGAGGCGTCAGAAAGCGTGTATATGAGGGAAAGGGTTAATAATTTACCCACTCCTTATTTGAAAACATCTGAGGAAAAAAATGTTAAATCTCGAAAAAAGGAAGAATAAGAAAAAATGTAGAAAGAGTTTCAACCATTATTTATCATTTTTCTACCATTGGTTAGATATACTATCATTTCCAATGTTTATATATACCCACACCATTTTGATTTCTTATAAATATACAACATTAGAAAACATTTCTTTTATTCCCACATTCATTTAAACTTTATCCCTTTCCCACATACAGACGCTTTCTGACGCCTCTGCAGCAGATGACTTATAAAAACATTGTGGCAGAAGGAGATACTTTTACCTCTAATTTTTACTCTTTTTAATAATTACACTTTCATTTGTAGAAATATTCTATACTTTTGCTTATAATGTTTTCAAAGGCATCTGCAGCAGATTTGTATGTATGTGGGAAAGGGTAAAAAACAGACAATATTTAAGATATCATATAATAAGGTTGGTAAGGTGAAAAAAAATTACCAGGCCTTTTACTCTTTCCCACATACTACAATTCTGCAGCAGACGACTTTGAAAACATCCAGGCATAATATGAAAAAACTCTATAAATGAAAGTTACATAATTACTGAAAACAGTTGAAAACATTGTGGCAAAAGGAGAAATTGCATGTTTTTAAAAAGTCATCTGCTGCAGAGGTATCAGAAAGCGTCTACTTAAGCTAGAGGGAAAAAGATATAGATATTTGACCCAATATCTTAGGACAAATTTATTCCTTGACACTTCCGATCCACATTTCGCATATATCCTTTGATATGTTTGTCTTATTTCCCTAATATCTGCACCCATCCCGTCTCCGTCTCCCATTGTGAATGCCTGTCATATCAAATGCCATTGTCTAATGATCACTGTGTCATCGTTAATCAGACCGCATTGTCACGGAGCGAGATAAATGGCCCGAAAAACACCACTAATGTCATCATCATCACCCCGTCCTAACGATTTTCTTTTTCTTCCTTTCCCCCCCGGAAGGAAATATATTGGATGGCACTTATTAAATCTACTTCCTTTGGTTAGACTTTTATTTGTGTCTCGTTACCTCTAATAGTCTTGGAAAATCATTACAGAACCCTCGGAGGACCGACGGCGAATCTCCATTCACCGTCATGCGGGTCAAATGGACCGCAGGCTGAAATGAGAGCTTCAGTTTTCTCTTGTTCAATACAGTGAAGATTTATCTATATTATACTTGCTAGAAGGTGAAAGTGGATTTTTGAACTGTTTACTGTAACATGCAGACCTATTTGACACATTTTAAACCATTGTGTTAACCCTTTCCCTCATATAGACGCTTTCTGACGCCTCTGCAGCAGACAGCTTTTTGAAATCATATAATTATAGTGACAAAAGAAAAATTGCTCAAAATGAACAATTTCTCCTTTTACCACAATGTTTTCCACATTAAGGTTATATATCCATCCAATTATAGAGATTTTCTATTTTTTGACAAAATATGTTCAAAGTCGTCTGCTGCAGATTTGTCGTATGAGGGAAGGGGTTAAAAGAAGAAATTGCTCGTGATGATTTCCTATTTATGCCCATTTATTGCTTTCAAAGTTGTCTGCTGCAGATTTGTTATAGAAATTATGTAGGAAATGGTGTGAACTTTTCTTTGTCAATTAAAGAAGAGCTTAACCCTTTCCCTCATATAGACGCTTTCTGACACCTCTGGGGCAGACGCCTTTTTGAAAACATAGTGACAAAAGAAGAAATTGCACAAAACGTGCAATTTCTCCTTTTGCCACAATGTTTTCCTTTTTTGTCATAGGTTATCCATTCAATTATGGAGATTTTCTATGTTTTGACAAAATACGTTCAAAGTTGTCTGCTGCATAATAGTCGTATGAGGGAAAGGGTTAAATCTGCCACTTCCAGGCGTATTTTGACCCAGCTGTAGCAGAGGAGGACTTTTGTAAACATGTTGTCAAACTCTATTCAAAAGTAATACTTTCACTTGTACACCATTTTCCAAATTCGTTATTAGATGTTTTCCAAAGTCCTCTGCTGCAGATGAATTGTTTTGTATGTTGAAAAGTGTTATTAATGCACCAGTCAATTGTAACCACAAGCAGACAAGTTTGAAAGCATCTAGCCTAAGCTAGCTAGACATAAATGCGGAACATCCCATTATAGAAAATGTAGTTATTGAATAGAGTTGAACACATTGTGGCAAATGTAGAAATTGCTCATCCGTTTGCCTCTTAATATTTTCGAAAGTGGTCTGCTGTAGATGCTTTAAAATGCTTCTTCAAGTGGGAAAGGGCTAAATCCCAAAGGGGGCCCAACACTCCTGAATACAGATAGATCAGCTAATCTGTGAACATGGACAAGTACATCACACTCATCAATCTTCTACAGGGTTCTTTACCCTTTCCCACATAAAGACGCTTTCGGACGCCCCGGCAGCAGGCGACTTTTGAAAATATTGTGACAAAAGCAGAAATTGCTCAAAACGAGTAATTTCTCCTTTTGCAACAAAATTTTCAATTTATATGAGGGAAAGGGTTAAAACATTGTGGCTAAAGGAGAAATTGCTCATAATGAGCAATTTCTCATTTGGCCACAATGTTTCAAAAAGTTGTTTGCTGCAGATACATAAAAAAGCATCAGCAAATGGGAAAGGTTAAATATGATGGCTTAGTTTTTAACGACGATTGAAAATTATCATGCATTCAGGGATCCGAGGTTCAAATACCGATTCAGCCATTCATTCAGGATTTGTGCTGCCTCTATAGAAATAAAGTCTTCATTATTAATATTCTTTCTGATGACTGATGTCACTGACCAAACAGCATGTCATTCCCAAACCCAAATATTAGCTTGCAGCCAGCTTGTGACAAGTGCGCCATAAGCTTAATTATATCATAAATGACGTCGCCAGCATGAAATAACGTCATTCTATATTTTTCGGTATATAACTAGTGTAATAACAATGTTACGTAATGTCATAATGAAAAGCATTGAAAATGACCGCGCTATATAGCGATGTTATATATATTTTGCGCTATTAATCGTCAAATTGGAATTTATGATATATATAGAATACAACATTCGTGGTCATTCAATACAAAATTTTATTAAACTCGTTTTCTAAAATTTCGTATTGAATGACCACTCATGTAATATCCTATTTAATTTTGGTTTGGGTTATGAGGAGGACAGCTTGTTTTCCACAGATTTGTTTGAATGTATTTATGAAGGGAGCCTTTTGCCTTGGAAGCTTCCCGGACTTAAGTGTGGTCGCCAGAAGTTAATATCTTATTTATCCCTTAACCACATACATCAAATCTGCAGCAGATGACTTTGAAAACATCTAGGCACAAACATGGAAAATCTCTAAAATGGAAAGTATATATAATTAATGAAAAAAAGTTGAAAACATTTTGGCAAAAGGAGAAATTGCTTGTTTTGAGCAATTTCTCCTTTTGTCACAATGTTTTCAAAAGTAGTCTGCTGCAAAGGGGTCTGAAAGCATCTATATGTGGGAAAGGGGGGTTAAAGAGCTGAAGTCAATATCTTCTTAAACCCTTCCCCAAATAGAGACGCTTTCTCAGATGCCTCCCCCAGCAGACGACATTTGGAAACATTGTGAGAAAAGGAGAAATTACACATGATTAGCATTTTATCCTTTTGCCACAATATTTTGCTCTAGCAATTCCGGTCTATAGATTGGCGATGTCCGTCTGTCCGTCAACATTTTGGTTAAAGTTTCAGGTTGAGGCATAATCTCTGCACTGGAAAGGGTTACAAACTTGAAACTTTGCCTGAAGGTAACCAGTAAAGAGTTCTATTGATTTCTATGGTTACTTTGACCTTGACTCAAGGTCAAATTGCCGACAATCCGGCCTTAACGTCTTCAGTGGTTTCTTGTTTAGTAGATGTTTTGGAAGTCATCTGCTGCAGGTTTGTTGTAAGTGGGAAAGGGTTCTTGAAATGGCTGCAGAAGGAAATCTTAATTCTTTAAAACAATTGAACTTGAGATAAGGAGAACATGATAAAACTGAACAAATACCCCTTTTAATTCCCACTGTGCTTACAAATCTTGTTGAAAATTAGGTTTCAATATATTTTTTCACCCCAAGACGTTTCTGAAGAGAACAAGTGAAATTATTTGCCTGGTACATTATTGTTGGAATTGTCGCTGAGAAAAAATCTGTAAAATTTGTGATATTTGAATTATTGATATATTACAGCTGTGGAAACCTAATATGGGAAAAGAATTTATTTAATGCTAAACGATGAGATACTGAGTAATATATCAGTGAGATATAATCCATATCACCCATACTGTGAGTGATATAGGTATGGCGCCAAAGGGATTAACGTTATGACGTCAAACTGCTGAAATGACGTCATTTTCCTAGTATTCGGTCATGTTATACTACACACGTAAGAAATACTAATGGGTATATTATTTTTTCGTGATCAATTGTCATTAAATAACAAGAAAATTTGTTTGTTTTGAGTGTATATGGAATAATTTTATTTCAACTCGAAGTGATACAATTTTAACATTTAACTCAATGAGATATATTCCATATCCACTCAAAACAAACAAATATCCTCTATGTATTGCTTATCTTTTTCTTTCCTCATAATTTTTTCAAAAGACATCCAAAGCTCTATAGATAAGGGGCGTATTGCATGTTCTAAAATCCTTATTCGACCCTCTTACCCTATGTTGTGGGTACTCAAAAGAATTGTCTCAGTGAGACGATTCTTTTGAGCACCCACAACATAGGGTTTGCTTTAATACTAAGAGTGAAATTGTAGGAAAAGGAGCTGAAAACCCCTCATTATCTGGGGGATGGTTAAAATACCGTTTTAGGTATTTGGTTTGAATCGGTGTATCTGTATGATTGCTGTTGCATCGAATATAGGGAAAAAAAATCCTGAATGGAAGATTGAATATTTCTATTAACACATTCCCTCCTCACATGGATATGCTTTCTGTTGCCTTTGCAGCAGACAACTGTTGATGTAATTTCTCCTTTTGCACCAATGGTTTCAACTTAATTCAATGATTGTTCTCTAACTTTATATAGAGTTACCAAATCTTTGACTAAATGACTTCAAAGGGTCTGCTTCAGGTTTGTTGTAGGTGGAAAAGGTTGAAATAATTTATCTTTAACCCTTTCCCTCATATAGACGCTTTCTGACGCCTCTGCAGCAGACAGCTTTTTGAAAACATAGTGACAAAAGAAGAAATTGCACAAAACGTTCAATTTCTCCTTTTGCCACAATGTTTTCCACTTTTTGTCATAGGTTATCCATTCAATTATGGAGATTTTCTATGTTTTGACAACATATGTTCAAAGTCGTCTGCTGCAGAATTGTCGTATGAGGGAAAGAGTTAAGACACAAGAAGTGTGGAAATAATTAGAATTGAAATATTCTTGATAGTGTGAAATTCCTTGTGAAGAATTGAGAATTCCGTTAACAAGTTGATAACTGGGAAATACATTTATTTTCATTCATTCAAAGTTCTAGGACAGTTACATTCTGTGAAGAATTTATATTACAACAACCAGTAACTGCTGTATTTGGATATTGTTTGTGAATAGGATAACAGTTATTGAACGTTCATATTGTGTTGGAGGTAATACAATTGAAATGTGTCTTGAAAGTTGCTCAGTTGAATTGAAGTGGGATATTAAATAAAAGAAATGTGAAGAGAAGGAAAATTAATTTGCCATTCACTGATGAGACATGGGGCTTAGTGAACACAACTGGAATAGACCCCAATGTTCTTGTACGGAGCCGTTACATTTTTGTCTAGGGTAAGTTTGAGTTCTGGCTTCTATGTTCTTGTATGGAGCCGTTCCATTATTGTCTAGAGTAAGTTTGAGGTCTGACCCCTATGTTCTTGTATGGAGCCATTGGTCTGACCCCTATGTTCTTGTATGGAGCCATTACATTTTTGTCTAGAGTAATTTAAGTTTGAGGTCTGACCCCTATGTTCTTGTATGGAGCCATTACATTAATTGTCTAGTTCTTGTACATTCATTGCAGTATATTGTATTACCCCTATCACAATGGGGCTGAGTGATTGATCACTACAGGAATATACCTCTATGTTCTTGTACACTCATTGCAGTATCTTGTTTGCCCCTATCACAACGGGGCTGAGTGATCACTACAGGAATATACCCCTATGTTCTTGTACACTCATTGCAGTATCTTGTTTGTCCCTATCACAACAGGGCTGAGTGATCACTACAGGAATGTACCTCTATGTTCTTGTACACTCATTGCAGTATCTTGTTTGCCCCTATCACAATGGGGGCTGAGTGATCACTACAGAAATATACCTATATGTTCTTGTACAGTCTCATTGCAGTATCTTGTATTGCCCCTATCACACTGGGGCTGAGTGATCACTACAGGAATATACCTCTATGTTTTTGTACACTCATTGCAGTATCTTGTATTGCCCCTATCACAATGGGGCTGAGTTATCACTACAGGAATATACCTCTATGTTCTTGTACACTCATTGCAGTATCTTGTTTGCCCCTATCACAACGGGGCTGAGTGATCACTACAGGAATATACCTCTATGTTCTTGTACACTCATTGCAGTATCTTGTTTGCCCCTATCACAATGAGGCTGAGTGATCACTACAGAAAGATACCCCTATGTTCTTGTACACTCATTGCAGTATCTTGTATTGCCCCTATCACAATGGGGCTGAGTGATCACTACAGGAATATACCTCTATGTTCTTGTACACTCATTGCAGTATCTTGTTTGCCCCTATCACAATGGGGCTGAGTGATCACTACAGAAAGATACCCATATGTTCTTGTATACTCATTGCAGTATCTTGTTTGTCCCTGTCACAATGAGAATGAACTTAATCACTACAGGAAGATACCCCTATGTTCTTGTACACTCATTGCAGTATCTTGTATTGCCCCTATCACAATGGGGCTGAGTGATCACTACAGGAATATACCTCTATGTTCTTGTACACTCATTGCAGTATCTTGTTTGCCCCTATCACAACTGGGCTGAGTGATCACTATAGGAATATACCTCTATGTTCTTGTACACTCATTGCAGTATCTTGTTTGCCCCAATCACAACGGGGCTGAGTGATCACTACAGGAATATACCCCAGTGAGTATGTTCTTGTACACTCATCGCAGTATCTTGTTTGCCCCTATCACAACGGGGCTGAGTGATCACTACAGGAATATACCTCTATGTTCTTGTACACTCATTGCAGTATCTTGTATTGTCCCTATCACAATGGGGCTGAGTGATCACTACAGGAATATACCCCTATGTTCTTGTACACTCATTGCAGTATCTTGTTTGCCCCTATCACAATGGGGCTTAGTGATGATCACTACAGGAATATAGACCCCCTCAATGAGAAATACTACATTTATAATAATAAATGTTTTCAATTTAAGACCTACTGTTATTGTGTCACCTGCCTAGATAGGGGAAACATATGGATCACTTCTAGGTTGCCTGTTATTCTGCTTGTCTTGCTTTCACTCCCTGACATATTGGCAGGTGACACACTATAAACACTCTTGTACAAATGTCAATAAGTTCATATCTTCATCAGATATAAACAAATATAAGAGTCTTAAAATATGATATTCTGCCATGGGTAAACCTTTTAGTAATTTTTAGCTCGACTTTTGAAAAAAACGAGAGCTATTGTCATGACCCTGGCGTCATCGGCGGCGTGGTCGTCTGGTTAAGGTTTTTTGTTCAGCTCAGCTTTTTTAGCTCGACTTTTGAAAAAAACCAGAGCTATTGTCATGACCCTGGCGTCGTCCGCGGCATGGTCGTCCGGTTAAGGTTTTTTGTTCAGCTCAGCTTCTTTTTTTTTTTTTTTCCTCCCTATCAGTTGAGTGTCTGTGCCGTACGCGGTGCTCTTGTTTATAGATCATTGTAAAATCTAATAAAATTGTATTATTATTGTTACCAGTAAACAGCTAGGTCCAATCAGTCGAGAGAACAAACAGATATAAGATGCTAGAACAAACCACAAAGTTTGGAAAATCATTCTTAATTTTTACCAATATGTTGCACAATTCTGGGAATATCTGGGAATATCTAATTATCTTGACATATTCTCTGTTGATCTATTCTCAAAGCATACAAAGGCAATGTTCTTGATAAAACACATTTTTTTATGTTGTAAAATGATTATTTAACTCTTAACCCTTTCCCACATTTATAGAATCTGCAGCAGACGGCATTGAAAGCAACGGGTGCAAATTTTCTGAAACCTCTTCAAATGACAGTTAAATTATTAAATAGAGTTTTTACAACATTTTTGCAAAAGGAAAAATTGCTCGTCATGGGTACTTTCTCCTTTTGCCTCAATGTTTTCAAAAAGTCGTCTGTTGCAGAGGGGTCAGATAGTGTCTGTATGTGGGAAAGGCTCTTTGTATTACTTGGGATGGTTCTGTTGAGTTCCTACACCAACCAGTTTTATAGAAGAAATGTGAGAAACGGATCAGTTCTCTTTTAAAAAAGATTAACTCTTATTGAAGATGTCTGCAGTCTTCTGACAACTACTGGTAAACGAAGCAGAAACTATAAGCCTTTCTTATGTAATCAAGAATATTTGTATTCCCTATATCCATTCATATGCAAGACATTTGTCATAAGATGATGCATTGTCTGTCGGATTTCTAATCTTTAACATTAGTGATGCATTCTTTGAACCTCGAGTATCAGTTCCAACCCTTTCCCACATATAATTAATCTGCAGCAGACTTCTTTGAAAACATTAAGTCAAAATAATTTATGGAAACTCTCTATAAATGAAAGAACAATTATTGAATAAAATTGAAAACATTGTAGCTAAAGGAGAAATTGCTCATCAAGAGGAATGTCTCCTATTGCCTTTCTGTTTTCAAAACTTGTTTCAGAACAATTGTCTTGATGATATCTAATCTAAGTTCCAATTAAGCCTTAAAGGTCATGTCTAGTCAAAAACTAGATCACTAGGCCAGATTTTGAGAATATTCTTAGAGACTGCATTGTTTGGATCAGTAGCTTGAAACTTAGAATATTGATCATGTCTGTTTAAAAACTAGGTCAATATGCCAAATTGAAGGAATATCTTGCTAAAACTATGGAAGCCGTATTTTAAAGTTGAGCATGTTGAAGTTTTGTCTGAATGATTGTCTTGATAAAATCTGTAGTCCAAATTCGAATATGGGTCATGTTGGGTCAAAATCAAGGTCACTAGGCCAAATTGAAAGGAAACTTATTAACACTAGTATTAGCTGACCTGACTGCAAAATGAGTTATTGTGATTTTTTCTGGGTTGGCATGACTCGGGGGGAATGGTCCAGGGCCGTCACAGTCCTCTGTTGTTCTATTTTTCCCTTTTCCACATACAGATGTATTACGATGACTTCGAAGCAGACATTACTTTTGAAATTTATTTTTGCCACATTATGTTTTCTTCTTTATTCGTTAATTATATTTTCATCTATAGAGACTTTCCATATAATATAAGTTGTCTGCCGCATATCTTCTGTATGTGGGAAAGGGTTTGATAGAGCATTATCTCAAAAATATTTGGAATTGTCAGGTTTACATGTAAATGACAATGACTAATATGATAATCTATTTTTCAATTATAGTAATGATCTGCTGTGGTCAAGTGGTTAGCGTCGGGGATTTGAAACCGAGTGTTCTGGGTTTGATTCCCAGTCGCGGCGCTACGGTCATGGTGGAGGGCCCTTGGTTGGGCAAGGCACATTTTCTAGCCTAGTACTGGTATCATGATTAAGTGAACTCATGTAAAACCCCAATAAAACAAAACAAATAAAACAATGAAAGGGTTTGTGCTGTAATGTTATTGAGATGCCAATCATTTTAGGCAATACTGTCACTTATAATAATGAACTGTTATCAATAATTTAGGATGCTTTCATTGCAGCAAACGAATATAAATAATTTCGTCAATTATTTGGTGTTTACATGTTTGTAATATTTCGATGCATAACAAACAGATGAATTTAGAAAACATTGTGACAAAAGGAGAAATTGCTCATATGTGAGCAATTTCTTTTAATTTTTTAGAGATTTTCCATGTTTTTCCCTTGATGTATTCAATCTTGTCTGCTGCAGATTTGTTGTATGTTAGAAAGGGTTAAGAGGAATCCCTGGAACTTCATAGTTTTGAGGTAGAGCAATAAATGATATGATACTATTGATATACTATAAACTACTATCTTTACAGGGGACCATTCAGTGTTGTGAGACGATGCCTTCACAAAGAAACCGGTCGACAGTTTGCCGTCAAAATCGTCGATGTTGCCAAATTTACCTCAAGTCCAGGCTTAAGTACAGAAGGTAAGCATTCTAACACCATTTTGATGTTGCAATTTAATTAACCGTTTCCCTCATATATAGATGCTTTCTGATGCCTCTGCAGCAGACAGCTTTTTGAAAACATAGTGACAAAAGAAGTAATTGCTCAAAATGAGCAATTTCTCCTTTTTCTACAATGCTTTCCACTTTGAGTTATAGGTTATCCATTCAATTATAGAGATATTCTATTTTTTGACAAAATATGATCAAAGTCGTCTGCTGCAGAATTGTTGTATGAGGGAAAGGGTTTATTTCATGGTTCACCATGAACACTCATCTTCCCCATTGTACCTTTGAAAATATTTTTCAGTTATCAGAGCTTTAGATGCTTACATATATTTTGTTTCTAAAAACGGCCTCGGAGGTGTAGTTGTAGAGCCTCTGCGTCAAGTGCGCGAGGTCTCATGTTCGATTCCAGGCCAGATCATACCAAAGATTTTAGAAATGGTAGTAATTGCTGCACTCCTTGGAACTCAAATTTATTCAGTTGAACTGGTGTCTCTATGAGTATGCATCAAATAGAACAATTCAGCAAAATATTATGGTCCCTCTGGCCAGTAACTTTTGCCAGTCTAATTTTAAATTCAATTATATAACATAACCATGCAAACATTAAGGAATTTTAGACCAGTACATTTTAAAAGTTAACTTTCTCCTTTTGCCCCAATGCTTTCAACTTTATTCAATGATTAAATTTTGCCAAGATGTTTTCAAAGTTGTCTTCTGCAGATTTGTTGTAAGTTGGTAAGGGTTTGCATGTTGTATTTTGAAAACTGTCCATCAAATAAACCAAGCCACCTCTTGTATGTAAATTACCGTCTTTACTCCGTTGAGAGACCGTTGAACGATGAAAAAATGGCCAGATCTCTCAACGAGCTTTCAATGAGCGCCCAGCAATCGCCATGGTCTCTCAGTGATCTTCCAGTGATCTCCACTGTCGCCATGGTCTCTTCAAAGTTTTGACTGTCCAAAACAATCTCTCAACGGTCGCGGAGGGAAGCAATCTCTCAATGGTTTCTCAAGGAGCGCCCAATGAGCCCTCAACGTTCTTATCGATCTCCCAACGAACACCATTGTCTCTCCAAGATCTCTATAGATGGCCATGGAAGTTGGCAAAAAAAAAAAAATGCATTTTGATCGTACAAGGATCTTCCAAGCATTTACACAGAAACAACTTTTTCGGGGCTTTGAGAGATCGTCGAGAGATCGTTGAGAGATCCGGCCAATTTTGGTCAATTTTGGATCGGTCAATGGTCGCCCAAAGATCTCCCTGTGTGTAAAGGGGGCTTAGAGATTTTCTACATGTTTGCCTAGAAGTTTTAAAAGTTATGACTAGCTACAAATTTGTTGTATGTGAGAAAGGGATATTGCAGTGATCAAGGGTGAAATTGTATCATAATTGAAAACAATAATCAGAAATTATGAGCTTGTATCATTCTAGTAATTATTTTGATAGAAATTATTGATGATAAAATAGCTTCATAATTATAATTAACCTAAATGATCAATCTTCTCCCATGTGTGTATTATTTCCATTTTACCATTTTAGTGCATGCCTGTGTCAAGGTTTTCCAAATGATCGTTGTAGACCGACCTTAGGGTGTTTGCGATCAGGATCTGGATCTGCACTGTTTGCCAATTAGTAATAGAAGATTTTAGGAAACGTCTTTTTAACTTGGATCCTTTAGTATGAATTCACAAGCAGATATTTTTCTTCTTCAAATGTAATTAATACACTGAGGTTGGTTTTCCTGGAGCCACTTTGTAGTGCGGGTCAAAAAAAGATTTAAGAACAGGAAAAAGGTCCCTTTTCTAGAGCTCTTTACAATGAGAAGCCATTTAACCCTTTCCCTCATATAGACGCTTTCTGATGCCTCTGCAGCCGACGGCTGTAAAACAGTACCAACAGTATTTAATTGAAGATATCATGGCCTAGGTGGAAATTTCTCATA